>JAIEZT010000441.1:12595071-13195071 GCA_019594935.1 Periophthalmus modestus
CAGTTCCTTGAGTAGGTCAAACTTAATATATGAAGTGAAAGGAAGTGGTCAAATCTATTTATAGGCATCCGCAAAAAGACCACTGGACTAAATTAGAACTCTGTTTTTTCAAGCAAGGTTCTTTGTATGTCAGGGGTTTTGGCCTACCAGCTGGCCTATTCTTTTTCTATATTTGGATACAATTTATGAAATGTTTATATGGCACATCGGTTTTGACTACTTCTGTCTAGAAGCAGGTGCAAGCTTTCAAATTAGGACATAAAAACTACATTTTACAACCTAAAGCCAGTCAACACATGGTATGAAGGGACGTTATTAAAGAGCAGAATATGAATTATGAATGCACCTTGTATTGAGGGTCTAGCCTAAAAACTCTTTAGAAGTCCATTTGGACTGAAATCGTGTTATCTCAGAGATAGATTAAAAGGAGTCACAGTAAGTAGAATTTGTTATGGGAGCAGGGTTCAAGGTCCAGGGGTCAGATTTCATTTTTACTGCAGCTGTCTGTTCACGTTGGTATTATTAGTATGTTCAGTGTCCACATCTTTATGACTGGAACAGAAACCACTGAAAAAAATATGTGTAAGTGTATATATATGTATGTATATGTATACATAGACATATGTATGTATGTATGTATGTTATGTATGTATGTATGTGTTATACACACAAGCTATAGCTATAGTGTCATACAAAATGTTACAGAAATAAAGCAAGACTTCAGGTTTATGCCACATTGCAGCAAATTTATTTTTGACATTACATTTAGTCACCATCAGGTTAAGGTTAGGGTTAGGATTAGGGTGAGGCTCAGGAAATTTAGGGCTTTGGGAGGAGTTTGTGACCGGGTCTTGGCAGAATTGTGTTTAGAAAAAAAAGACGCTTCGCGTTTATGCTTAGCAAGAAGTAGTATGCTAGTATTTGTTTTATATCTTTAAACAGGTAATTTATTACATTTTATGTATTGGATTTGTGGAACAAAAGTATGGGCAATCTTTTATCCAGGTTTTGCTCAGATTCCATTATGTCTGGAATGATGAATTTGCTAACCTTACTTTTTAAAGGCCTATATCATGCAAAATAACTATTTTCTATTTTATTCTCTATTATTTTAATCATGTTATGTTTCTTATCAAAAACATACTGTTGTTTTTTATTAATATGTGCATGTTTCAGTAACCATCCATATTTGTCTCTTCATAAAACATGATCACTGTTCTGCAATCAGATTTGTAATCCAGTCTATACACCTTCACCAGACTTGTTCTAAGATGTCAGTAGTATCACTCCTTTACACTACACTCCTTCCTACCATAAATGTCTATAACACCATTGTCCTTTTGACCTGATCTTGTTTGACCTTGTTTGAAAAATTGTGTACTTCCTGGACACAGTTTACCCCAAAACTCTTTCTTTGACCGCCCAGACTTGTAAGTCCCTCCTTGTGGCCAAGAGAGGGCGTTTACATTAGTGTCAGGAGTAGTGGCAGGTCATGGACAGCTGCTGGCTCGGGCTGCACATGGCACTGAGCCTCTCCTCTCCAGATGTGCTGGACCAGGCTTCATGCACACGCTCCAGAGTGGATGGCTTTGTAACCCTCCCTCAATAGCTCGTGTGATGAATGTCCAAGCCAGTTAGTATATTAATGAAAGGTGGAATGGTGCTAGTTTAAAAATGAAAAACATATGGCGGTTTAAAGAGCAGCAACTGACGGGTGTGGTCGCAGTATATGAAGTTATTGCTGTTATTCTATGTTGGTAAAGGAGCCAGAACAAGGTTAAGCTGGAAAATTTAGTCTTTCTCATTTAATCCTCATTGGAATTTTTTTTATATATTGTTTTGCAGTGTCTGGAAGAAAACTTCTTTCCCAAAACGTTTAAAGACTCTCACCTTGCATATTATAGAAATAGTGGAAAGGTTTTTGTGGTAAATCAAAATAGAAAATGAATGAATGAAAGTCAGACCAGATAAAGGTTGGAGCATTAGAGGGGGACATTTAAAGATGCCCTATGGAAATGTTCTGGTGGGGGAGTCTGTCACCTGTCTTGCATTTATTCAATTACAAGTACTGCGAGTGCAAGACTTTCTTATTGTGGCTCTCCCCCTTCAAAAGACCTGACCTGTAATTTGGCCTGATGCCACCATGTGCTGTCTCCATTGAGAAAGATAAGCTTAATGCTGTACTGTGGAACGTTCCAGGCAAAGCAATATCACTTCCCATTAGGGATGCACCGATCCAGCTTTTTCATTTATGATACCGATACTTTGACTTTAAGCATCTGCCGATACCCGATATTAACTAATGCCAGTGTACGGACGAAAAATGGCACTTATTTCCCTAAAACACTTATTAAGTTATTACACAATGATCCAATATGTGCTATCTGTTCTTCAAATAACTACTGAGCAGCTTCCTATGAATAAAAGTCCAAACATTATGAGGCCTTCTAGGACATCTAATTAAAGGCCAGCTAATTTTTCAATGTCAGCGCCGATATTCAAGGTCAGTGTCGGCATCGTGCATCGCTAATTTCCATACACAACTGGTGACAGAGCCTCCATCAGAAAAGTTAAGATACATGTACCTTTAAAGTTAGAATGGTGAAACGTTTTGTGTCAGAGCAGAGCACATGGCAGCGGCCGTTTGTGAAAGTGTCAGACATGAGGCATAACACATAGTTGTATTGTATGTTTTGGTGTAACCTGATTATTGCGCTTGCATACTCACCTCAGAGCGTCAAACTTGTCAGACGGCTATGTGAGCTGTGGAGCTTGTGGCAAAAGTCAACACCTACTACATACATGATCCAAACAAGACTACGGTGTCCAGAATATGAGAGGAACTACTTTTGTCTGTTGGATGTGACAAACGACTGTATTTTAGGTCTCGGAAGTAACAGTGCAGTGTATTGTCCATTGAAAGTCCATTGTGGTATCCCAGTATTACCAGTATCGTGGAATAAACAACACTGATCTGCAATATACACAGAATTTGATTATTTTAGTTTTGTATTCATTTATTTACTCATTCCCTCACTCCCTAAATACTCCTAATAATAAGGCATTGGATTTATATAGTACTTTTCAAGAAACTCTACTATTCTAGCCACAGTTGCCCTGTGGTAGCCTGACAGAAGCAAGGCTGCCACGCACACGCCACATTCAAACCAGGCAATGTAGGTGAAGTACTGTGGCATTAGCGTTCTCACGTCTAGGCCCTGTTTACGATGCCAAATTTTGAAGTGCGATATATTGCTGAACTATAATGTTGAAATCAAACCATAAAACCGAATTACCTCCTGAAAAAGTATTCTGAATTTACAATACTGTTATAATGCATGAACTGCAATAAAATAAATAGAAGCATGCAACACTTAATAGTTGGTTTTGTATCTGTAATGAGTCATAAAAGTTCATAATTCAACCTTCTATGGCTCAAATCATGTGTAGTACAGAAAAATACCAAAAAAAAATTCTCACTTGTGCATGGAAAAAAGTCCCCCAAAAGTATTGTTCCATCTGTCCTGTATTGAACGGTAAGTTGATATAGTGGTTATTGTGACAGGCCTACTCCCATCAAAGTACTAACAGGCCTGGTGATCTGACGAGATCGATCAAGTGGATATGGTCGCAAGTCTGGTCTGGTTCTAAGAAGAGAATGTTTTTATTTTAATTTGATGCCGATATTAATATTTTCTTCATCAATAATTTAGTATCATGTATGTCTGTCACAATAACAAATTCTGAAGTATGATATATCGCTGAAGTAAATATAGACGATAAACGATAATAAAAACAGCAGAATGAAACACTTTTAGTACTTAGTTTGCATCTGTAATGAGTCACAGAACTAATCATTTCAACCTTTTACGGCTTAAATCTTGTTGTATTTGCCAAAAAAATAAAGTACCCATGATAAATATTGACCTAGAATCATGTTTACATACCATACTACCTTCTGTTGCATTTTGCAAAAGTATCCCAAAATAATCAGCACCACAAGATAAGTAACAGAAAGTGAGTATTACTAAAGTGAAACCTGTGGATGCGGTGAACAGTGGGAAGTGCAGAGCTGACATCTTGTGAGGATAGAGTGTCTGTTTAGAGTCTGTCTGGCTGTTTAGACTGGCCTTATGTTTGTTTTACGGTGTGTCATAGAAGGACTTGGTGTTCATTTATCTATTGTGGTAATACTTGTTTATTTGTACTTGGCTACTTGTGGAACGGTTCATGTTATTGATGCCAGATGAAAGCCATTTCAAAGAGACTTGATTGTGCTCTATGCATGTGATTTATAGGGGTTTTCTCCATGTTAATTGTTAGTTTTAGATACATTTATACTGTAAGAAAAATGTTTTGTTTTTTTAGGAAAAATTTATACCAATATCCTTGCCAGGAATGCCAGATACACATTTCTTCAGTACATTTCTGTGGATCTGGTAGATTAGCCAGTTTGGGACACGCATGGTCCGTCCTTATTGTAAATAATAAAGGAGAAAAAAACATCACAGGAAGCTGAAAAAACATGGTGGATTTCTGCAGAATCAATGAGCAACGCACTAAACTCTGTTAATCTGAGGTGAGATAAGTTTGATTTCATTTGTGTATCAGTGAGCTCCTTCATTTCACACATGTCACTGAAAAAAAAAAATTATCTTGCATGATCACATTTGTCTGAGCTTGAGACACAGTGGGGGATTTAGGGACCAGACTGATATAAATCTGTATAAAAAATGCAGACTGATATCAGTGGATATAATCCTGGATTTGCCAGGCAACCAATATCAAATATTTAATTAATGATTATGGAGCTAGTGTCAGTATTTCAAAACCCATGGCAAGGTCCATACATTGAAGTTGTGTTTAAGTATTCAAATAGCACAATTTATCTTTTCAAATGGAGTCAAATTTGTTTTATTTATAGAAAGACTGTAAAGATATAACCTCCTCTTTAGCATCTTTGCTCATTTGCTCTTTTATATATCTGGTCTATTCCTAGAAGTACTTCACATTAGGTACAACATTGGGCCATTATCCTAGACACTAAAACACAATCATAAAACTATACTGATACACCGTTACAGAGAGATATTGCAATAATATTTAAAACTACTTCATGCCACTGCCACAAAGCAAAGATAATCACAGTAAACCAATTTAAATGTACAGTATCATTAAAAAGCCTGCGCTGCAACAGATAAATGGCAGAATGAACCTGTAATCAGCCATAGAAGTTATTTATTCTACCCGCTACCTGTAAAAAATTACAAATATAATGTTCCCATTTTTGCCAAGAAAATTGAAACAATAAATATTGAGGCCCAAAATATATTGCTCCAGGTTTCATATACTGAACAATAAGTCGATATTGTAATTATCGTGACACTTCAAACTTTTACTTACGCCAAATAAAGATGATCATTTTTGCTTGTCTTGATGAAAAGTACTGTCCCCACCAAAAAAACAAGCCAAAGAAGTCCCAGTCTGCTTAGAGAACGATTTTTAAAACGATTAATACATGAATACAGTAGTGTTAGTACAGTGACCACCATGTCAACAACCAGGTTGAGACTAAATACAGGCACCAGATCTGATGTCTTCAACTGCCCCTGTCACTTTATACTTTTCACATTGGATAATAGCAGCTGTTTTGTCCTAACCCACTTGTTTTGGACTTTTCACCATAAAGCCACAGTAAGCGTTTGTTCTGTCTAGATAACTTATAATCATGTCCAGGCTGACTGCGACTGTTCAACTGTCACCACAATCTTAAAACATGCCAGCTCTGTCCATACACATTATACACATCTTTTCAAGTATATTTGCAGTTAGGCCTGTCACGATAACAACCTTTGAAGCACGGTATATTGCTACAGAGAAATATAAAGATAAACGATAATATTGAAAACTACTTTAGGCCTCTGACAGTAACAATAAAGCAGATTAATCCACTAAAAACCGTTTAAAAAACAAACTGTATCATTAAAAAGCCTGAGCTGCAACAAATTAATAGCAGAATGTCACAATATTTAGCCATAAAAAAGCTACATATTCAACCATCTAAAGCTCAAATCTTATCATATCACAACAAAAATAACTCTCACCATTTTTGCAAAGAAAGTGTGCTTACAATAAATATTTAGCCCCAAAATACATTGTTTCAGCTTTCATATATTGAACGGTTAAGTCGATATAGTGATTATTGTGACCAAAACACTGAAGCTACAGGAGGCTGTGTTTAGTATTTACACATTAAACATTTTCGCTTACTACTACTACTACTGCATTTACGACACTACTACAATTACATCCATTGCTTTTCTGCTCTACCTGTCACAACTACAAACTGCCATAACAGGTATTACTACTACCAGAACCACCACTGCGTCAGCTACTACTTACTGCTACTATTTCTACTACTACCACAACTACTTGTTGTTGCTATTATCATTACGACCTCTGCTGCGGCTAGTACTACCACTACAACTTTTAGCCATACCCTTTAAGGACTGAGCACATATAGACCATTATCGCTCGCCTAAACTTTTTTTTTTTCTTTTTTAGCCATAAAAATCATGTTAAAGGAAGTATCAGCATGTACTTTTGCCTTTTTTCACACAACTTCCTCTATTTTACATATCCATCCTTCTTTTTCCTTTGATGCTTTAAATAATTGACTGGGAGAATCCTGGCGGCACCTGCGCTCTGGTTGGTCATCTTCGAGGGACGACGTAAGCTCATTACCGTAATGACAGTAACGTATGTAAAGAGCCCCATGTCTCTGCTTTGAGATGCCGTTTGAATTTACATGAGAGCACAGTTGGTTACAGTAATGGAAAGTCCACAACTGCAAATCTTCCGGCGGCGATAGCATCCAACGCTGTAGAGTTAACACTGTTTAAGTTTAGACTGAAAACCTTTCTCTTCTCCCTGGCATTTAATACCAGCTAGACAGGATAGCTTGGTGATTTATTGTACTTCTCCTATGTATCGTGTTATCTGTATATTTGTAGTTTTGTTGACTTTTATGTGAAGTACTTTGGTCAGCTGTAGTTGTTTTAAATGTGCGATATAAATAAACTTGAATCGAACTGAATACAACTACTACTATTACGACTACTGCTGCTGATTTTATGATTCATATTACTCCCACCACTTCTACTACTTCTGTTATCAATCAGTACCAACGCCTTCTGCAAGACGTGCATAATATCTTGGCCCTCAAACTTTCTTACAATAGGATTTTTATCATTTTACAACTGAAATCTGCTTGCTTCAGTAGTTCACACATCTTGTGCCTATGACTCAAACATTATAGACATGTGTTCGCTGGGTCATGTCCTCATCTGACCTTTTTTATTTCAATCTAGTTTTTAGAAAGAGGTACTCCCTTGAGATTTGTTTCAGCAAAAGATACTAAGATAAGATGAGATAAACCTTTATTGCACCACAATAAGGAAATGACAGTGTAGCAACATAGACTTATTTATTATTAACATGTGTGATATGAAACGTTTCCTTGTTTCTAGTCTGGATTGTTGAGTTTTATACAGGTCACGTGCGTGCTAGACAGTGGTTTGAGTGAAAGGGAGCAGTGCACGGTAGAGGTAGAGCCATAGGAGGACAAATAGTTCTTGAAAATAGCAGTAGTGTGGGAGACAGGACAGTTCTGCTAATGCTGAGGATTGTAGCGTCAACAGTCATGTGATGTGCTTCTGCTTTTTAGATCTTTCACAATGGTTTGAATTCCCTTATTTTTTTATAGAAGAGAGCAGCTATAATTCTGTGCAGTGTAGCCCGTCTAATTTTACCAGACAGTCAAGGTGAAGTAGCTGACTTTACATCAACATTCAATTCAAATCAAATTCAATTCAATTTATTCTTGTAAAGCTCAAAATCATAACAGCAGTTGCCTCTTAGGGCTGAACATGAGAATCATTTAACCAACAGAAAGTTAGAAAATGAACAAACATGTAAAGGCAAAGTCGTTGGTTTGTCTTTTCATAAGCAAAGACAATGCAAGAGTGTTAAGTGATCATATTTATGGATCAACAAAATACATTTAAGCCTGTCACAATAATAATCACTATATCATCTTATTGTTCAATGAATGGAATTTGGAACAATATTTTTTTGGGGGTCAGTATTGTCGTGTGTACATTTTCTTTGCACTACTGGGAGATATTGGGTTATTTTTTAGCTTTATGATAAGATTTAGCCATAAAATACATTTTTTAAGTTGATTAACTCATTACAGATGGAAACTGTGTACTCAAGTGATTCATTCTGCTGTTTATTATTGCAGCTCATGATTTTTTTTAACAATATTGTAGATTTATAATAGGCAAATAAGCTCTGCCGATTTTTCTGGGCCGATATATAGGGCAGATTTTGATTATTTTCCTCAAGTTACTCCAGTAATTTAAATTTACTACAAAACCACTATTGTCTCACCCACAGCCCTTTTTTTTACCACAAAACTTTAAGCAAGCAGTGAATCACATTCAGTGCTAATGTAAAGCTTTGTGTGTAGGTTCTAGGCAACAAATAGATCAAAACAAAAATATCTGCCTGTACTGGAGATTTCAGACCGATAGCCGATTTGTTAAAAAGTCAACAAATCGGCCCAGTATATCGGCCAACTGAAACCTGGGAAGCCCATTTAATAGCAAAATGTATTGTAATTGCAAAAGTCATACAATCATATCTAATTTATAAAGCAGGCAAAATATGGCTAATCTTTCCAGTGACATATTTGTACAGCTTTTTCTTGTACCTTCTAAACAGTGATCTGGTTTTCAAATGTGTATATCATAATAATTCATAGCTTTGAAACTCATGTGACCTTACTTTATCAGTATTCCACTATACATTACAATTTTTGTATTTTATTCCCTCAATTGTGCTTCCCAAGTGTAAAGTTCCTACTGCATAAGTCAGAATCCAAAAGTAACAAACCGACTTATGTATTCCTTAATGCTGATTGAGCTGTACAGATGGGGCTTGGGGACTGTCATTCTCTGATCCAGCTCCAGCGCGTGCCGTGTCCGCTCCACAGCTTCCCCCCAGTCCGTGCGCACAAGCCTGCTGGAGTAAGAAAGCCCTCATAGGGGATCCTTTGTTTGGGAGAGTCTAGGCATGGACCATAATTCACAAGCCGCCCAGCTCCGCACACTATTGGCTGTTGGGGCTGTGTCTGCGTCTGCAAAAGGCATCTCGTGCTCTGTGTGTGTGTGTGTGTGTGTGTGTGTGTTGGGCTATACGTCAATCTGTCTGCTATGCTGTCTCCCAGTTTGCCCCTTGCCATGACACCGAGCGCTTGTCCACTGTAGTAGGTTCTTTCAAAACACCTCAAAGCTAAACGCAAGATGGCCACCGGTACAAATGAGGGCTCTGCTCCCTAAAAGGGTAAGGTAAGGTAACTGTATCCTCCAGCATTCACCCTTGGGTCTATTGTCTATGGAAGAAAGGGTCACCTCTTTCTTTTTCTGTACTTGCTATGTACTTGGAGGCATACTTCAACTTAACTCGTGGTCCTTGTAGCTGGTATTATTATTATTGTCGCTAGGCTTGCAGTGCGCGTCTGTTTGGCTTGTCTACTCCAGGTGCGTTTAAAAGGATAGCGACAAAAGAGAGCTTAGTTTCCACGGTAACCGGCACCGTTTTTCTTGCATTAGCTGTTGCGGTACAGTCGCCCCTCTTTTCCTTCCCGTTTTTTTTTCTTGTTCTGTTTTGGACAGCCGTATTTCTGCACCTGCTGTAGTCTAGTGGAGTGCCTGTTTAGCATGTCACTTGGCAAATTAATTTCATGTTGGCATGGTTAAACTTGGTTGGTTTGATGAACAGTTTTTTTTTTTTTTCATTTCATGTATTATTTATGTATTTTTGCTATGATATAATACTATTTCTAAAAGAAGTTAGCCTCTAGAGATGGGGAAAAGTGTTTTTTGCAAGTGGCAGTTGCACACCGTTGTTACCGGGGCAGCCTCTGTGTTGTGTCTTGGGAGAGTTGTTATAGTAGCTCGCAGTCTAGTGGGTTTAAAAAAAAAAAAAAGTTTTATTTGAACCAGACCTCATGTGTCCAATGTGGTGATGTGGCTTGAGACACATAATACAACCATAATACAAAGACTCTAGTGGCTGAAGAGCATGTGACTGTACTCTTCTATGCTGTAGTCAGCTCTTAGTTATCACAAGACATCACTACAGGCACACACACAACGTGCTACTCTGTTGTCAAAATCAGGTCATTGGAGCATTTGCTGACTTTCTAATGTTTTGGTTTTTTTGCTTTTTTTTCAATTTTAAGGTGCTGTGTGTAGTTTGATTACAATAGCTCTATCACTATGTCAACACAGCAGCCTGCTCGTTCACACTGTTCAGCTCGTATGTGCACATTCAAAGGCATCAAGTTTTGAAATAAAACATTATTATCATTGTGATTCATTTACAAATTTATTTCCAAATAATTATTTTTGTTCCTGTCCCTGCGCTCTCCCCCTGTCCCACATCACAGCTGCCCAGCCACAGTGGAGCATCGGTCTGTGAGGGCAACTGAGGGCAGTGATGCGGGTCTGGGTTTTTCCAAACCATGGATCCAACAATTTGCCTTTCTCTGACCCGCCCCAGCCCGCCCTGCGTTCATTAAAAATGCTACGTATTGAAATAACTATCCTATTTTTTACTGCGCTTGATTCAGTCTGAAACAAACAAAAAGTAAACTGCTGTCAAAATGTAGGCTTAGTTTGTGCAGTAGCCCTAATGCACTTAACAAATTAATTGGCCTAAGTCTTAGAGTCATTCTTTCCCTTCGTATCCGCTCTCGCTCGCTCTCTGTCATGTTCTCATGTTCTCTGCATGTTAAGATAGGTAGATAGGATAGGTAGAATACTGCGTGTGTTATACAAATCTGACTCATATTCACAGATTAATTACACTAAGGAAATTAAATTACACACTCCTAAATGCAAAGACACACATATACTGTGGTCTTTCATACTCACAAAACCAAAAGACAACCTGTGCATCAGTAGAGGGCAGGTGTCGGAGTGTGTGCAAGCGGGAGAGATAAAAGAGCAGGGGTCCGGAGGTGGAGACCGGGTGCTGGAGCTATGCTCACCTCAGCAAGAGTGATCTGTCCCAGTGCTCGCCATAATCCCTTTTGTGCCATCTTTCTGCTTTGTTTTATCACCGCCTTTGTAGCTATAAAGTTCTGTCTTTGAAAAAACCTCTGCAAAAGTTTCAGCACATGTGGAATGTCAAGTTTCCATGATAAACTACATGATTTCCGTGGGGCTTTCAACATAAAAGCTCCAGTGTTTAGCACATACACAAAGGGCTTTATTGTCAAAGGGTTGGACAGGAGACTGTGCACTAATGAAGCTTAACTCTGCACAGACAGCAGATGACAGAGAGGGGGCAGGTTCAGCAGATTATAGAAATCATCTTATTTGCTTCAGTGGCGACTGTGGAACAGTTATAACATGTCGTCATGGAGAACACATGAACGCCCATCACGTCATAGCCACACATTTCATGGAAAATCGGACCTGACCACTCAAAGTAAGCCATTCAATTGAAATTAAGCCAACTGACTTAAAGGGGCGGTCACAGTGGACAGTACACGTGTTAATTAACCAATCAGTACAGATAAAGATTAATAAAAAGTTAAAGTAAGAGGTAATATCATGACCTTTTAGGTTATAAATCTACACATAGCAAATTAAAACAATCCTAAAAATGTACTTCTACAAAATAATCTACACAGAGGCAGGCATTGTAACTAATGTTGTAATAATACTAAAATGTCAAACACAATTTTGATACTAAGGAATATACTTTTAATCTTGATATTATTATATTATATTGATACTTCTGAGAACCCTAATAGCAACAGTATTCTGAATTGTATGAGTCATTTCCTTTAGTTTGATTAGATTTTCTTCATCAAATTTGGATAGTATTTTAAATGCAAATCAGTTCTACTATTGCCCTGTACACAGTGACAAACCCACTATTGAATCTAATCTCTTCTTATCCAAGCTTGTTTGGATCATGTCACCACTTTGACCGTGACACAAGTCTGGTTAGATCTGGATTAAAGCCAGTGCTGCTTTGTCATTAAAAACAAGTTATTGTGACTATTTCTTTCCCCTTCTTCTCTCTTCCCGCTGGGTGTCCTTTGAGCGTTGGGCAGCATGCGGTCACATTGGCAAGTTTCGCTCAGTCTTAGCTCCAGCAATCTGTTGCATCAGCAGCATGTGTGTAGTAAGTAGTAAAAGAGAAGGCCGGACAGCTGTGGACAGTGAGAGTGAAGAGAGTGCGGTGGACTGGAATGGGATCTGATTCTATTATATTCTGCTGGAGAAAACATACATGTCTAATAAGTATTTGGTCTGAAATAGGAACAAACTCCACCTTAAAGACCTTGTACCTGATTTTTACTGTCTTAACTATGTAAAAAAAACCAAAAAAACAACTTACTACTTGGGCAAGAAATATTTAGCTCAAATACTTGGAAAAAAAAAAATGGGTACAGGGCCTTGCTTTGTTTCACAGTATAACATTAAACTTATCTATTGCTTTTTCTTCCTGTGAGTGACTTCCATAGATGTGACCTGTAATATGGAGAAACAGGTTCCATGCTACTGTGGAACATTCCTGGCAAAACAATACCCTCACCATTAAGAAAAGCAAGTGACCCTCCATCAGAAAAGTTACATTGTAAAGTCATCAATGCGTTATGCTATTTAATATAACTGATTATTATTTTTTTTATTTTTTAGTTATTTTACACAGCCTTAAATCTGTTACATAGTGAAGTGTAATGTCTTGCTCAACACTTCTGTATGACACAAGCTCAGATCTGCTTGAGGTGACTAAGAAACCTTTTAACCAAAAAACTGTGTTCACTAATCTTTTTATACCCTCAGCAATGACTTAGACATAATTTATGTCTCAACTTACAACCACTATTTGAGAAAATCTGTGGATGTTTTTTCATGTTTTCTAATCCAACACTTGTGCAAAATATGTGTCACAAGGTTCTGTTTGTTCTCTCATTGGACAAGTAGAGACAATATGATCGATGGTTTTGCAGATGTAGTAATCTTTTGCGAGAGATGAACTAAATCTTAAAAATAGCCAATTTATATTAAAGTTGTATGTTGTGTCTACCAAGGAGTGCAACAGGGGTCAATCCTAGAGCCATTTTGATATAAATCACTCAAACTAAATGTGAAAGAATTATTAAATGAGACTTGCTGAGAACTAACACTAAAACTACCATCCAAAGTTTCAAGTCTGTTTTACATCATTCATAAAAAGCACAGTAGTGGTCTGTAAATAAATACTTTTCCTATTTTTGTTTGAAGTGGGTTTATCAAGACAAGCTGAAAATTAAACATGAATCTACAGTCATACAAAGCTACGTTTCACAGTAACCAAAAGAGCAGGGTTGGAGTGGGAGCCTGTCTGTTATATACACAAGTGTTTTTGCTTTGAAGTTGGTTTCTTAAGAATCTGCTTCATATCTAGAGTGCCGCTGCGCTGCATGATCTGTCTGTTTGGATCTTTTTACTCTTTAAAGTTTAAACATATACTTCAAAGTCTTGTTTAACAAATCACATCAGGTAAACAACTGCAAGCAAAAGCGTGGACTCCAGGGAGAAGTTATCTTTGACTTGCAAATGCATCCTGCAGCTCCTACAAAGGCTCAGATTCTCTCGTCAACTTTGGCCTGGCACATGACATACACGTTTATCTGTGTCACGCTGCCTGTAGAACGTTTTTGAAAGTTGGGCGGCTTTGGGATCGGTTTTCATGTGTTAGTCCTGAAAGCTCAAATTTGTTGAGATTATATGTTAATTTATGATAGAAGTCACAAACACACATATGACCTTTTAACAATGCTAGGTTTGTTTTTGTTCAGTTTGAAATTAGTGCAGATTCATCCACAACAGACTTCATAAGAGAGCTGTGTAGTCACATTTTTGTAGCACCCTCTTTTCATTTTCTTTTTATTTATCTTTATTTTAACAGGGAGTGCCCTATGAGTGTACCAGACTCTCTTTTTCATGAGCACCCTGTCAAAATACAGTACAAACAAACTAAATAAATATTTTGATCTTGATCTTCAAAATTGATCTGTGGAATCAAGTGTTCGGGTTAAGCTTTATGCAAATATTCGTCATGCATATTTAGACAGCTGATCGGCCCAAACTAAATATTGACCTCTGCTGGAGATTTAAGGCTGATGCGCTAAAAAACTGCAAATATCGGCCAACTTATATATACTTCTACCTCTAATCATCAGTCCAATCATTATTTTATTAAATATGTACTGCAATCTTACTTTCATGAATATAAACAAGAGAGAATTTTAGCGCATTTCAGCGATTTTACACAACCAACAAACTTCTTTCCTGGTTTTACTGACAGAAGATTAGCTGTAGATTTCTTTATTAAAACCCCTATTAGATCACTGACCATTTGAAATTAATTAATCTCATTTCAAACCTGATTCGTAGCACAGCCTTGCTGTGAACTTCCTTTGTTTCATTATGTTTTTTATGCTGCTAATTGGAGGCTGTCATTTTTGTGGTTAGCAATGTTCTTTCTCGTTTGTAAATAGACCATTCAAGAACTGGCCGTACAAAGCTTTGGCAATGATGAATTGTGGCTATGATTTGGAGATCAGGAAAGCGGTGTAGGTGAGAAAAATTGGTTAAGAAATGAAAATTTAAACCATATGCCACATGAAAAAAATCACTCTCATTTATCAACCAAGGTGTCTGAAAAAATGTGCTGACTATCGTGAATATGTATGCAAATGCTTTCTGTCAAAATGTACCGCTCCATTCTTGCAAATTAAGCTATTGACATCTGCATATAATAATGTACACTCAGCACCTTTTTTCAGTTTTTACCAATATGTCAATACAATAGACTTTAGAACTCAAGCAGCTCTGTAGTGCTTGACCAGCCTGCACTAAACCTGAAGAAGTGGGTTAAAGACTCACTTAGACATGCAGGGGAGTGAACCGCGCCAAGCTGCAGCCAATGGGCTTGCTTATACACGCGCCCACATGCTTAGCAACACTCCTCCAGGCGCTCTCAAGACGCGACATGTGCACTCACACTCCACACTTGCCCTCACTGACCCCACATCTGTGACGCAATAGAAACAGACTGCAGGAGTCCCACTGTTCCCATGCCAGTGATCCGAGGCAGACAGAGAGGAACTGGCAACAACAGAATCGAGTGCACAAGAGCTGAAATCAGAATTTAAACAGAGAGTATTTACTTTTTTGAATTGTTTAGCGATTTTTTTTATCTATGTTATAATTTTGTTTCCTCATCAGAAACATACCTGGAGTTGTGTTTTGTTTCATTCACACATGTTTAACACACTGACCCTGCAAATTTTGAGAGTTCTTCTCTTAAACAGAAAACACTCTGTTCCACCTTGTGAGTCATGTGTTAGTATAGGAAGTGTTACTATGTTTTTAAAACTCCATACATCTTCACTAGCGTCATTTGCATATTTTCAGCCCTGGACTTGAAAGTCTTTACTGAACTAAAGGTAAAAAGGAGCTGTTAACTTGAAAATACCTTTTCATGACATCACAAGGTGGAACAGAGCATTTTGAGCTTTGGAGATGTAGACAGACTAATAATAAAGGATATCGCAAACGTGTGTGAATGAAACAAAACTCAACTCCAGATATGTTTATGATGGCATAACAATATTATAACATGGTTTAAAGCACACAAGAGTCAGTACTGCATAATATGGGAACTTTAAAGTTTTTGAGTAGAAACATGATTTGGGGAATTTTGGTAAAACAACTCTTCTGTGTTTTGATGTCTATATTCATAATTAGTTAAATATTCACTCTGACAATTCTCACTGCATTTGCAAAATGAAAGGTGTAATAATGGAGCAAGCTATGATGATAACTTGACGCACCTGTAGATCATCTTGTCTCTTCTCTCTGTGTTTCAGGTGGGTCAAAAAAACTGGTTGGTCAATGGCAAAACCCACATGGATGCCTCCCACTCAGCAGCTGCGGAGGAAGATGGGGAGGAAGACGACAATATACCTCAAATACACACCAACAGCAATCACCAGTATGCTTCAAATCATGCACTTCCAGGGGGTGACACAGTGTATAATGGGCTTCACCCAGTCTCCTCTGTAACGCTGCAAAATGGCTGCTCTCTAATACAAAACCTCACGGTGCTAACATGACCACAGGGTGCTATCCCGAACCTCGAAAGAGCACAATGACTTCTGAAACTCCAAGGACGATCATAACTATGGTCCCTAAAAATGGACTCAAGAGTCCACCTGAGGACTTCACGGTTCCTCTGAAAAAAGATCAAAACGGAGGAACCTTGGTTGTGGTTTACAGAACAGGCTACGAAACACTTGCGAGATGTGGAAGAAGTTTGCGAGGATCCTTTATCTACTTTGGCTGCGGTGGTTTGCTTGTCGGTTACAGAGAGAAAGGGGCTTGAGGATAAAATCTTTGGTTCGCGTTCATCTATACTGCGATCCATCAAAACTGAACCTCCAGATTTTCATTTTCAGAAAGAAAATGATTTGAAAGACCTGAAGACTCCTCAACTTGTGCAAGGAACGTCTCAACCTATAAAAATTGAGCCTACGCAAAAGGAATTGTTACCAAGCGTGCAATCTTTAGCTGAAAAGCGGAATTTAAGTTTTGATCAGGCAATTGCTATCGAGGCCCTGACTCAACTGGCAGCTCTACCTCAAAACACCACTGCGGCCATTAAAACTGAAAGTAACTGCGAACATCCAATTTCAAAACTAGCTGAAGCTAAACCAGCATTCAACAAAGTATCTGTTATAAGCTCACTTAAAACATCAGTAATAAGAGCACCTGTAGCAAGGCAAGGCAAATGTCATCCAATGTAAGAAAATAGAGCCATTTCAGGTCATAAAGCCAGATTTTAGCATTAAAAAGGAGTTTGAGGAGGTTGAATCGTAGCAAAACCAAGACGCAACCGAGACGAGGAGGAGGTAGCAGCGCAGCTAGCAGACTTAGCATTCATTATCCAAGCTAGACACAACCAGCAATCGGAGAACAATCCTCCGAGGGGGACACCCAGTGCCTGCCATAAAATACAACTTCAGTTCCTCGCAGCTAAATGCTAACCAGAAAAAGGCTAAAATCACGCCTACCAGGCCAAGGAAAAAGAAAACAAAAGAGGAAGGAGCCAATCGGAGAACGCCACTGTCAAAGCGCAATGGAGAGACGCCCAACAAGAGAGGTCCGAAGATACAGTTACAAGGGTTGAACCATAAAAGGAAATTATTTTTACCACAAGCTCAAATAGATGTCAAGAAATATTTGGAAGAAGCACAAGAACAAAAAGGGCAATTCATACATAATGGCACAGCACTGTTAGGGAGTTCAAATTATACTAGTCCAATGAGAGGACATGAAAACCAACCGCAGTGCCTAGCTAATGGGCAACTTAACCATAGTCATTATAATGGCTGTTTGTCTGGACACATAGGTCTAAACGGGGATGTCTACAGTCACTCCATACAACATCATGGTTTGGTCAATGGATTTTCAAACCTTAGAAATTCACCTCCTCCAAGTCAGCAGAATTATTATAAGCTGGAGCACTCAGGACCGGTTACTGTACTGTCCACTAGCGCAGATGTGGGTGGGGATGCGGGTCATTCTGCAGAGTCAACTCCATCCAAACACAGCGTCAACAGTTTTCTGGAGTCTCCCAGCAGCTTTCTGGACACGCCCACCAGGAACTTGCTCAACACGCCGTCAAAGAAGCTGAGTGATCTGCCAACATGCCACTGTGTTTGGTGAGTCATTTGTTATCCGGGTACTGTGTAGACCTGCAACTATTGATTATTTTAGTAGTTATCTAGTCAACTTTTTACTAACCAACTAGTCAAACAATTACTAATATTGTATGTTGAGATTTTTTTTATTATTTTTTTTTACCAATTCAATGTTATAATATGACTGAAGGCTTCTAAATAGGTAAGATTTGTAAATAAGAAATGCAAGTAGTTTATTCTACTTGTTGTTTTAATTTAATAACACACCCTTTTTTTTGTTAAAAAGGTCTTTCGGCATGTCTTTTGAAGTCTATATAGTCCAGATAACAATTATGATTATGGTAAATGGCAAATGGTCCCATTTTTATATCGTGCCTTTCCACTTTCAAGGCACTCAAAGCACTTTACATCAATGAACCAATCACCCGTTCACACACATTCATACACCAGTGTACACAGACACTAGGGCAAGGTGGGTCAATTTCTTGCCCAAGTACACAATGACAGCATTCAGCTGTAGGAGCTGGAATCGCACCACCAACCTGCGGGTCAGTGGACAAATGCTCTACCGACTCAGCTACTGTCGCCCACATTATCATAGTACAATTACAACAATTATGTCAATGGTCGACTAGTCCTTGGACGCCCTAGTAGTGTGCAAAGACTTATATGGGTATTCAGGCAGACTTGGGGTGGACGTCAATATTTAGATAACAATTAATATGGACACTTTTTATACAAACTGTTTTGCAAAGTTTACATATCACTAGTATATTTATTTTTTACCGACATAAATATTTCTTACTGACCTACATAGTTTAACAATTTATTGCTATATTGACCTGTATGTGTCACAATGACTATTTCTCCTTTTCGACAACAGCCTGGCATTCCTTCCTGACTATAAAAAGAAGGCATTTGTGTGTAGAATGCAAAGCTTGAAATGTTTATTGTGATGTTTATCCATTGAAATGCAAGTTTATTTAACTAAGGTTTGTTATTTTAAAGATATATTCAACTGGCTTTACTCCAATAATTCATTTTAGTATGCAGCTTTGCCTTAACTTTCTTTTTATGTTGTTCCAGATCAAATCAGTGAAAAAGAGGAAGGCCCGTACTACACACACCTGGGGGCGGGGCCTAGTGTGTGGCGGCCGTGCGAGAGCTGATGGAGAACAGGTGTGGTGACTTGAACAGCGTAAACACTGGCGTAACATCTTGTCCACTGCAGATTGAAAAGCATGAGTTTTGTCTGTCAGTGGTTGTGAATGCACCTCTGCAGTCATTAGAAGGAAACAGTGCTGAGCTGGCTCCTCTCACGTGCACGGTCTTAAACATGTGCACGTCTCACGCTCCACAGCATGTCGAAACAGGAAACCTCTGCAGTTTAGACCAGGGGCCAGTCAAACCGGATGACAGCATGATTTAAACAACCTGGGGCACATGGTCCATCTGAAACATGCACTTTACTGCACATGTACCTTTCTTTCTGTTAGCTCAAAAAAATGCTTTTTGCTGTCTGTGTTGTAAAAGCAGTTATTTGTAAATACTAGTTATGTAACGTTTGTGAGCGAGACGGCTCTTTTGAACAGTTCCTTTACATGAACGGTTGGATCTGGATCTTGTTTTTTACAAGAACCAAATCTTTTTTCTTTCTAATTTGTATGCATTTTTTACTGATTCACGCTGAACCAACACTAGAATCAGCACAGAAGCAGAGCAGGTGACACAGCTGAGGGGTTTGTGACAAAAAAAAACATCTAGTTTCATCTAGTATCATAACAGTTAGTTTTTAAATTATTATTATTATTGTAGTGTAACGTTTTATTAATATTATGCGTCATTTCAAAGGGTAAACACACTCCCACTCTCAGTTTGAACTGTTTTAAATACATCTGAGCCATGGTTATTTTTCACAGTGATTAGTTTGTAGATAAAATAAGTTCTCACATTGGCTTCTGTCATATAAATTAATATAAAAAGACCCAGAACAAAAGCTTCGGATTCCACAAAGGAGCCTTAAGTCCCATAAATACAAATGAGACTGCATTAAAAGTTTTATTGGATGAGGATAAAAGTTATAACCAGGTGTTATCTCCATTTTGTGCATTTAACTATGATATTGGGTGAGAAATATGTGGAAGCAAGTTCCTTGGACAATCTCCGACAGAAGGGACTATGGGATCATGTCCCTCACTCATGGCTCAAAATCAGGCAAATAGGGCTTATTCATTTTAGTAAAATATATAAAGGCATTTTGTTCTGGTAATTATTGCAATTAGAATACAATTATATACTGTATGTTCGTATATATCACACTGGAGAAAAAAAAAAGTTTCAGTTAAAAGAGCAGTTAACTTGTTCTGTGCCTCTTGCTGTCTGGTTGAAGTGTTGTTAGGTTCTTCTTGCTTGAATGATTTATCACTAGATATGTTTTTTGTTGAATCATTAATGTTGCGTGTGTGCAGATATGGTGCCAAAGGAAGTGCAGTGAGAGTGGAGGTCGTTGTTTACACAGGGAAAGAAGGACGGAGCTCCCAGGGTGTCCCATAGCCAAATGGGTATGTGACCGCAGTGCATTTGAACTCTGTACACTGTCCTCATATACTGTATCCAACAGTTTGTCTAGCACATGTAATCATTTTATTTTGTTTGAATTATTTATCTTTACTATGAAAGCAATGTAGCCATTTCTAGGCACTTTATTCTTAATATTTGAAATAGAGCTGTGTGATATGGCAAAAAAATGAATCAGTTTTTTCCTCATATTGATTGATCTTTGTTTGATTTTCTCTTCTCAAAACCAAAATACAAAGAGCTTTCTTTTCTATTGATTTAGTGACCAAACTTAACAATCTTGTCAGAATCATCTGACAATTGAATTTAGAATACTAGAACCCCCTGTGTGTTGTGTGTGTGCAGGTGATCCGCCGGGGCAGTGAGGAGGAGAAGCTGTTGTGTCTAGTGCGAAAGCGTCCAGGACACCACTGTGACAGTGCAGTGCTGGTGATCCTCATTCTGGCCTGGGAGGGGGTCCCCCGCCTGTGGCAGACCACCTGTACAGAGACCTGACCGATACACTGTTCAAGTACGGCTCTGCTACCAGCCGGCGCTGTGCTCTCAATGAGGAGTGAGTTACATACTACTCTGATACTAGGCTCATATTTTCACTATGGTTATGTGCTAATGCATGTGACTGTATTGTACCCTGCTCTGTGTTGTGTCTCACTGCGCTCTGCTGCTGTCCCCAGTCGCACATGTGCATGTCAGGGGCTGGACCCTGACACCTGTGGGGCCTCCTTCTCTTTCGGCTGCTCCTGGAGTATGTACTTCAATGGCTGCAAGTTTGCCCGCAGCAAAGTGCCACGCAAGTTCAGACTGCAGGGAGACTACCCAGAGGAGGTGAATGCACACAGCTTTGTTTTAATAAACTTTTACAATAACAACATTTAAAACAATATGCTTTAGTATGTCTTAAGAGTACACTTATGTTACCATTAAAATAAATTATAGTTTGTTCGAGTTCCTTATTGGTAACTACAAAAGACTGCAATTCTTTTGCTATATTAAAGTTTTGTGTGTGTTTGTTTTTTTTTTCTGTAAAGGAGGAGCGAGTGGAGAACAACCTGCAGGGCCTGGCCACACAGCTGGCTCCTCTGTACAAGAGGCTGGCCCCTGAGGCCTACCACAACCAGGTGAGTCGTTTACATCAGCTGCTGCACTGTTTGTTGTTACGTTCTAGCTACATCATGCTAATGTTAAATTGGTTTTATATGGAGCGGCCAATGTATGAGATCTGTCACCCATGTTTAAAATACCTAGAGCAGTGTTTCTCATTTTAATTTATAGCCTGCTGGACCATGATGCATTTCAGTACCCTGCTCTAGTTTTCCCAGTGTTTATTAAAGATTATGACATTTTTGTTTTATATTTGTATTTTCAGATTTAGGTTTATTAGTCTTATTGTCACAAAGTTCAGTATTAGCCATATAAAACACTACTACACACTGTTGCACTCTTTTAGCTGAAACTGTAACTGAAATACCTGCTTTTTTCACCTGTGAAAACAACATTACACTTCACAGTAAATGTAATTTAAAGTGGCATTCCTCTAGCAGACCCGGCGTATCTCCTCTCAGTGGTTGTTCTTGTCTTGTGTAGATCGAGAACGAGGCATCGGGGCAGACTGTCGGCTGGGCTGGAGGGAGGGCCGACCCTTCTCCGGGGTCACGGCCTGTGTGGACTTCTGTGCACACGCTCACAAAGACACACACAACATGAACAACGGCAGCACTGTGGTCAGTTCACTCACACTGTTATTCTGCAGAGATACAGAGTAATGGCTCCTGCACCTCAATTGTCTGTATTGTCTGTGTACACTGTGGAGCTGTAAGCGACTAATCATTTTGTTTAGATTATAAGGATTTATATAGAACAGCAGTAGAGAGGAGCCGTTAGTGAGCGAGGGAGTTAGCTAAAGATCTGATATTTTGGTATTTAACTATATGTAAAAAGGCAAATTTTAATTGTTGTTGCTCCGCGTGCTCTTGTCTTGTGTGTTCTTGCAGGTTTGCACTTTAACCCGAGAGGATAACCGCGCTGTGAGGAACATCCCAGAGGATGAGCAGCTCCATGTCCTGCCTCTGTACAAGATCTCAGACAGAGACGAGTTTGGACAGGCGCAGGGACAGTGGGCCAAGATCCAGAGTGGGGCTCTGCAGGTGTTATCCTCCTTCCCGAGAGAGGTGCGTGACCACAGGGTAGAGGAAGTGGCACACCTCAGTACTGTGCACGATTATCAGTGTCATATTCATGCACTGATTAGTTGATATTGTTATGTATGCTACTTGTGCAACAGGTTTTATTATAGTATACCTGTAACAAAAAAACATAACGTCTAAAGCTTCATATACTGTAGTTGCATAACGTTAGAGCAAAACTAAATAAATATACTTTTACCCCCACTATGCTTTCTCATCTAAGTTATGTGAGGAGGTTTATTTTTTACTTGAATGGTGAATGAGGGTGCTTACTACACACTGCTTGATGTAATGCCAACTGTAGCCACTAGAGGCCCATACCACCATGTAATGCTGTAAAGAGTACAAGAAGTTCAGTTGAGCATGAGAAAGTACAGGGCTGGTGTCCAAAAAGTTCTGTTTTAATGCTGTCTCAAATTGAACTTTGAACTATGTGACAGTGTTGTTGCTTAATGCTGTGCTGTAGGTGCGCATGTTGGCTGAGCCGGTGAAGTCAGCGCGCAAGATGAGACAAGAGGCTCGTCTGAAGGCCCAGGCTGAGCGGCTGGAGAAGAAGCTGGGCCTGAGTCCTCTCACTCCCCAAAGTGAAACCAGAGTCCAGCAGCAAAGGTAACTCGTGTGAGTGCTGTGCAGGGCCTTGTCTGTGTGCGGTTTACATACAGTCACTTACTTCACTGAAACAGCAATAGAAATGCTCACTATGACATTATGCATTCGCAATGATGTCGTTTCATCTTATTTCCAGGCAAAGCAATAACGTTTCCATATAGACCAGAAGGTGGAAGACCCTCCATCAGAAAAAGTTATTTAGTGTCTCTTTTATGTTAGGAAAACTACCAAAACATTTGTAAATTCCTGTTTAATTACAAGCTACTTTCTTTTGATACATCAGTTCTTTGACAGAAGTTGCTTTCACTGAGGATGAGGTGGGTCGAGAATGAAGGCACTTTGACTTATCACCAGTCTGAAGGCTTTATTCTGTCAAACATTGGAAATCCTAATGTCATTATATAAATTTTAGCCTTGTACAGAGGGATGTAGCCCGTTTTATGAAATGAACACCAGTTGGGATTAAAGTTTCATATGTACTTATAATTAAAAATAATTTGTCATTTTAGAGTTATTTACCCTTAGTTTGCTGTAAATTCACCATGTCATGTTTTTCTCATTAATCTGCAATTATTCATATTTCTTTGACATTTATACTATTGTGTTCTTCTCAGTTGCAGACCCTTACTACAGCTCTTACAAAGTGCCCCCTCGCCCGGCCAGCGTGGGCCAGTACCCCCTGAGAGGCCCTATCCCAGCACTTACATCCAGAGCACCAGCAGCTACCCCCACTCGAGCCCCCAGAGGAAGGTCTACACCCCAGACCCACAATGTGCACACACACTCCCACCCTACCGGACCGCCAGCACTTCTGTCAACGGCTACCCTCCCGGCTCCCCCTTACACAGAATACCTCCTCATCACAACTTCATGTTCAAAACTGAGCCTAGAGAGGTGCATTGCTCCTCCCCCAGAGATTACACCCCGCCCACTTCCTCCTTCTCCCCCCAGCCTACCTCGGAAGGCCTCTTTAGCAGGCTCAATGGAGTCCACCACGGCATTTTAACCACGCCCCCTCACGAAGACGTCAAGAATGAAGAAGTGTGGGTCAGACAGCGAGCACAATTTCTTGGACCGGGAAATTGGAGGGGTGGCTGTAGCACCCTCTCACGGTTCCATCTTGATCGAATGCGCCAGAAGGGAGCTCCATGCAACCACTCCAATCCTCAAACCAAACCGAAGACACCCGACCCGAATATCGTTAGTTTTCTACCAGCACAAATCGCTAAACGAACCAGGGCACGGTATGGCCATGTGGGACGCTAAAATGGCTAAGCGCGATCGGGAAAGAGAGGAGGAGGCAGAGCGGTTGAGGATGGAGGGGAGCCCGGGGAACGCCAACGGGAGAAAAAGGAAGAAGGGAGAGGCGGAGGACAGGGAGGAGGAGGAGGACATAGAGAAGGTTTGGAGTGTCCCCACACGACAAACATGGACGCTGCCGAGGGATGGGGTGGTAACTGTGTCGCCGTACGCACTCACACACGTCACAGGGCCTTACAATAGATGGACTTAGGTTTTTTATACTATACACGCTGTCATGACTATAGGGCTGTTATTGAGGGAAAACTGGTGGTAAATTTACAGTCAAATTGGTGTTATGATAATTCTAGTATTCAAAGTATTCAAATTTTGCTTCACCTACCTTACCTACTAAAGTAGTAACGTGGCAGGTTGCAACCGGAAGGGCATCTGACGTAAAGACCCACCAAATGAACGTGCGAACAAAAACAGCAGCTAAAATTATTAGTTTTTCAAATACATTCAAAAATTTTTAGCTGAAAGTTAATTAGACGTGCACTATGCGGCTTTTCTGTTGGAGGTCCGCCATCGGCTGTCACTGTGTTGCTTCGAATGTTCCACAGTATAGCATTAAACTATCTCTAATGTGTTTTTATTGCTTAAAAATGCCTTGAAAAACATGCATTCTTACCGAAAGCGGGGTCGTCTCTCCACAGATATGACCAAAACTCTGCCTGTAGGGAAAGATAAGTGTAATGCTATATTGTGGAGCATTACAGGCAAAGCAAAACATCTTCGTGGAGAGGCAAGCAGGACAGAAAAGTTACATAGTACACCTTTGAAATTGAAACTACCCTCAGTGATTTGGGCACAAAATATTGCCTACCTACTGACCAACTTTGGAACTGCAATGAGCTAGTTTGCAGGTGTAAAAATAGCTACTGACAGAACTATTTATCTATTATTTTAGTAATTCAAGTTTTCAAAATCTGTCAGAATGCTAGAAATCCAAAAAAATCTATAAATCTAAAAAAAAACTCATCCGTTTTCCTCAAGACTGGCCCTGACACAAGCGTTTCTGCCTTACCTCACTCACCTCTCATTGAAACGTTCTTCTGTAGTTTTGTTCTGTGCTCTCTCTGTGATGGGAAGGCCAAAGTTTGAACTGTGACTCCTCTATGGGTTTTGTAGAGAAAAGGTGCTTAGAGGCATTGGAACTGGTTTTACACAAAACAAAGAAGATGTGATTATTTATTCTGAACATAGTCATTTATTTAATTTCTGGTAAGAGCCTGTTTACTACAACACGTCTTTTTAATGGGATTGTACAGTATTTTGGAAACATGGGTCTAGTTGGGACATTTGCATGATTAATCTACTTGCAGTTTTGAGATGCAGACAGAAGCTCTGATAGCAGCACGGTGGTAAGTTTGATCACAAGCAGATTAGAGGATCAGAATAAAACCCTTTCAGTCATATGCACAGCGAAACAGAACCAGTTTGAGCCTTGATTTGTCTCACATCTTCAGAAAGACCAGGTTTTAGCTGCATAAAACTGAAACGCTGATTCCCCATGTTTAGTCCTGACTCTGGGCACCAGCAGGAGGCCAGTCCCTGAAGTCCTCAGAGTGCGAGATGGTTCATATGGCACTAACATGTCAGAGATGTACTTTGGTGCTAGGCCTTGAGCGGCTTTAAAGTCTAAAGGGTAGACTATTTTACCCTTCTCAGAAAGTTTTCAAAAGTACTTTTCTAAATATTTATACACACTAAAGTCATTGCTCTTGTCTGCGTCTCCCGACCGCTACCACCTCTTAAATTGCAAAGGCCTTGGTAGATATTTGAAGAATGCTGGTTGTTTAGGCTCTATATGTATTCACTTGCCCTGTTAGACACTTAAGTTAAACTATTTTGCTTGCTCTTTCCTGCCCCTCCAAAGTACTTACAAACTTGCATATCTCTTAGACCACATGTTAAAAAAATACTGGACTAACTAAATGTGTTTTAGCTCTGTTTTAGCTGAGCCTATTCTAAAGTGCCATTTACTACTACCACGTCACATGTAGCATTACCTATTTTCATATCGCTGCTTCTCTCTGCAGTTTATGAACGAAATGTTTTGGGTTTTTTTTTTTATTTGGTTGTCTTCTATGTGGCATCTTAAGAAGCACTTTTTATTTTATCACTTGAATAGGCCTATATGTATGTACAGAGAAGAGTAGAGGGCAGTCTATAGCATGAACCATTTTATAGTGTTTTTAAAGTTAAAGGGCCCGTATTACACTATTTATGGTCTATGTTATAATGTTGTTTCCTCATCACAAACAGACCTGGAGTTGTGCTTTTCATTCGCTTATGTTTAACACACAAACCCTGCATATTCAGGCTGAGTTCTTCCCTCAAACTGAAAACACTCTGTTCCACCTTGTGTCATGTGGTAATACAGGAAGTGCTCCACTGTGTTTTTAAACTCCAGACACCTTCACTAGAATCATTTGGATAACTGCAGCCCTGGAATTGCCAATCTCTACTTAACAAAAGGTTAAAAGTAGCTGTTAACTTGAAAACTACCACTTCATGACATCACAAGGTGGAACAGAGCATTTTGAGCTTTGGAGATGTAGACAGACTAATGATAAAGGATTACTCATACATGTGTGAATTGAACAAACACAACTCCGGGTATGTTTTTTGCAGAGGTAGCAGCATTATAACGTGGCTTAAAGCTCACATGAGTTGTTTTTGCGTAATATAGGACCTTTAAATCTACATATCTATTATTGTCACATCATGAAATTATGGAATGCTGCAACCAAGTGCGTAATATCATTGGCACTTATGTACTGTCAAAGTTTATACAAATGTGTTTATAGGGCACAATAATGATACAGCGTGGAACTGTTCACTCACTGTATTTCAAACGGTGCTACAGAGACCTCTATTTTTACACAAATCATGGCAATTTTTCACTTTTTATACAGCATAAATTTGTTTGGAGTTGAAATGTCACTGAAAATAATTATGTGTGTAATTTTTAGGAAATACGTTGTCAATTTCAGGTGCTTAAACCCTTGTGAATAAAGGGTGATGTCAATATGGGATATATCTGGCATTGTAAAATCATTTTGGTTTTTATTTATCAATTTTTAGCACAAAAAGTGGTCTATGGTTTGAAATTTGACGTTTTATGAAATTATGTATTATGACGATGATTTTTTACCAAAGTAATTACAGGGTCCATTCACACCTTGATGTTTTATTCAGTAGGTTGTGTTCATGTGGCATTAGAAAAGTCTAATTTAAAGAGGGGGTATATAATGTAATGTCCCTCACCAAAAACATGCCTGAAGAGGTTTTAAATATCATCCATGCATGTTTCAGTAATTTAGTGACCTCATAGCAACAATAAAAGCTAACATGGTAATCTAAATATGTTATGTGTTAGCCGTTAATACCCCATAGATGTAAAAATCCTTCTCTTTAATTGGAGTGAAAACTGGTTTATGGTTGATATATCTAATCAGTGGGCCTATCCACAGGAAACAATACCAGGCACTTTTTCTGTTTCCAATCCAAAATCGTGGCTTTCCATGTTTTTTGTTTTTTTTTTAGAATGTAGTGAAACTGTATGACTGTGGCCATAACAATGACCAATTCAAAACTAAATATTCTGTCTTTTTAATGGTGAAAAGTCTTCAAAGTGGTGCCTATAAACAGGAAACTGAATAGTCTCAACAAAAAAAGTTACTTCTGAATTATGCAAAACCACTCACAGTTATATATTCCCAGAACAGCCCATGAACACAACCTGTCACAGACAAAATGACATAGGATTTTTCGATTTTAATTTGACTTTTTCAAACTGTTGGCCACTTTTTGCCAATTTTGCATCTCAAACAGGCAGCACAATGTACAACCAATTTACCTTATCACTGTTCACATTTGAAAGCCGTGCAAGTCAGTTCATTTCTCTCCTACTTGGTGCTAAAAGTCCATGCACTGACAAAACCTCACCACTGAAGGACCATTTTACATGTCATCAATGGTGCTACATTAAATCCAGGAATCATACGCCTGCTATCTCTAATTAGTTTTTTTTTTTTTTTAAGTGCCAGAATAACATTATTTATTTTGAAAAATCCAACATGTCTTCCACAGTTTTTCACGTCACAAAATGCTATGAATGTAACCCATTTCAAGTTAGATTTCATTTGAAAATATTACAATAACAGACGACTGCACCAGCATTTAAAATCCTGTCAAATTGTAATGTAAATATTGTGTATGTGAAGCAGGCTGTTTTTACTGTATTGTTAATGGTGTTTTTAGACATTGGATGAGCTTGCTTATTTTGAATTACTGTATGTTGCATTATCATATCCTGTTTAGACATGACAGATACATTTTAGCATTCCTTCTATGGATGGCTGTCTCTTTCGGGATTGTAAAAATAAAATCGTATTTATATTTTGGACCTGATCCTGTCTGCTGCTTCTGTTCTTTTTTGCTGCGTATGTAGTGACTATAAATAACAATTATAGAGTTTCTTCATTTCCTACATAATGAGTCAGAGTGTAATGCTTTAGTGCAGCGTGGCTATGAGTCATGGTACATTCAGGTACAGTCTCCAAATATAATCATGTTTTTCTCAGTATTTGCTATATGACACATTGTATTTTTTTCTCAATATGATTTTTTCTTTTTTAATTCAAATTGTATTAATGCCAGCCAGGTGTAAATATTAAAGATTTCAAGTTCAGTATGTTTTTTGAAGTGGTGCCTTTACCCTCCAGATGGAAGTCAGTTCAAATCATGCATAAAGCATAATGAAGCACCAGACACATTTATCTTCTAGTCAAGATACTTCCCTTCACTCACCGTAATGTGGCTGATTGTGTTTGGGAGGGCATCTGGCATTAAATGAATGACTAAAACACTGCCCTATTACCACAGTGTATTTCCTGGTACACACGTTGGCAGCCCCTAACAATAAAGGAGCTTTCAATCATATTAATAAATATAGTAAATTTAGTAAACTTAATTTATTAGTCCTGTTGTATTTTATTGTAGTTAAATGTGTTTGTTTGCAGCTGTGACCCTATTAAGACATTACGCTCTATTATTTTTTATAATCCATGAAGTTAAACACACGTACATGTGTAAGTATGTAATGCATGGATCATGAATGGATTATTGAAATCTTGTTGGCTGTGTCTAGGGATGGGCAAAATGAGGTCTCATGAGATGATGAGACCTCACAGCCAAGTGATTTAAAAATGTGATTCAGTAATGAGATCTCACTTTGCTGCCACCTGCTGTTACTTTGCACACATTACAACCAAATTGTGCCGCGTTTTTAGTCTACATTATTTCAACTAACACATTGGTTATTTGTAAAGGCCTGTATAAAAAAAAATAAAATATGTCACACAAATATCTCTTTCACTGATTTTTATTTAGAAATACAATTTTTTCCAGGGTTTTAGGGCTGAGGCGGTTCCTTTTTTTTGAAAGAATGTCTCCAGCCTTGGAGAATACTCTCTCACATGGGACTGAGGATGCCGGGGAGCACAGGAAAAACTTTTGGCCAGTTTATAAAGGGTCGGGTACAACATTTTTGTTTTGGTCCAGTACATTAGTGGGTCTTCATTTCGTGGAATGTTAACCTCAGCTAGATACCGGTCGACTTCAATTGTGGCATCTGCCACAAAGCTGTTGGTGCTTCTGCTGTTGCGTATATTAGAATCTAGCACATGCCAAATGTCATCTAAAAAACAGAAACAGTTAAGATCTTTGTTGCAAAAAAAACAAAACAAAAAAATCATACAAATTATTGAACACACTCACTTGTGTAATTACTCTGAGCGATTGTTGTAATAGGCTTTTGAATAAATATGTAGCTTTTGAGCTTTGGTCTTTTTCTATTTTATGAGATTGTTATGAAAGCCATTAATTTATTTCATTCACACCTTGTTATGGCCGGACACTACAAAGTGTTCCCACATCGGGGAGGATTTCCTTCTTGAAGGCTCCATCTGTAAACTGATTTGATTTATTGGGACACTAAATTGTATTGAAAATAGCAAGGTGCTCGTCTCAAGAGTGCCAGAGTTCAATATGTGAGTTGTAACAAAAAACACTTTAGTCCAACCCAGATCCCAAGTGCACTTTGAAAATTTAAACATGGACTATTGCTTACGTCACAAGGCAATCAAGACCGTTCTTGTGTCTACTGACAGAATTATACCACTAACTCGCTGACTCTCTAACTCGCTGACTCTCTAACTCCTACAAACGCCGACAACACCACAAGTGCCGCCGCAAATTCAAAGCGCTTATAAACGCTGGAGGTGGGTGAACCACTCTGACGTCACCACCTCTGAATGAGATCTCATCACGTGACTGCCTTGTTCATGATGCACGCCTCATTTTGAGATCTCACTGGGAACGCCCATTTTTGTTCGGTGCAGACCTCGAGATCTCATTTCATTTCGCCCATCCCTAGCTGTGTCGGCTTCCGTAGAGCGTGAGCGTGCGGAGAGTGACGCAGAGGCGCTGATCGGGCAGAACATTTCTACTGTCAAGATGGCGACATCGGAGCCGGTAAGAGCAGCGACAGAACACTATAATTTAACGCATGAACGGCATTTTTAACCAACATGCATTACCCGTATGATAGGGAAGAATATAACAGTTCATAATCCCTGGGTGATGCGGTAGATTTCAGTGAAAAACGCGTCATTTCATGTCGCAGTTGTAGCATCGGCGTGGGTCTGGGTTAGCCTTAGCTCGGAGCAATGTGATGATGAGGCTGACTTTGTAGAGCAGGGAGCGGCGTTCATTCAAACTCCTCTTGGGCTGGGCTTTTATTCTGCCTAATCACCAACACCCATACATCTATTATAGTTAAATAATAAACAAGTTTCATAGTAATCGGACGTATTCCCACGCTTACAATTGTGATTAATCAGTTTGGACACGCGTGTTTCTCGTTGGTCGCTAGCTTAGCCTCATCCGCTAAAACTGGAGCTAATGAATGATAACGTGCTGAAAAATATTATTTACGTCAAATATATGTTCTGATGATTGTTGTCATGGTAGTTTGGAGGGGGAAAAAATCGAAAACTGCTGCATTATGGCTTAGTTCTGGATGAATGAAGGAAAGGCAGACTGTAGTAGTATTAGCCTCTGAAAAATCACATTTCAGAGTTCAGTGAGTTTTTCTTCTATCGAGTACACGCAGACCAAGTTCTGTGAATGTTTTTTTGTCATTAAGTTATTTAAAAGAGGTAGGTAAATAGTCATGAACCAGCACATGTGTTTTTTCTTTGCAACAGCTGCCATGTTATCTTTATGAACTCACTTTTATTTAACTTAACTACTCCACAATCAGTAGTATTATGTATGTCACGTCCATATTATTTGTAAACCTAATATGATACCCACATATGGTATAACTTTTAAGAATTATTAAAATGCTCCAGGTGTGAAGAAGACACCACACCAAAGTCCTGAACCAAAAAAAAGAAGAGTGTGTGTATATGTGTTATAGATCAGTGTAGTATTGGGTAATTTTACACTGGGACCTTTATCACCTTTATTGACACAGTATCATCCACTACTAGCCAATCCCTACTACACTACTACAACTTTATGACGACACAGATAAAAACTACATCCGCTTTATCTTGATGTCATTTTGAGCTACTATCTCCTACCAGACCAGACGTCTGAACATTTAACTTGTTTTTTATAGAGCTGCACAATATATTGCAGACAAATCCAAATTGCAATTTGAGTTGGCACAATTCCCAAATCTTGCGTTAATGAGATAATACAATGTATATATCACAAATCTAATCGCAATACTCTCCAGGTATGTGTGGCATTATACTATTTCAGCTCAAGATCATTCTAAAACTATTCAGGAAAGGTTCATTTCTGTCCTGTGAATGAGACTTTTTAGTATTGATACCTGCTTAAATGAATATCTAGTTTCAATACTAGTTTTAGTATTTATTAATATTTTATTTTCAATACTTTTGACAACCCTAAGCCCTTATGATGTCCTTTGTAAACCTTTTGCTTCATCAGGATGTGTATTGAATGTTGACACTAGTTGTGATGTGTATTGTGAAATCCTGTTTTAAAACTTGTCAACTTACATGTTTACAGAAAACAGCTGATACTGAAGAACAACCTACCGAGAGTCAAGTCGTTGCAAACCCTGAGCAGTATATTAAGCACCCTTTGCAAAACAGGTGAGGAACAAGAGATAAGTGTCAGGAGGTATTCAATGGAAATGTATGGATGAATTAAAATACAGTGAGTGTAATCGTTGTTCCATAGTGGTCCATGGGTGTATACGAGTCTATGTGTCTTATACTTGTTCTGATACAGCTCAACATCATTTGAAAGCTATTCAGGAAAGTATGGTTTGTATGACTGTAAGTATTGAATCCTGCAGTCATACAAAACAAACTTTAAAGTAACGGCTCTCAAACTTTTCACACCAAGTATCACCAAAGAAAAGATTTGCTTTTCTGAGTAATATCTATAGTAATCTTTAATACAGAATAGAGGAAGCAGTGAGGTTAATGGTGCTGGTGGGGGAGGAGTCCACGCTGACACAATCATGTCTCAGTCACATTCTGGGCTCATTGTTCTGTGGTTTGGAGACGGGACATGTTTTGGTCACTACTCTGACCCCTAACTTCACCTCAGACACTTCCTCCAGCTCCTCCGATGGGACCCTCAAGCCAATCCCCCGCCAGCCAATTGTAATTTTAAAGGTCATAATTGGAAAAAAATAACTGCAGTTGTTTTGGTAATTAAACATCCTCTGCAGAGAAGTATTGTGTCTTCCTGGTGTTTTATTGAGTATAAAACTTCTTGGATTGGTGTGCGAGTTCACATTTTAGTTTTTTATCAAGTTAATACTCATGGATGTGATTAAAATGTGTGCTGTCTATAGTGTTATACTTGTTCTACAGCTCAAGATCATTCTGAAGATATTCAGGAAAGGTTCATTTCTGTTCTGTGAATGTGACCTTTTTAGTCTCGATATCTGTTCAAATGAGTATCTAATTCCAATACTAGTTTTAGTATAGATTAATATCTGATTTTTAATACTTTTGACAGCCCTAAAACAGTACAGCAAAATAATGTCCCCTCATAACCCACCGCTGCTCACATTTTCAGTTTCCTCAAACCCAGGTGGGTCAGCTGAAGTGTGACTTTCAGTGCCATTGTGATCATGGCTGTTGTGTGTCAGTCTCATTTGTTTGTTGAATGGTCCTTAGCCACTTCCAGTCCGTTCTGTTTGTTCAGCTGACCTCTACCTTTGCACCCTCCCAACCTGCTGTCTCATCTCAAACTGTTGCATTATAATGGTCTTGTCTCCCATAGCAGAAAAGATCTAGGTGCGGCTTTACTGTCACTTTATAAATATACAAATAACTGTCTTGTGGTCAGTGTGATGACTTTAAACAATACTAAAATGTGCCCCTTTAGGATCATCAAAAATCAGATACTAAACAATTCTAAAGCTAGTATCGAAACTAGCTACTAATCTGAGTAGTATAAAAATAAAAAATAACACTCACAGAATAGAAATAAACCTTTTTGAAATATCTTTAGAATTATCATATTAGACCACATAGACTAGTATACGCCCATGGACCACTATGAAACCTACCTGGAGGGATTACACAAATATAACTCCACATGGAAATATACAGGAAAGTTCTACGATTTAATTTTGAAAATGACATTCTGTTATCTAAAGAAAGAGTGTTTTTATTGAATATCAAGTAGTGGTGAAAAAGAGTTTGCAATTTTTTGTATTGTGACAACATTAGCCCCTACATGGTTAAGAAAAGGATTTTGAAAACATCAGTAACTGAATATTTTGTGACCTGCGCAGTTAACGGTTTCATTTGGTGCAGATGGTATAAGTAATTGTCAGCTAGCCACAGTAACAGTTCTCAAAAGTTTAGCACTCCTGTATAATCTCGCCTACTTATTTTTAAATGAATCACCGGTGATGACTGATATTTGTCTAACGTCTGGTTTAAATGTAACTATATTAACAGAGAATGCAAACCTTCTCAAGCTAAAGTGGGCATGGCATCGGTTGCTATTTTAAATGCAGCCATGTTGTCAGTTCTGTCCCTTTAAACAAATGAACAATTAAATAATAAAGTAAAAGTTGAGTAATTTAAGAGAAACCTTTATTTGTCACACAATAGAGAAATTACAAGAACAGCAGGAGGATAAGAAGCATCAACCAAAATCAAGATGAATATCTATTAAAATACTTAGAGGGTGTGTTTTTGCTTCTATCTGGTATTACTGCTCACACATTTGGATCACAGTGTTATCTTTTATTGTTTTAAAAAATGCTACATTTGCCAAAATCAACATATTGACGCATTTAATAAGTTTGAGTTTTGTTTTGAGTCTCTCCTTCCATTGCTCCCCACGTTAAGTCGCTCCCCCTTCAGAGCGCTATAGGGTTCAGTCAGCCTGTATCCCGGTAATGCAACTACTGCACATCACATCAGGTTTGTCGAGTTGTCGTGTACAGTTTTGTATCATCTTTCACTATGTTTATGCAGAATTGTCACATGAGAGCGTGGGTGATGTAGGCTTGTGAGCTGAGCATTGCACAGAATGTTACAGCTAAACGTAAGGAGGGTTTGAATTTAATAGGGCCGGGGACAGATCGCTAAAATACTCAAACATGCATGGATGACATCGAAGACCTCTTCAGGCATGTTTTCGAGGAGGGAATAGTGTTATAAGATGGTAGAAAGCTAAAAAAAAAAAACAATTTTGTGTGTAATACCCCCTTTTTAACACTAAACATAAATGTTAATGTTTCATAAAGTTGTATTAGATTAGTTGTAAAAAGTTGTAAGTTTTCATGTCAGAAAATAGGAGCATAAATTGAGTATTATTTTATCTCATGACGTCCGTTTGTACCATAATCAAAAAAATGACAGCGTTCTCAATCATTGCAAGAGCCTATTATGATTTAACTTTGTGCCATTATACATACAAAAATGATATGTGCTAATAACTGAAGTCACCGGAGATAGAGATTTTAAAGAGCAGTGCGTCTGACCCAGTGCCCTCTCTGTTTACCACTCTGATACTACACCAGCCTGTCCTTATGTAACTTTTAGTAGCGACAGGCGCGGGTTCATAGGGTTCGGTCGGTGTCCTCCACTTGCCCCGGGATGCCCCACCCTTCCTCTCCCCTCCTCTCTGATAAAAGACTAAACAGCAGCCTGGTAAACAAAAGCCATGTTTGAGGCTCTGTGTGTGTCTCATTCACATGCAGCTGCAGTGGGACCTCCCTTCGACCAGTGTTTGTTAAAAGATATTTGCATCTCAATTGGACAGTCAGGTGGCATCACGGAGAGACCTGAAAGTTCCTCACAGTTATAAGGGTAGTTCTTAAAGGGCCAGTATTTTCTGATCTGTTATGTTGTTTCCTCATCAAAAATATATGCCTGTAGTTGTGTTTTGTTGCATTCACACGATTAACACACAAATTCTGCATATTTAAGATGAGTTCTTCTCTCAGAAAACATTTCACATTGTGATGTCATGTGGTAATACAGGAAGTGGTCCACTGTGTATTTAAACTCCGAACACCTTCAGTAGAATCATTTGGATGATTTCAGCTCTGGAATTGCCAATCTCTGCTAAACAAAAGATAAATGGTAGCGCTTAAAATGAAAACTACCACTTCATGACATCACAAGGTGGAACAGAGCATTTTGAGCTTTTGAGAAATTGACAAACTAATGATAAAGAGTTGCTCAAACATGTGAATCGAACAAAACAGTTATGATTTGGAGGATTCTAACATGACTTAAAGGTTCAGAGAGTCAATTTTGTTTGCAGTTATCCAGTGTTTATTAGAGGGAGTATTATGCTAAATTAAGTTCCTACAATGTTATAATGTTGTTTCCTGATGCGGTGTACAGTAGTGTCATTAGCAGGATGCATGCTGATTGTGCTGCGATAGCTCTCTGAAGGGGGGTGACTTGGCACAGAGAGCAAAGAAAGAGGGGAGACTCTTATTACACATTTTAATACTCTGTTTTTGGCGAATACAGCATAAAAGCTTAATGTCCCCTCTTTAATGACTTCTCTTGTATTTCTGCAGGTGGGCATTGTGGTATTTTCAAAAATGACAAGAGCAAAAGTTGGACAGAAAACTTCGTCTGATTTCAAAGTTTGACACAGTGGAAGATTTTTGGGCGTAAGTCAAAGCTGCATTTCCACCTCCACACAATAATGCAGCTGTTGTTTACTGTTAATGTATAGAAATGCAACACCTTTTTCAGCACGTATTAATAATCGCTGGTTTTCAGATGACAAATAACATTCTATAGCCCAATAATATTTAAAGGGCCCATATTACACCATTTTCTGATCTGTTATAATGTTTCCTCATCACAAACAGAGCTGGAGTTGTGTTTTGTTTCATTCTCGTATGCTTAACACACAAACCCTGCATATTTAGAGTTCTTCTCTCAAACGGAAAATGTCATGTGGGAATACAGGAAGTGCTGTGTTTTTAAACTCCATACACCTTCTGTAGAATCATTTGGATGATTTCAGCCCAGGAGTTGCCCATCTCTACTAAACAAAAGGTAAAAGGTAGCTGTTAACCTGAAAACTATCACTTCATGACATCACAAGGTGGAACAGAACATTTTGATCTTTGGAGACTAAAAAGAAAGACTAATAATAAAGGATTACGCAAACGTGTGAATGAAACAAAACACAACTCTGATCATGTTTTTGGTGAGGTAACAAGATTATAACATGCCTTAAAGCTCAAGAGAGTCAGTTTTGTGTAATGTAGGACCTTTTATACAGATGAGGGACAGCTTAATTTAACATTGTTATAATTGGAGATCGTCCAATATGCTTTTTTTTCATGGCCAATACCAATTGTTTTGCATTCAGAGTAACTGATGGCTGATGAGCTCTGCCCATATTTTTGGGGCAATATGTGGTCTGTCTTCCCATGCCCCGGGGTCTTAGGGGCCCAGAATTTGACCCTCTCCTTATTCATTTATATTAGAGCAGGGCCCATGTGAGGCTTCTTGCCCCCACATTTTTGTTGATGGGCCCGGGTAGTAACAATATGCTTCTACATAGCTCTAGTGAAAAAGGGGTTGGGTAAGATTAAGTATTTCATTGTCATTAACTTGATGTTTTGTGTTTTACAGGTTATATAACCACATACAGCAGCCTAGTAAACTCGGATTTGGCTGTGATTATTGCTTATTTAAGGTAAGGAATCAGCAATGTGAATTTTTAAACGGGCTCTACACCATCTTCTTTGTGTAATAAGGTTAAACGTGATATATAATTTATATAGCGGGGGCATCAGTAGCTCAGTTGATAGTGTTTGTCTGCGTACACTGGTGTATGAATGTGTGTGTGAATGGGTGACTGGTTCCTTGATGTAAAGAGCTTTGAGAGCCTTGAAGGTGGAAAAGCGCAATATAAAAATGACCATTTACCAAAGCCGCTGTTTACATCCAATTATGAAGCTTTTTATCATACATGAGCCATTGAAATGAGCTGTTGGCATGCTAGTTGTTGTTGCCATTACTGTGAAGACAAAACTCAACCTTTGCCTCTGAAAGTTGAGAAAAGCACAGACGTATTACAGTGAATAATTGGCTAACTAATCCTCTTGCCCAATTCCAATTCACGATTTTAAGACAAACAGCAACTTTATTTAGACCACAGGCAAAATAACAAGTGGACATATACAGTCTAAGTGTACTAAAAAATCTCATTAAAGTACAATCTATTGCTCTGACTTGGACATTTCTCTGAACAGACTGAATGCATATTTTTTCCTATCATCTCATGGTGCATTGCGTGTTAAAAATAACTATTACATAACTGTAAAGTGAATCTCTTTCTGTCTCAGGATGGTATCAAACCTATGTGGGAGGACGACAGGAACAAACTGGGCGGCCGATGGCTCATGACCCTCAACAAGCAGCAGAGACACAACGACCTTGACCGCTACTGGATGGAGACGGTGAGCACAGTTGCCAAGTCTGATTCTTTATAGCCACTTTGCGCTGATGTTTTTGCAAAGTCAGCTGCACATTTGCAGTTTTGGGGTTTGCTCCTGAGTGGATTTCTCTTCATAAGTGAATATTTTTAACCTTTCTTTGATTTGTTTCACAATAACAAACCCAGTAATGGATGAAATACGAACTGATAATGTTTAATATTTTAAATATGCTATTAAAATGAACTCATCTCTTGTTCTCTGAAAATCGTCCAACCCTCATGCTGGCTGCAGCACTCTAAATGTGATTATTATTAGATTTTTTTTTTTTGTTCTAAGATTATTAAAATGACATTAAACAGCAACACCATTTTCTGATCACTGTTACATCAGATTTTGTGGTGTACATTTAATTAATCTTAAATGTCCAGAAGTCAAATAATAATCTGATTTTGGTGCATGTGAATAGAGCCAGTGAGTCCCTCTCAACTCCTCTGTGCTATTGTGGTTCGGCCTGTCACGATGACAATTTTTGATCTACTGCAGAAGTAAATATAGGCAATAAATGATCATATTGAAGCCAAACAATAAAGCAGAATTATCCCCTGAAAAGTATTTTAAATGTACAATAATGTAAAAAAAAACATGAACTGTAATAAATAAATAGAAGACAAATAAGTAGTTAGTTTGTATCTGTAATGAGTCACTGAAGTTCATAATTCAACCCTCTACAGCTCAAACCTCATTGAAGTACAGAAAATTACCGAAGGTTTCTCAAGGAAAAAGTCCCCACAATAAATATTGACTCCTAAAAATGGTTGTTCCCTCTGTCATGTGTTAAACGATAAGTCCATATAGTAATTATTGTGACAGGCCTAACTGTGGTAGTATGGATGTATTTGTGGGTTTGTAATTAAATTACATAGATTATGTAAAAATGAATTCAACAACTAGTATCTTCTGTATTCAAAGATCCACTTCTAAATCTGCCAGATTGTTTACTAGGTGTGATTTATTTATTTATTTTTTTTTTTTTTTTTTTAGCTCTAAAAATATTAAAGCTTTAGAAACCCTGATTTTCTATCCTTTCACGCCTCAGTGACTTAAGTAATTATAAATGTTCTAATAGTCATGAGGAAAAATAAATGTTAAGAATTTTAATGCCAGCATCATGATCTTATCTGAGTGTGATCAGTTTACACTATACTTCAAATACATGTTCAGTGTTTGAGAGTAAAATAATGTGTTTGCATTATGGTTCCGGTTTGTCCCTCAGCTCCTGTGCTTAGTGGGCGAGTCATTTGATGAGGCGAGCGAGGACGTTTGCGGGGCTGTGGTCAACGTCAGACCTAAAGGAGACAAAATAGCCATCTGGACGAGCAACTGCCAAAACAGGGACGCGATCATGACGATAGGGTGAGTGATGCGCAAAGCGGCACCACTGAATGGCCACTAGATGGAGCCACAGTACTAACCTCAACCCATGTCCTTATGTCCACCCACAGGCAGCTGTACAAAGAGCGTCTGAGCATCCCCATGAAAGCTCTGATCGGATACCAGTCCCATGACGACACCTCCAGCAAAAGCGGCTCCACCACCAAGAACATGTATTCCGTTTAACCCCCTCAGCCCCAGTGTAGACCTAAACAATTCCCACGCACCATCACCACATTAACACCATCCTCAGCTGTTGGCTACTGTAGTGTCCCTCCTTTTAAGCAGTCTAGTGTGTTCAGAAGCAGGTCCGTGTCACAAGTGTTACTGAGACAGGCAGGTCATCTGAGTGCAGGAGAACACACTGAAGTTACTTTTAAATGTCCCAGTGTCGCCCTCTGCAGGAGCTGTGTGGAGGGCGTTTGGTTTGGTCCCTCCTTAGTGTTCCTGCCTCACACAAGAGAAGATAGGCTGCTTGTCCTCCACGGAGCAATGTTTTAAGGGCAATTTTATCTCAAGTGTTCAGCAGAAGTGGGGCTCACTCATGCACCAGCGTAAGAATCTACACTATCTTAAACATTTGTGAACGCTGTGGTCACTGTCCAAAACGCCGCATTTGGATTCAGGCCACTTATTGTTTCAGCCATGCTGGAATTTTTGTGGAATAATGCTTGTAGTTTTTTCAATTTTTGTTTTTTTTCTTCTTCCCTTTACATTTTATTTATAATGTATGCATTGCAGTTAGTTGAAAACAACCATGACTTGTGTTTTTTTTCAATGCTCTCTTCCTCTTTTTGTTATTGAAGTTAATAATGTGGACTACTGCATAGATGATTTTTTACAGTGCAGATGCTGACAGACGTAGGTGTGCTTGTCACTGTTTCTTCCTAACAGACTGTAGATACACAGGCTCTGCTCGGCTGCAGGCCACAAAAGAGGATATTCATTGTGAAAAGATTGAGCTCATGATGTCTCTTTATTCTCTGTAATTCCAGGATGTATATTACCTTCTTTCAAGTAAAGGTTCAGTGCTTTGCATTAAAACCAGAGTTTTGTCGTCTCCTCTTTGTGTCGTAACATGCCCCTCTCTCCTCAGCCTCTTGTAAACCCACTGTGGTTTTCATGGGTATATTCTTTAACCACCACATTGTGCAGCAGACCTCTTCTTAGGTGTAAACATTACTGTCACTATGGAAACACATTCCTCCTGATCACTGCAGTGAGTCAGGCGGGTGGGGGAACCATCCAACCATCTATCCAAACATTCTTTTCACAAGCCTTGTGGCAACGTTTGATATTACATAAACTTCAGTGCTAAGTATTCAGGGTGGCTGAATTATTATCCTGTAGTAGACAACAGTTTAGAGCAGACAAGGGCAAACTACGGCCCGGGGGCCACACACGGCTCTTTGGCCTTATTAATCCAGCCTGCCGAACTTGACCAAATTATATTAAAATACGTAAGGGTAAAACTTGTTCAGAGTTTTTCTGCTGTGTTTATTTAACTGAAATTTAATACATTAATTATTAATTTAATTAATGCATTTGGAAAACAATTAGTACAATGAGCCTTGCATATTCACGCTTTGCTACATGTTACAGGCCAAATGTCTAATGTTATATATACATGTATATATCCTGGTCCGGCCCCTCTGTCAAAGAGGAAACCCATGGTGACCTGTGTGCCAAAAGGTTTGCCCACCCCTGGTTTAGAGGGTTTGGTAGGGATTTGTATTCCATTTCCTACTTTGACTATACATTAGTTGTGTCCTTTGGCAGGACATGTCAGACTGATGGCTTAAGAGTCTAGGAAGGTAATTGTCCAAGTGGACACACCAGGGGCAGGCACTCCTTTACAGAGCCAAGACCCGACACTCAAGCTCCTCAAGATCTGGAGGAACAGGCGCTCTATTTTGAGGAAACTTATGTGCTGCTTATATTTTGAGGTCAAGCTTCTTTAGTTTGTCTGTATCTCCTCCCTCTTGGGTCAATTTTTCACAAGCATGGCATTTCATTTCATTTTTATGCGGATGATACACAAATTTATATGCCACTTAAGCAGGAAAACTCCTACAGTGCAAAAGCACTCAGAGACTGTGTTGATGAAATTAAAAATTGGATGTCTTTAAATTTGTTGTTCTTAAATGACAAAAAAACTGAAATTGTAGTGTTTGGGCCTTGTGAGACAAATACTTTAAGCATTGATCTTGGGGCTCTTGCCCAATATGTGAAACCTGTGGTGACAAATCTTGGTGTGAGGCTGGATAGTGATTAAAACTTGATGCCCAGATTAGCGCAGTTGTTAAAACGAGCTTTTTTCAAATCCGTCAACTCGCGAAAGTCAAACCTGCCCTCTCACAGCACCATTTTGAGATTTTAATTCATGCTTTTATCACTAATCGTTTGGATTATTGTAATGCACTTTTTATTGGTCTGAACCAAACCTCTCTTAAACGACTTCAACTTGTCCAGAATGCAGCTGCTCGACTTTTAACCGGAACAAAAAAACGGGAACACATTACACCTGTTTTAATGTCCCTACATTGGCTCCCTGTCTCCTATCGTATTGATTTTAAAATCCTTTTGTTTGTTTTTAAATGCCTCCACGGCCTCGCTCCACAATATGTGTGTGACCTGCTTTTACCTTATGCTCCCGCTCGTTCACTCAGGTCTGCAGATCATTTACTGTTAGCGGTCCCACAAACCAGGAAGAAATTTCGAGGGGACCGTGCCTTCTCTGTGGCCGGTCCAAAACTGTGGAACGCGTTGCCCTTGCACCTTAGACAGGCTGAGTCTCTTTCTACTTTTAAATCTGCTCTTAAAACACACTTTTTCTCATTAGCTTTTACCGATATGTTGTTTTAAAGTGTACATTATGTAGTTATTTATTCGTATTTATCTGTTTTATATCTGTGTTTTTAAAATGTCTGTTGTGTACTGCACTCTGGTCAACATTGTTGTTTTTAAAGTGCAATAGAAATAAAGTTGGGTTGGATTGGATTGGATTAGTTGTATGTTTGGGTACAATGTGGTTCTTTCAAACACAGTACTGCAGACAGGTTTGCCTGTCCAGTGTCCACAGATACATATATGAACAAATGATACAGACACTGCATTATGTGTCCTGCTGACACAACAGCGGAGTCCACAGTGGACACAAGGACAGTTTGTTGCATCTCACATTTGGAGAGATCTTGTTCTACAAGAAAACCAGGACAATCCAGACCTGTGCACTATCCACGTGTCTGTGTGCAAACCCTGTCCTCTGTACACACAGACACGCACGCACGCCTGTGACGTGTGTGTGACGGCTGAACAGAACACACCCAACACTTTTGTCATTCAACTGACTGCTGTTATGATGCTAGGGAAGCCTCAGAGCCTAATTTCTCAGAGGTTTGAATCAGTCAGTTGGACAAGTTTCTGGCAACTTCTCCAAATACACTGAGCCATACATTTCTTATTTTTATTAAAGTGCAAAGCATGAGAAGTATTTCATAGTTTATAAAGAGTCTTTTAAAGTACAGTCTTTGGCTTTGCATTTGAAATACACTTTGACACTGTTGCATTGTTCTGTTGACACCTGACATGTACTGACATTGGGTGGGTTAATAAATAAGTAGAAAGCAGATCTCCACAGTAACATTAGAGATGTTTGAGACCTCCTTCAGAACTGAACACCTTTTAAACATCTGTCAACACTGAACATTGGTCTCATTTAAATCTTAAGTAGTCTTGAGTCTGAGATGGTCTAATCCATGCATCTGTTACCCATTTAGAACAACATGTAGCTCTTTAGTCTGGCGCTTGCGGTTCCTTTACTAGTCTGGTTTAGTCTTAGTTTGAGAATGCTTAGGTTCTGGTGTACTCTAGTCACACTGGTCTAGAACGGATTTAGTCCTGGTTTAGTCTCAATTTAGCCCTTGTCCAGTTCTCACATTCAGAGCAAAAGGCTAAATCAACTTAATATTGGTTGTAGCTCTTCATAGCAGAAACAGCTCGACGTGGTTTGATCACGATGAGTAATGATTCTACGTCAGAGCAAAGCGATCTTTGTTTTTACGTTTCCAAGTTTTGAATTGTATGGACACAGTAATGTTCAATTCATTCAACTGCCAAAACCAAACATTTTCCATTTTTTTAAAATGGAATACCGTATGGAATAATAAATTGTATTAGTGGCACATTATATATTAACCTGTTAGGCTGCGTTCACACTTGTCCTGGTTGGGTGGACGATAAGCTAAAAAATAATTTCAACATTTTTTTAGAGCTAAGATCACATTTTGACCACCTGCACGTTTATTTGTTTTTTTTTCACTAGTATAATGGCAGATGTGAAACCTGTTCCCCCGTTCCTTCACCCATGTGCTCTCTGGTTTGTCAGGCCAAAGCTGGCACACTCAGACAGCAGTAACGTAGATAGCATCTAGTGGTGAAATGTGAGAATACAACAAGAGCTGGGTTTGGTAGGGATTTGTAGTATATACATATGGTAATTGTGATTGTTTATATCCACCTGTCACTCACAGAGGCTAACCAATAGAAGGAGGGGGTGGGGAATATTGTAATCTCATCAAAAAAGCATAATACGACCCAGCCCATGTTCTGTTTTAGTCCTGGTTTGAGCACAGTTTAGTGCTTGTGTAGACTTAGTGTGGTCCCTTTGTAGTCATAATTTAGTCCTGGCCCTGTAATAAGTCTGACCATCTGTCTTCCCAGTCTGAAAGTCTAATCTGAAGGAGGTCTCGCTCAAAATCTTTAGTCCTAATAATAAATACAAAAACATTAATGCTGGTCCAGCCACAACCCCTCCCTCCATTGTCTCTGTCCATTTGTGAGTCTGGTTTGGGGAAGGGGACATCAGGAGAGGGTCAACATGAGAGGCTTTTGCTCCTCCCTCTTGCCCAGCAGGTTGGAGATCATGTACGAGGAGAAGTAATAGAACTCTGCAACATAGGAGAGCTCAAACAACTGCAGGTTCATGCCCAGCATCCACTCAAAGATGGCCGACAAGTGCAGATAGAAGTACTCCTCCTGCGCAAACAGAATGGTGTCTGGAAAGATGGTTAAGGGCAAATGCTAACGAGTGGAGATAGAGATCAAGAAGAGGCTTATGCTATGAAGAAACTGTCTGCTATATTTAGCTCATATCAACATGATATACTTCCTGGTACGTTTATTATTCTAGGTAAATTTCCAAGTCAACTATTGTGACGTTTAGTTTAATATCTATAGTAAACATATTCAAATTTTTAAAAAGTGCTTCATTTGTTTATAGATCTCTTTTTGCCTGTGATTTTTGCTACAGTTTTGTTTTGTTTTTGTTTGTTTGAGGTTTTTTTTTATATATATGATGCATGTAACAACTTGATATTATTTAAATATTGGGAAATAGACAGGACTGGCCTCCTTCTATTTCCTACCAACTCCTTGGAAAAATAAGAGTTTTAATAATTTATCTTAAATGCAATGTCTGAGTTGGTTACTATAAGAACTCAGATATAGTATAATCCTCCAGATAGGCACTCTCAAAGGGGTTGTCTGTATTTACATGCTTCACCTGTATTAATCAAGTGCACCACTGAAACATAATGTGAATCAACACCTGTATAATACACTGAAGTCACTGCTGTTTATCCTGTTCATCTGCTGTACAGAGGACACAGACCAGTTTTTCTCATGCTCAGTATATGAACATTCCTCATGTGAAAGCTCAGAACCTCCAGAATTCACTCACTGAGCTACAAAGGCTGCACTAGCACTGATTCACGATTGGCTGCAGGCGCTGGGGTTTAGGTAGTGACCATTCAGATAGATAGAGAGAGTCATTTTAGGTTTAAAGAAGCTAGATTTAGACATTGAACTGGCAACCCAAATGTGAGGCTCATTCTACTTTCTGACTTAAAAATAAATCAGCATGACATTATTATCATTAAAAGCTGTATTTCATTTGAACGTTTACCTCATATCTGTAGACACAGTTAGGTCATATTTATGGAATTTAAAAACTTTTAACTAAGGAAAAGGTTGTATTTGCATTTCATGAATTGTGTTATATATTATGACTTCATATCTCCATGATATTTTCTCTGTTTGCTATTACATTTTCTTTGCCTCTTGTGACTACCCCTTCTTTGTCAACAGACGTGACTTGAGTGTGTACACAAACGACTGTAACCCGGCCTTGCAATAAAGAAACCAGCCTACTAAAGCACTTATTCAGAGATCATAACATTTGAGTTTTTCAAAAGGATACAGCAGATGGTGACGATGACCTGGATAATGCTGGACACAATGCGGAATGGGTACAGGTATTTCTCAAAACCCGGAGAGCTGGCTTTTTTTTGTGATGTCGGTGAGCAGGACGGTGTAGAAGCAGATACACACAAAGCTAATAGCAGCACCCAGGTAGTGCAACACAGCCAGGTAGTCCGGCTGTCCAAACACAAAAAAGAATTATGACAAATTGCTTTACTTTTGGTACACTTAGAATAAAAACAAAAACAATTAAAAGTTGAAGTATAAATTCAGTGGTGGAATGTAACGAAGTAAAAGTAGTAAAGTACATTTTAAATGGGTACTTTAATACTTTTACTTAAATAGATTTTTGATGTGATACTCTTACTCTAACTTGTATGTTGTATGTATACTGTATAAATTTAATATGGCAGGCAGTTTTGTTCCTATTTACTGTAATCTCCTTGTAATTTAATCAAGCTGCTATCTTAATCTGACAAGTGACAAACATTTCATTCGTATAAATACACTCTGTGCAAAGTCAGGGCATTAAATGCATCCCTCTCCACAGAAACAAGAAGATGACAAGTTACACTGTGGAACAATCCAGGGAAACATTTAACATTTTTATAGAGACAAGCAGACACACGCGTGTACATACATTAGAGTTCCCGGCAATGAAGGCTCCCAGTGAAGCCACCACCCCCAGCACCGCCGCCAACCTGCTGATCAGAGACAGACCTCCGTGCTTCTCGATCACATGGGCATGGTGGAGAATGCAGAAGAGCAGGACTGGCGAAGAGGAACAAGATTAGATGTAAATATGACATAGTGCATGCCAAGAACTAAGCCACTGGCTATGTTTACATGCAAACTAAAAATCAGGTCAAATTATTGGGTTATATGATTAGTTTAGTCTGTTTTTAATGGACATGCAAATGCATCCACTGTGAATTTAAATTAAAATAAAATTAATACAACACTCATAATACTGCATAAATTAAAGCCATAGTATGTAACAGTGTGTTACTGTGAGTGGGCTTGCATCTCCACAAACCTGACTCTTATTTGGCCTGGAGGAGGGCCTCCTCCTGCTTGTTTCCATGGAAATGTTGTTCTTTTGGCTATAATCTTCCATAGTATGGCATAAAATGCATCTGTTTCCATGGAGACTGTTCCGTAGTATGGTTTTAAAGTTTCTATTTCTATAGAATCATGCAGGTGATGTGCCACCTTCAGAAAGTTATATGTACTACTTTTTGTAATTTCATAAAACAAAAATTTAGAGCTTTACTAAAATAACACCTCGCAAATCACAACTGGACTTGAAGAAAATATCATTTCCCACTGATTTCCAAGTATAATGAGATAATGATTATGTAATGTATTTTAATAGACCAAATTTGGTTTAATTAAGCATTAACTACTTCAACTGCTGTGAAAAACAAATACTGTAACTACTATAACAAAGTGTCCATACAGGAAATGACATTTAAGTGAATGTTGAACCAGTTGAGTCCAGCACCAACACCATGATCGTGTTCTGTCTTCACTTACGACAACACAGTGTTATCATTATTACAGGTAAAGTAAACCTTTGTATCACAATAGTATTTGGTTCATATTAAAAATGCACTACTCTTCTGCTGGAAATGTTACTAGTTTACCTGGAATGTTCCAGGACAAGTTACAGGCCAGATTTGTGGGAAGGCGAGCCCACACCCAGAAAGAATGAATGTTTTTCAATGTATTTTTGAAACAATAGAAATACCTGTACTGAAATACTGATACGTTTAATACCATATTATATTATAGAACATTTCAGTCAAAGCAGCAACACTTCCATGCAGACAAGCAGAAAAGTTACATAGTGCACCTTAAACATACAGTGAACTTACACAGAAATGCCCCAGCGTTGATGGTCGCTGTGAAAAGTGAGTTTTCTGGAGCATATGTTCCACTTGAACTGAGACAGAATGAATAATATTAATAAACTTTATAAAATACTTAACCAATTGTTAAACATATGAAGAGTTCAACAGCAAAAACAGATATCTCAATTTTGAAAAATTGCCAAAAAGGGATGGGATTTTGAGGAAAGCAGTGAAATACATTTGGCTTTTGAAAATATTACTATACTAAGAGCAAACTACAAGCCTCTGATGACTTTTTCAAATGTTACTTTTTTCAGTTTTTGCAAATGAACTCTTGTATCTGTATTGAACTGGTTGTTACCTTATAGTGGGAACGAAACAGCAGTTGACCGAATTGTTTCCAGAGCAGTAATTTTCACCGCTCCTGGGAAAATAATTATGATTTTTGAAAACCAGAAGTGTATTTTTAGCAGCATAACTCACAGAGAAAGTACTCACCAGTCACTGAGGGAGCACACGTGGTTGTTCCAGTGAGCTATGCCATATCTGAAACAAAGACACAAGAGTCACTTAGTAATAATAATTAGATTTGCGCTGTGAAATTACTGGTAATTCAGTTCATTTCAAGTTTATTTATATTGGATATTTAAAAGATCTTCAGCTGACCAAAGTGCTTCACATAAAAGACAACATACATATAATGAGCGGGTAAGGACCTCTAAATGTGTCTTGAGGAAGTGGAGACAGTTTTGATCCAAACTTTTTGAGGCCAACCATTTTAGTTGAAAATAAATGTTTAATTTACATAAAACTTTAAAGCAGAGGTGGAAGAGCAGCCAAAACTTGTCAGTAATGGAAATGTTACACTTTTCTTTCTTTTCTTTCTTTATCTTTGTTTATACACGGGAACCTAATGAGAGCACTTGGACTCTGTTTTTCATGAGTGCCTTGTTCAACATACAAAAAAAAAAACCCCAAATAAATATATAATTCCATATAAAACATTCCAAACAGATGCAGGTGTGAGTATAAAGGTTCGTTACCAGATTACTCTTGTTGCTATTTTAATCTCAAGTAGTATCTCAAGTATATTCAAGTAGAAGTACAAAGTAGTGGTTCAACAAATCACTCAAGTAAAAGTAAAAAAGTATTTGGGAAAATTACTACTCAAGTAAGAGCAACTTAGAGAGTAACTGTCGGGGCGTAACATCTGATTATTTTACTTACATTTAGTGTAATTGGAATGGCAAAATATAAAAAAATAATAAAAACACAAAAGCCTGCTATTTTCAAAGGATAGACACAAAAATGAGACAAACTAAATCATATCTGAAGGTGCGGTGCATGAAATGAACAAATGTTAAATTATTTCATATTGTCAATGGAAAACTTTTGTCACTTGTAGAGTTACTAGAGTTACTCACAGTTAGAGGAGGAACCAAAACCTTTACTCAAGTAAGAAGAGTACTGCTACTTCAGGAAAAATATTACTCAAGTAGAAGTAAAAGTATGCAGCTAGAGTGTGTGTGTGTGTGTGTGTGTGTGTGTGTGTGTGTGTGTGTGTGTGTGTGTGTGTGTGTGTGTGTGTGTGTGTGTGTGTGTGTGTGTGTGTGTGTGTGTGTGTGTGTGGACACAGTGAATGCAGTACTTGGTTTAATCTTTATATATTCGGTTTCAAAATTTACCGTAATTGGAATAAACTTCAAGACAAACAAACATTCCAGGCTCTAGACTATTTAAACTTCAAAAAACTACTGCTACTTGTGTATATTTAACATCATGTAACTTTTGTGGCACCTGCTTATCTCCATGACGATGTTATTGCTTTGCAGATTTACAGTTACTGATGAAATCTCACACCAAGAATGTATATTTTAATTATTTTTTTTAGAAATAAAAGTTATGGTTGAGTCATACAAACAAGGGCAACTGGGTAAATTACCATTGTACTGTGAAACATTCCAGGAAATCAGAAAAGTTACATAGTGCTACTTTAAAATGTATACAAGTAGCAGCAGTTTTGTGAAGTTTAAGTAGTCTAGAGCCAACAAAATTACTAAAACTACTTCTATTCTCCTCTGAAGGCCTCATCTGCATAATTAGCTGGACTCCATTGCGTTGGTACATTCATTGTGTTAGCTATCGATACCTTGAACTCGGTTAGGCAGGAATTAGGATGACGTTAGCTTCAGATCCAACTATACCACATAGATTAGTCATGTATGAACACTGCCTAAACATGACAAACGAGTACCAGAAACCTACAGCAAATACTAGTGTTTGGTTTAGATGTGTGTGCAAACTGTGTAATTCATCTGTACCGGAACTCACTGTGTTTACTCAACAGGTAAAGCAACGCAGTTAACATGATGTATTATGAATGCTAGTATTGGCGTGATACTAAAATTTCAAACCTGATTCTGATACCATGATAGTAAAAAGCAGTCTTTATTTAGACAATAGCATGTGATTTTCAACATTAAATCTTAGTACTTTTTTATATTCCCATGGAGTTATATCTGTGTAATCCCTTAGTCGTCCAGGTAGGTTCCATAGGCGTCTTATATTTGTTCTACAGCTCAAGATCCTTCTAAAACTATTCACGAAAGGTTAATTTCTGTCCTGTAAATGTGACTTTTATAGTATCAAGTTTTGAGACTAGTTTTAGTATCGATTAGTATCTCATTTTCAATACTTTTAATGTAAGCTTGATAAATGTCCATGGAATAGCTACTACACAAATGCGCTTTTGCTTTAAAAATAAAAAATATGGCAGAGGAATTACTAAAATACAAAAAGTGCAATAGCCCCTAAGCTTCAAAACTTAGTAGGTCTGTTTTTATCCTCTAACTATCCTCAGTATTGTGTCTCTAGGTATTTCTCACTGGCTGCCCAAGCACCTCTGGAAACATTTTACCAAATTCTTTACTATCTCTATGGTAACTTGGCCAAATTATAGAATTACACAACCAAAGAGCTTAGAAAATAACTCAATTTTGAACTCACATAAAGGGGGACTATGTAACTTTTCTGCTTGTTTCCATTTAGCTGTTACTATTTCACAATGTGCCTTTTCAGTTACAGGTGTGTCTTATTCAGAAACATGGGGAAAAAGAAACATGCTTAACTTGCCCTGTAACTTAGCAACCACTCACCAAATCATCCATACTTATAGCATTATAGCATTACGTAATAGCATTGTCACAATACTAAAACTTCAAACTTGATTTTGATACAAAGGAATATACTCGATACTCAATACCGATTCTGATACCACAAGGATAATAAAAACACTCTAACATTCGATCTTTCTTTAAACGTTAGAATGTGATTTTCAGCATTAAACCATAGTACTTTCTTTTATATTCCCATGTGGTCTTATATCTGTGTAATCCCGCAGTCATCCAGGTAGGTTCATAGTGGTCCAGGAGTGTACACCAGTCTTTGTGTTTTATACTTGTTCTGATACAGCTCAAAATCATTCTAAAGATATTCAGAAAAGGTTCATTCCTGTCCTGTGATTGTGACTTTTTTAGTATCGATACTTGCCCAAAGGAGTATCTAGTTGTGATACTAGTTTTAGTATCGATTAGTATCTGACTTTCTGTACTTTTGACAACCCTAGTATGAATACAAGACCATTCAATTGTCATGTTTGTTTTTTTTCCCTATACAACCGTCACATATACCACATATCATACCACATATTTTGTTTGGGCTTGCCTTATTGTGTCATCTCTATCTTACATCATAGCAAAAGCATATCTATCTACCAGCTCGTAGGGCAAAAATATTATCTAAAAAGCACATGATTCAATAGGAAGTCACAGTGCGTTGTGGTTTATTGCCGAGGGCTAGGAAAATTCAACGTTTTATCACTATTTCACATCTGTATCAGCAGAGAATGTCTAATACTGTTTTGATAAACACAGGACATTGAGGGTTAGCACTGCCACATGAGCAGAAACAAGTTATTCGCTCATTATGTTTCTTGTATGACTTTGATGAATCCTGTGTTATGTAACGCAGTACCATGCTGATGTAGCCAAGGTATTCCACATGTATGTAATCTTAAAGGTATTGTTAGTAAAAAAAATATACCCGTACGATACTATTTTTACTACTTACAAGAGTTCAAATTGCAAATATCACTACTGCTACTAAGGTACTCTTTTTTAATTCATCACTACTAATTGTACAGCTACTACTAGAACTACTTCTACTACATCTACTACTACTGTTACTGCTTACAAGACTTCAAATTGCAAATATTACTACGGCTACTATTACTCTTTTTTACTCATCACTACAAAATGTATAAGTACTAAATGTACAACTACTACTAGAACTTCTACAACTACTCCTACTAATACTACTGTTACTGCTTACAAGAGTTCAAACTGTAAATATTACTTCTGCTCCTATAAGGCACTCTTTTTTTCTTATCATTACTAATTGTACAGCTACTACTACTGCTACTAATATGTGTTTAACTACTATTTTAATACAATTTCCCATTGAGATGATACTTTACAAGTTACAAAATAAAATAACAAATATTGTCTTGTTCATAGAGTTGCCTAAAATAAAAAAGTAGTGAAGTGCGGTGAAGTTACACTCTAAGCAATTCAAATATTTAGTACTTTTTGGCATAACAGAATGTACTTACACCGACCACGTTCCTACGAATGATATGAAGGTCAGAGTGATGGGGAAGAGTATCCACAGAACCATGTCTTTGTGAAAAGAAGCAAAAAAAAAATTATGAACAAACTGAAATCCTTAAGTCTTAGCAGGTGATGTCTTCAAAGGCTTTTAAATTCCTCGGAGGAGACGATAGTACTTTTGTGTAGTGTAGTAACGGTAGCGCAGCTTGCTCCTCAAGTCAGTCCTGATCCTAGTGTTTAGAGGCTCCACCATTCACTCCACTGCTCTGCTGTATTTATGGGAGCGTCCCTGAGGCTGCCACTCCTCTCGGCACCACCTTAATTCACTTTGCCAGAACAAACTTTCAGAAACAGGCTTGGCTCTGCTGTCTGTATGTTGTTTGTTTTATTACACAACTGATAAACTTTTGGATCCCAAATGCTCATGAGATAGGAAAAGTGTTTACATTAATCCCAAGGGAGACGGTGAAGCGGTTACAAAAGGATTAATTGGATAGTTAGAACATACCGTAAATTCTTTGGGTAGTGCTGCATGTTTCTTGATGCCATCCAGGTGTTGGCTGTAGTCACTAGAGGAGAAAACACGTGTCCTAGTCATGTAATATAAGGAAATGCAGTTATGTGGAATGCATTTCCACATTCAATTCATTGTGCAGATTTGCTATAAAAAGAGGTGGGTGGAGTAGCCAATGTTAGTTCAGAATATTATTACTCAAGTTGAAGTACAAAGTAGTGGTTTAAGAGATTACTCAAGTAAGAGTAAAAAAGTATTTAGGAAAAGTACTACTCAAATAAGAGTACAGTAACTTAAAGAGTAACTGTCTGAATGTAATGTTTGATTTACAATTTGAAGTTAATGTAATTTAAAGGACAAAATAAAAATAAATAAATAAATAAAACATTAAATGATGTACAAAATCTGGTATTTTCAAAGGATAGACACAAAAATGAGACAAACTAAATCATATCATCATATATAATGAACGCTGCAAGAAACACAAATGTTCAAACCATTAATATTGTCAACGTAAAGCTTTTGTCACTTGTAGAGTTACTGACAATGAAAAGGAGGAACCAAAACATTTACTCAAGTGAGAATAGTATTACATCAATAAAAAATTAGTAAGTAGGCGTAAAAATATGATGCTAGAAAAGTACTCTAAATAGTACAATTTCTTTAAAAAAGTTCCTCAAGTATATGTAACTGAGTGATACCCACCTCTGATTACATATAAATGATTACATTAAAGGAAACACACATTTTGAAATTGATTTAACTGATTTAGGCAAATTTAAACTAAAGTGACACCAGTAAACTCTGTAATCAGGTCAATATAGTAAAAAATATTATTTCACCGAAAGACTATGAAGCTATTTAACATAACATTTAATATATTTAGTCTACATCAGTTAACATGTGCTATTATTCTATTGCCTGGGATCCAGACTACACACCTCTCCAATACTTTACAAAGACATATAATTCTGGACTTGCCATTAGGATTGTCAAAAGTATGAAAATTAGATACTAGTCAATACCAAAACAGGATTTTAGCTTTATCAAAACTACTATAACCACAGTGTAATTATTATTGAATGTTGTTGAAAGTCACATTTTATTGTCTAAAGAAAAGGTGTTTTTAATAATCAATATGGTATCGAAATCGGTTTTGAGTATCAAGCCAATTCCTTATCGAAATTAAGTTTGAAATTTTAGTACTGTGACAACACTACTTGCAAAGTGTGCTATAAGGGGGAAACCAATCAAATTGACCAGTTTTACAAGTGAATATTATTTTTTTATATGTCTTTAATGTTTTGGCCAATACAGTAAAGGTTAAAAAACTTGAAAAATGACAACAACTAATTGGCAAAACTTATCAAATGCATCAAGCAGTGGGATGTATTATTTAACTCACAAACTGCTGAGGGACTGTTGTTGCTATGACTACAGCCTGAATACTGCCCCATTGGCAAAGATGTTTGGATTACTACAGACACTAGTTCAACTTTTTGTTTTTAGAGCCTCCTGCCCAGACAGATCTAAAGGAACGCCTTATTATATAACTTTTTTCCCTTCACAGCAGCTGCAACCCAGTGAATTGTTAGTTTTCTTCCCTGCAGACTCTTACACACAGACACTAGCTCCTCTGGCAGAAGCTACACTCTGATATAAAAAGCTTAAACAATAATTGAACCTTTAGACCTAAGTTGGAAGACGGAGTTCAGAAATGCCAAAAGAAACCAGTGTGATGTATCTGAATGTCCCACAGCCCAGGGGTAAGCACATCAGACTGTTTAAAGGGTGAGGAGAGTGCAGTCCGGAGCTGTCCTCGTCTGCCACACGAGGTCCTCATCTCCAAAACAAACAAGATGGCGGCGCGCATGGGCTGGGCTCTCCTTCAGCTGCTACGGACAAAAAATGTGACTCAACTTCGGTATAAGAACAATTTATAACATTTAAGTTAATAAGAAATCACAGAACTTTAAATTATAGCATTTAAGTTCATAATGAATCACAAAACTACTTATTTTGTGTGTTATTGGATGCTAGCAGGACAGCTGTATGGAAGATGCTAAAGCTAACCAGATTCATAACGTCTCCAGTCAGTGTCTTTTTTGTTGTTGTTTTGGCTTTGTATACAGATTATGTACGTAGGTCTTAGTTTGATTTGGTTGTATCATGTTCATATAACGGATTTTGCAAGTACTTTCTCCCGTTGTTGTGGTAATAATATGTAAATTGTATTGTTATATTGAAAGAGTGATTAAAGCCAGAAATTTTGTGTCTCGTGTTTCAGAGTCCCCGACACCTCGTGGGCCTCATACTACACACAAACCAGGGGCCAAGAGTCCAGAAGACTGCAGTCTGTGACAAGGAGCACCCTTGTATCAAGTAGGAATGACTCCATGAACTTTAAACTGCCCTTAAGCTCGTGATTGTAAGTGATTGATCCCATCATGTTTACTGTTGTACTCAGGGAGAGCCTTGTCAATTGAAACACAGGATACACCAAACCCACGGAGCCTGAAGTTTCTGCCTGGGAAAGCTGTACTCGGGAATGGAACACTGGATTTCCCTTCCCCGAGCTCGGCTGAGTGCTCCACTTTAGCCAGGTTTGTTTTCTGGATGAAAAGGGGAATTACCAAATGCACTATAAGCACTTCACTTCTACAATTCATCTTTTTAATCCATTCATTAATTCATGCTAAATCTGTTGTGGCTGGATTTACTCAATTTATTACAGGAAAATCTATAGTGAGAGTTTCATTTAACAGCCAATAAAAACACAAATCCAGTCTAGAGTTGTCCAGTGTATGTCCAGTCTAAACATAGACCCTTTTTATGTATTCTAGCTTTAAACCATGAACCAGGTTGTTGTATAATCTTTAGTCACTATTCCCACTTTGGGACTAGGTTAGGATTAGGTTATTAGGTTTATTCAAATCTGCTCTGGGATAGACTGTGTATAGATGAGTAATTCCAAAGAAACCTACATGCCAGATTAATCATTTTAGTATTAAAATCATACAATGTATTAAATAGATCTAGACAAAAAGTGCCATTGAAATGAAAAGATGAAGGTGAAATAACTTGAGGAAATGCCTCACATTCTGTAGTCTGTTTGTTAACATAATATGTTCTCTACAGGAATTTGTTTGACATTGAAGGAGTAAAAAGTGTGTTCTTTGGCCCGGACTTCATAACACTGACAAAGGTAAATAGACCAACTCTATGGAATTTGTTTTGTAATTGTAAAACATGTATTAACATCTTGTGCTGCATATGTAGACAGATGAGGAGATGGAGTGGACACACATCAAACGCCATGCAATGGAAACTATTACTAAGTTTTTTGAAAGTGGTGACCCTGTAACAACTGGTGCAATAAATAATGAAAGCAGTGAGTAGTGATGAAGTTTTCATATTCAACTGTAGGTCCAGAATGTATGTATTTAAATTGCTAAAAGGTTGACCCTATCAGTAAATACAGTATATTATTACTTTTATAGTACATTTAAATCATAATCTTAAAATAGGATTGGTGAATTTGAAAATAATATATACTTATACTAATTGGGTGAAAGTAAAATAAGGAGGAGTAATCACAGTGATCACGGTGACTTAGATTTTTGTTTATTGTAGGTCATTGTGAAGATGATGATGATGTAGTATCACTCATAAAAGAACTCCTGGACACCAGAATCAGGTACAAACTCAACAGTGGTATGAAGTGAGAAGTTGTGTTGTATATGTCAAACATGTTGCTTTCTCTCTGACAGGCCAACCGTACAGGAGGACGGAGGTGATGTCATCTTTAAAGGCTTTGAGGATGGAGTTGTGAAGCTAAAGCTGGTTGGTTCCTGCACTGGTTGTCCAAGCTCCACAGTTACTTTACGAAGTGGGATTCAAAACATGATGCAGTTTTATATTCCAGAGGTTGACAAAGTGGAACAGGTAAAAAATACATGTTAATAATATGTTAATATCAATACAACTGTCTTTTGCCTTGTTAATTTTAATATTTTTTCTCCATTCTTAAGGTTGAAGATGAAGTTGATGAAGTCAATGCAAAGGTTTTCCAAGAGATTGAACGTAAACTGCAAGAATAAACAAAGAAACGGTTATCGATAAAAACAAGTGTAAATATCACATTGCATTGTACTGAGTGCATTTGTTTTGTATTTGCAACGTACCTGTGACTGTATATGTGATGCATTTTAATGTAAGGATGTTTTACAGTTATGTGTAAAACTGGGTTTCCAGTTCAATATCAAAGAAAGCAGTATTCATGTGTGAAATCACTCTAAAACTTTATTTGACAAATTGTATGGCATAAATACATGTGGGGTTTTTTTCCTTAAACGTATTTGTGAATTATATGCTCCTAAAACATCTGTTGGCAGAGACTTAAATTTGATCTAACTTCATTACTTGAGTCTGCGTCTCGTTTGTGGTTGGTGTTTGGTCCGCACGTGTCTTACAATAAACCACCTATGTTGCGCATGCGCAGTGTACTATCTGAGGCCGGTGTAGAGGACGGGTGAGCGCAGAGCAGATGTCATATTTCCATTGTGTTTTCTTTGTGTGTGCATTTTGTGGTAAGCTAAAGCTGGTGTGATCCTAGCGGCCGTGTGTTCACGCAGGTACGCGGGTTGGTGCATGTTTACAGTTTTCCTGAGTGCAGGCGTTTGCGTGAGCACAGGCCTCGTGCCGACAAATGCAGCACGAGCGCGTCTTGACAAAGCTAACAGTTATGTAACCTCTAGCTTCACTCATCCACTGTCCCTGTCCAGGTTTGTGCTCCACGAAGCTCCGCGGCACAGACACACGAGTGTACGCCTTATATACGGCACACAGGAACGATTAGTCATAAAATAGTCCGCCTGCTCAGCGTAAAGATAATAAAAGTCTTCACGAGGCGAACTGAAGCTAAAGACATAAGCTAATGTTAGCCGCTATCCTTGAGCACTGCTGTGTCAGCGGAATGTGTGTGCAGCACGTTATGTCCCTGAGGACAAGTCCGGCCTAATTTACACTTTAATCAGTTGTAACAGTGTAATAATAATAATAATGAAGATGATGCATGAGGCCGAGTCCAGGGTTTGTTGTTTTCCTGTTGTGTACGATGCTCCTGGCCTGTAGTCTTGGTGTTTCTGTGCGAAATGAAACGAATCCGCTTCACTGAAACGATTCCTCTGAGTTATTGACAGATTTGATGTGTTTCCTCAGGTGAAGCATCGGCCTTTGGAGAATAGACTTTATCTTATCACCGTGAGTCATGGCCCAGTTCGGGGGACAGAAGAACCCCCCATGGGCGACTCAGTTTGCCGCCACTGCAGTTTCCCAGCCGGGCCACTCGGGACAGTCCTTGGACCTCAACAGTCTGCATTGTGAGTATTCACCGGCACATGAGACATAGAACGTGTTTCATTGTGACTGAGGTCGTTTTCACACATGCTCCTGAGCTCTGTGGATCGACCCAGTGACACCACACTTAGTTCTGTTTACTTCACTTTTGGGTCGGTCTTATTCACATGCACCTGATCATTCACCTCGGCACCATGAGCCACGTGAGAGTCCATCAGCTGAAGAGGCATTTTCTGAGCTGAGGAGTATGTGGACTGGTGAAAGCAAAAAAAAAAAAAAAAAAGCTTTTTGAAGGACACATAGATAGTGACAGATCAAGTCTCCCCACAGATGGAGGCGTGTTGCTGATAGTAACAAGATCTAAATTTCTTTGTGCATGTATGTATGTATGTATGTATGTATATATATATATATATATATATATATATATATATATATATATATATATATATATATATATATATATATATATATATATATATATATATATATATATATATTATATATACATACACATGAGCAGAGGTTTTTTGTTTTTTTTTTTTAATCAAATTTCCAAACATTTTTACATGCACCGCGGGTTGTATAGGTTGACCCGAGGTCAGCCACATTCACACCACACTTGCCCCGCTCCAGAGTGTGAGCAGCTTAGAAACCTCCTGTTTCAAGCGCTTTTGGAGTGAACTTTTAATCCGAATCATAATGAGACTGTCGGGTTCACACTAGCCCAAGTGCACCGCTCTCGGAGCAAATGCTCTTTTATGTCAGCCTAACTAGTGGCAATGTGAAAACGACAAAAGAGTCATTCTCTAAAATAAATGCGTTTTTCTGTGTGCAGCTTTGGGTGTGCAGCAGCCCTCTCTCCTGGGCGCCTCTCCCTCTGTGTACTCTCAGCAGTCTGCTCTGGCTGCGGCCTCCCTTAGCACTCAGTCTGCAGCCAACTACCAGCTGTCCCAGCAGACAGCTGCTCTGCAGCAGCAGGCAGCTGCGGCTGCAGCTGCAGCTCTACAGCAGGTGGGTCACTCTCTGGTCACATGTGTCTGTATTGATCCATGTCTCATGGCCCTTGTTATTTATAGTCCCAGATCAATTCAGCTCTTCAGCAGTATCAGCAGCAGCAGCAGCAACAGCAACAGCAGCAGCAACAGCAGCAGCAGCAGCAGCAGCAGCAGCCCCCGCAGCAGCAGCTCTACAATGTGCCCCATCAGGTGAAGCACTGTTACAAAGCATATTGTAGCCTAATGCAGCAAAACTGTGGAAGTGAAAGCATTCATTCATTAACTTTTGTTTTAAGTACTTTGATTGGACTACTGGCATTTTCTTAACTGATAACTTTACTGTTTTTCAGCTTCCTCAACCACAGCAGGCACTGATATCTCAGGTATTTGATTAGATTCAAACGTGTTTCTGAATAAAGCCATGATAATATTTAAGTTTGGACATTGAGAATTACCTGTAACCCTTGAATTGTTTGTTCCCTCAGCCTCCTGTTGCCTTACCAACTAGTTTGAGTCTTTCCAACCCGCAGCAGACGGCTCAGATAACTGTGTCCTACCCAACCCCACGCTCCAGTCACCAGCAGCAGACACAGCCTCAGAAGCAGCGCGTCTTCACTGGAGTGGTCAACAAATTACATGACACCTTTGGCTTTGTGGATGAAGATGTCTTCTTTCAGCTCAGGTCGGTAACTCATTGTTCCACTCATCATTTATCGAGTTGCCATTTTGGTACTTAATATTCTTTTAGTTAAGAGAAGAATTTCCTCATGTTGTTTTGTGTGCTTAGTGCTGTGAAAGGGAAAACTCCCCAAGTAGGTGACCGGGTTCTTGTTGAAGCGGTGTACAACCCAAACATGCCCTTCAAGTGGAACGCCCAACGAATCCAGACCTTACCTCAGCTCGGAAACCAGGCGGTGAGAAGTCTTCATTATTTCAGTCAAACCTAGTCTCCTGCTTTACCAACACTATTTTTTTTATTGTTAATTAATCACTATTTAAACCCTATCTAAACCCCAGCACCTGTAGCCAATCATTAATCAGTGCTAGTGCAGCCTCTGCAACTCAGTGAGTGAATTATGGAGGTTCTGAGCTTTCACATAAGGCCTGGCCTTTCCATATACTGACAAAAATCTTGTACTAGAATCACAACTGAACTTAGGTTAAACCTGCAGATAAAGGAACTGTATGTAGCCTTTGCTCTTACTGTTTAAAAAAGGTATGTGTCCTCTAACAAAATTAATTCATTGGATGCTGTACTTCTTTTTTGTACTATTAACTATGTATGTGTACAATCTTTGAATGGTGCCTTTTGATGTGCTGCCATTAGTTGAAATAATCCTTTTCTTGTTCTTCATTATGTTTAGAACCAACCTCAAGCTCCAAATATGATGAAACCTGCACCACCCATGTTACAATCTCTGCCTCCTCCAACCACCTTTAGTGTCCCAGCACAGGCCCCACCTCCCTCACTACTTCAGGCCCAGCTTTCTGCTGCTTCTTTGGCTCCACTTCTCCAGAACCCCCCACAGCCTCTTTTGCCCCAGCCCCCACCGAAAGGTCAGAGAGCTGCATGAGATGTAATCAAGCATGTGTGTAAATTAGACTAATCGTTTGTTGACACTTGTGTGTTAGATGTGTTTCCTGGTGGTCTGCTTCAGCCCCCTGTGAGGATGATGGCACAGCCTCAGCCTGTCAGGAGAATAGAGCCTCCTCCTCGCTTTCCCAACCGCAACGACCGAGGGCCCGAGCTCATCCTGAGGCCCAAGGAAGAGCGCAGGTAATTCCTACACATGTCTCTACAGTACATTAGTACATGGCCTGTTTTCTAATGGTCAGTCTGTGTTTGAACAGAGACAGAGAACGTGAGCGCAGGAGGTCGAGAGAACGCTCTCCCACACGTAAGCGCTCTAGAGACCGCTCTCCTAGAAGAGAGCGATCACCACGGCGACCGCGCAGGGTTGTGCCTCGCTACACTGTGCAGTTCTCAAAGTTCAGCTTAGACGGGTGTGTGGAACTCCATGCTCTGGTGTTTTTTACAAAACAAAATACTAATGTTTTTCATGTTGGTGTGCAGCACAAGCTGTGACATGATGGAGCTGCGCAGGCGCTACCAGAGTCTCTACATCCCCAGTGACTTCTTTGATGCAGCCTTCACTTGGGTGGATGCTTTCCCTCTAACCAGGCCTTTCCAACTCAGCAACACCTGCAACTTTCATATCCTTCATAAAGAGGTTGATCCTTTGGCCAAGAACACTGCCGTGTTAGACCCTCCAGATGCTAATCACAGCTACAGTGCTAAGGTAGACTCAGCTCAAATTCCATGAATAAATACTGGAGCAATCAGGGCAGTTCTTTAATTTGTTTGGGTTCTCAGGTGATGCTGCTGGCTACTCCTAGCATGGAGGAGCTTTATCACAAGTCCTGTGCTTTAGCAGAGGACTCTCAGGAGGTCAGAGACTCTTTTCAACATCCTGCCAGACTTATCAAGGTACTGCACAATGTGTTTATGGATTCTGTTTAATAGTAAACTGTGATGTTTTCCTATTCCATTTCTTAATGCTTACTATGTGGAAAATCCAAACTGAGTTTGCACAAACCGTTCTTGTAAAACAGCATGTACTTCCTTCCCTGGTTTTCTCTAATAGGCTCTTGTGTCTTGTCCTTCCTAGTTCTTGGTGGGCATGAGAGGTAAAGATGAGGCCATGGCTATAGGTGGTCACTGGTCTCCCTCTTTGGATGGAGCGGACCCTGAGAAGGACCCCTCAGTGCTTATAAAGACAGCAATACGCTGTTGCAAGGCTCTCACAGGCATAGATCTTAGTCTGTGCACTCAGTGGTAAGATCAGTTAATTATTTATCTTTGACATCTGCCAATCCAACAGTATAGAATTCTTAATACTTTGCATTTTGTGACTACCAAATACTAAATCTTAATCCAATTTGTCTTTACAAATTTTCTTTAAATTTTCCACCTTTTTTGCAATGTTATTTTTGCCTTTGTCTGCTGGCATCTTGCCGCTTTCTTCTGTTGTAAGACTTTGTGTGCATACTTCTTATTGTGATGAAAAAAGCATGGACTTTGTGGCTGGAAGCAGTAGCCTGGACCAGAAGACACTGCTGATATTAAGTTTTCTTTGATTTATTTATTTTTTGTTGTTTTTGTTAGATCACTGTTAAATATTTCCACATATTTAACTGGCTTTCACTGTCCTGTTGATGCTTTTCCTTCGCACAACCCTGGTTGTGGTGCGTTGCCCTTAGTACTCCAGGTTAATGCAGAACTCACCATCTATAATTGGCTGGAGATGGCTATTAATCGGGCCAATGTTGAGTGTGAATCATTCAATGTGATTTTATTTTTTTTTACTTTTAATTTATGGACCTTCTGAAAATGGCTGCCATAACCCGTGACAAGAGTTGGAGCGCTGCAGACGTTGTGTGTGGTGGGGGAAGGCTCAGTGTAATGGCTAGCTGTCTTTATAGTGTGTCCTGACCACGATGTTTCTTTCCAATGCGCCTTCTTCCTTTGCGACAGGTATCGATTTGCAGAGATCCGCTATCACCGGCCGGAGGAGACTCACAAGGGGCGGACTGTCCCCGCTCATGTGGAGACAGTGGTTTTGTTTCTGCCGGATGTTTGGCATTGTCTTCCCACCCGCTCAGAGTGGGAGGTGCTGTCACGGCGACTCCGGGAGCAGCTGGCTGAGAAGCTGTCGGCCGAGCGCAAGGAGGCGGATGGAGAACAGGCACTGAACCGCTAATCCCTCCTTCTTCTCATTTTCCGCTTCTCACAGGAAGGCACAGGACTTAGAACATACAAAGTCCAGATACACAGCATACACTGCACACTCCCCTGTAAACACAACGAGGCACACTTCACCTAGGCTTCTTCTGTTTAACCCTCCACCTGTCCCCCCTCCTCTCCTTCATCCCACCCCACCACCCTGTATCCAGCAGACACATTCAGTGGACGCAGAATAGGACCCAATGGCAGCTGGTAAAACAAATTCCAGTTCTCAAAATGCCACTTAATTGGGTGATTGGCAATTTCATGTTTAAAAATTTGAACAAAATGACATCTGCTTGTCATCTAAATATTGAATCTTTTCCAATTTCAAGTCAAATGCTGGAATGTGTGGAGTCAGCTGTGCATTTCAATGTGTTCTTTTTTCACATCGAGTCGACCCCATCTGAAAAGAGAACCTCCCTCAGTCCCTTCCCTGTTTCCTGTCTGTCCTTAATGTTGGATTTTGACATTTTCATTTGGACCACCATTTAGAGCTTGGTTTTTCCAGGGCAGTTGGTTGGACAGAAGCTCAGATGGCTACATGTAATGTAGGCTGTAAAATACACACATTGTAAATATTGTATAGATGATACTAGGGCCTTGTCCACTGTTTGGAGACCAGCTTGAGTTCACCTGCTGCACCCACACACCTCTCATTGATTTGACCTTTTTTGTGTTCCACAGATTGGTTGATTGGCAGCTGGGGGGCATTTGTGTTGGTCTATAAAAGCTAGAGAGCTGTACTGTGTATGCTTCAGTAGCAGTGGATTTAAGCACAGTCAAGCTCACTAAATGTACAAACATAAGTCAGATGTGCCGATGCTTCTTGCACGGACCTACTAGAACGATCCACCACCATGAGTGCTGTACTGACTGTGCTCTCTCACCCCTCCCTCCTTCTCTCTTCCTGTCTCTGTCATGATCTGTCTTCAAGGAGGAAGACGACAAGGATGACAGCGAGTCCAAGGACGTCAGTACTCCCACGCACTGGTCCAAGCTCGATCCGAAGTCCATGAAGGTACTTTGAACATGTATCCAACATAAGGTCAGAACCAAGGCATGCTTTACGTTTTGGCCTGATGCAATGTTTTATTCCTATTCCATTTCTTAATGTTCATAATGTGGACAAAACGAGCTGAGTTTGCTCAAAATATACACCCCTCTAGTTGAAACCAAAATGTGGCCATGTTCCGCAATCTTGTGTAGCCACAGATCTCGTGCACCTCAAATGTAATTTTTGTGTTATAGATTATCCTTTCCTTTTTTTTTTATTTAAAATTTTTTTTTTTTTTTAATGTGGATTAATTTGTTTATATTAAAGGTGAGTGACCTCCGTAAAGAGCTAGACTGCCGCTCTTTAAGTTCTAAAGGCCTGAAGTCTCAGCTGATCGCCCGCCTCACAAAGCAGCTCAAAGTGGAGGAGCAGGTGGAGGAATCCAAAGAGCCTGAAAAGGTGGAGCCCAAAGTTCCGGAGGAAGAGGAGCCAGTTCGCACAGAGGAAGACAAAGAGGTTTGTGTTACTGTGATTTATTTTTTGCCTCTTGTTTTGGTTCCATGTCTAATTGAAACAAAAAAAATGTCATGTTCAGGAAGAAGAGAGGAAGAAACAGGAGGAACTTGAACGTCAGCGGAGAGAGCGACGCTACATTCTCCCTGATGAGCCCACAATCCTGGTGCACCCCAATTGGGCGGCCAAGAACGGCAAGTTTGACTGCAGCGTCATGTCGCTGAGTGTCCTGCTGGACTACAGGCTGGAGGACAACAAGGAGCACTCGTTTGAAGTAACTATATGCATTTAACAAAGCTGAATGGAAAGTGGAGCTATGATTTTAATTTGGATTTGTCATTTTTTTGTATTTTTAGGTTTCACTTTTTGCCGAGCTCTTTAATGAAATGCTACAGCGAGATTTTGGTTTCCGGATTTATAAAGCTCTGGCTGGACTCCCCTCAAAGGATGAGAAGAAGGAAAAGGAGAAGAAGACTAAAAAAGACACAGAGAAGAAAGAGACTGAAAAACGTGAAATCAAAAAAGAAAAGGACGAGGACGCAGAGGAACCAGTCACAAAAAAGCTCAAAGAAGACGAGGAGGATAAACGCAAGGTACAGTCGCGAGCCAGCGTACTTCTGTGTCCAAAGACTGTTTTCTGTTCAAATTGACATTAAAGGATTTATTGTGTTGACGTTGTAACAAAAAGCTGTATCTCTACTGTGTGTGTGATCAGCCTGAAGAGAGGGTAATGAAAAAGGAGGAGTCCAGAGATGAAGATGAGAATGACGATGATGGCAGTCCGGCCAAAGCAGAAGAGTACGACCCTCTGGAGGCTGAGGACGCTGACGAGGATGAGGATGATGAAGGTAAAGCTCTGCCTTCTCAGATGCACAGTCTTTACATTCATCTCACACATGGTCTATGAGGAGAACTCATGCACCACGCTGAGCAGTGATGGACAGAACTTCCACACTTATCTGAGGCCTTTTTATTACATACAGTCAAAAAAAAGTTCAATTTGGAGATGTAATGTCGCAGTCTTGTGTTTAGATAAAGATGAGGTGGATTCCAATGACCGGGACAGGAAGGATCGTAAGGACGACCGCAAGTCTTCCAAGGAGCGCTCGTCCAAAGATAAGGTGGGCATAGTGATTTGTTTAGGTTCAGTTTTACAGTTGCTTAAGCAAAAACTTCATTAATTTCAGTCTTTTTAAAACTCTACTCGTGATTAGGAAAGATTTTAGATTTTACCACCATTTAAACTTAAAGCAAACAATGATGCTATTTCTATTCCATTTCTTAATTGAAAATGTGGTTTTGAAAAAGGAGAGGTCTGAAGACAACTGGACTTGTTTGTTGTAACTGTTCTTTTACATTCCTTTTTAATATGGAAATTGGACTATTTTCTTAAAACAAAACTTGTTATACAACTCATTTGAAGAAATGTATTTTTCGTAGGAAAAGAAGCAGATGGTGACGTATAACCGGGAGCTGCTGATGGCCTTTGTGTACTTTGACCAGAGTCACTGTGGCTACCTGCTGGAGCGAGACCTAGAGGAAATCCTTTACACTTTAGGACTGCATCTCTCCAGAGCTCAGGTGAATGTTCACACCAGCTGTAAGTGGCAGACGGGTCAACTGTTGTGTAATTCTGAATCACATGTGAAATGCTCTGTGTAGGTAAAGAAGCTGCTGAACAAACCAGTGGTACGAGAGTCTTGTTACTACCGTAAACTAACAGACGGGGGCAAGGATGAGCCTGCTCCTTCACTCGGTGACACCCACATCGAAAACCTGCTCGGTGAGTTTGATGTCATGCAAACTTGTGTGCTTTTTGGTCTATGAGGAGAAATCATGCACCACGCTGAGACAGTGATGGACAACACTTCCACACTTATCTGAGGCCAATCAGATCATCACAATTTGAATGTTTTGGTTTTTTTCCCCTTTTTTTTTGCTCACAGTAAATGTAAATCTATTTCTGTGTTCAGGTAACAAGGCCCTGCTTCCTGCTCTCAAGATCCGTCCTCAGGCTGAGGCCAGTGAATCTGGAAATTTGATAGTGTACAATGGTGCTATGGTGGACGTGGGCAGCATGATGCACAAACTGGAGAAGAGCGAGAAGGCACGAGAGGATATAGAACAGAAGCTCTTTGTTCAGGACAACAAAATGGGTATGATGGAATGCACGCAATAGCACTGCTATAGTGGGTCATCATGAATCTGCTTAGATATAAGTAGACTGAGAATACCAGGACTCATCAACCCGCATGCTGCAAGCTACACTCTGTGTCAGTAGTCCACCAGGACAATGATCTGGCTCAATTTGAGCTTTGCAACAGTAAGGTCCAGTTCTGCTCCACACATTATTCACTCCTCTGTGATGGCTGTAGCTGAGTAGACTGGCACATGCTTTTAGTCTGAGAACTCATTATAATGATCAATGTTTTAACTATTTGGGCTTTTACTTCAGTTGATTGTTTTCCTCATCTGATCCAGAGGAGGATGTCAAGGTGATCACGCAGTTGGAGCAGGCCAACAAAGCCTTGACCAAAGAGCTGGAGGAGGTGAAGGAGGCTCTGAGCCAGGCTGAAGAGACTCTAAAGTCCACAGAGGAGCAGAAGAGCGTTTACCACAGTCACCTCAGTAAAACGTCCAGCACTCTCCTCAGTACAGTCAAAGAGCTGCTGACTGTGCTCAAGAAGGTAAGTGCGCCCCTGGCTCTTACATCCTCTCCTCTCCACTGTCATTAGAATCATGTATGTTTCTGTGGCAGGACCACGACATGGAGGAGACTGACAAGATGTCCAAGGATCTTCAAAACTGTTCAAACCGAAAAAACTAACCAGTCACTAACTTATCTATTGTAAATAGTCTCAAACTTTTATTTGGACCTACTGACTTGTAAAACATTTTGTTTATGGAAGAATGTTTGTTAATTCTGTGTAGATATTTCTTGCCTTATGGCAGAGGAAGATCATTTACTAGCTTATTTTCATATGCTAAACTTGTGTTTGAGATTGAAATGAGCAATAACCGTTGCTAATGACATCAGAAGAATTCTGCAAAGTTATATTTATACAGGTAATTTAGGATATTAAAAGGGGGCAAAGTGATTTCTGAAAGCCATTGTTCTTTAGTCAGTTGTGGGACTACATGCGTTCACATGTTTGTAGCCTTTATCCCAGCTGCCTCTGCTCTGTTTGCTCTGTTTCTGACCTGTGGCTATGCATGGTCCCTGCCTGCTGGACCTCTTCTGCTCGTACTTCCTGGTTCATCCACAGACCCTTCACACTTGGGCTACAGCGTTTAAACCTGATAAACAAAATAGACACGTTGAACCAAATGATAAGCTCCAGGAATGTGCTCCTCTGAATGACAGTGCAGCAGAGATATTTTCAAATCTATATTTCTCATTGATTTTGAATAGACCCAATTGAAATGTGCTCAGAACAGGCAATTTTATTTTTCTATTGAAAATGTAAAGGATGTCATGTGAGAAGAGTAAAGTGGTTCATTTTAAAACACTTCAGTTTGTTTTGTTTTTGTGAAACTGGTATATAAAATATTCTGGTAATTGTGACTTGTCTATTTCCAGATTATATTTGCCTTCTAGGCAGTATGACTCAGATGCCAGGTTTTAAAATGATGCTTAAATTAGAATTTATCCTTTTTGGCTGAATGTACAAATTAAACCTCAGCTACAGAATGAAGTTGGAAAATTCATAGTGTGCTGTACCCATTGCTGAGATTTGAGTCATTGGCTGTAATGAACACATTTTCCGTAAGAGGGCAGCAGTGTCCCATTTTAATCTGTAGCTCATCACCTCAAGACCAAGCTACTAAAATATCACTAGTAAGTTTGGAAATAAGACAACCTAAAGTAAATGTAATTTTAAATAAATTTGCCTTTATTAAAAGGTCCTATTGTTTTTTTGTTTTGCTACTTTCCTCTCATATTGTTTTTTATTTTTTATTTTATGCTTTGACTTGCTTTGCTGCTGGCCAAGCCCCCCCATATGACAAACTCTGACCGTCAAAGTCACCTCTGCATCCATCAGGAGTGGTTTGCCTGACTCTGAGTGTGGCCACAACACAAATACTTGTATTGATGTCTTTTTCTTATGAGCTGCACATGTGAAAAAGATCAGTTACCTTTGAAGCCTTTGTGTTGTTCAGACGTTTGTTTTAAGATTTCTTGAAGCCGTGGAACTTTTCCTATATATGTGGTTTCTATTCCAGCCAGTTGTCTATTACAAACTTACCCAAATATACACTTAATGGTCCTATAAATGTTAAGGTTTTGGGGAATACTTCACAAAGTAGAAGGAAACTGACCTTTTTTCTTTTTAGAAATATCCCCACAAGGAAAACCACATATAGTCCATTGAGTTTCACCTGAGCTTCTGTTATTTATTTTGATAGATTCTTTCTTCAGGCCAAGGTTTAGTTTGTTTTCATACCTGACAGTTTGGACTACCCACTAGTGCTTTTCCTCAGAGTGGTCACATGCTGATGCTGTGATGTGTCTGGTCAGCTGATTTAAACAGGTTTGGGCCCTGTCTTCCTACCATTGGGGGCAGGACAACAGCGCCATCTGCAGTCTGACTTCTTCAGGACCATATCCCAGGTGTGTGACAGTAAATAGGCCCACTCGTCCCGGTTCAAAGTCCCTTGGCCTTTTGATTCTTACACACCTAGTAAGCGGTCGAAACTGTCAGGTAATTAAATCTGAACTAGTTGGCTAGGTAACAGGGATCACTATCTACATACTCAATACAATACTGCAATATTCAACGTCATTTATTCCCAAAATACGCAAATTGACCCAAATGAAATTCTTTACAAAACAGGATTTTCACAAAAGTTGCAACTTTACATGATTCATTAACTCATGGGCCCATAAATCACATAATTAATTTGAAGAAGGGTTCACTTTTTGCCTGTATAAACTCATAAATATGTTGCAATCGAACCAAACTTGCAATTTCAATGGACGCAATTAGCAAAGTCTGCAATTTTAGTACAGTTCTTTTCTCCACAAACAACAAAATTTCATATCAAATTCTGCTCAAAAACTGCTGACCTTAGTTTAGATCTGTACAACTTTGATCTGTGAACTTTAATCAAACCTAATTGCACTGCTTGTCAGAAAAATCACAAACGCATATTTTCCTAAATCGTGCGACCCCGGTACAAACACAATCAAATCTCTTCTATCAAAGTCGTCTTATTGCTCTCGTAAAATAAAAACCACAGCAGAGAGGAATTAGGCAACACTTAAAAGCAAGTTGCTGCTTGATTAAACCTTACTGTTGCGTACAATTTGTTTATTTTCAAACCAATTAATATCAACTTGCAGGTCTAGTTTTCCCACAGAACAGCGCCCCAGCTGTAACTGCTCTAGAGTTTATTTGCTCCTCTGCAGCCTGTATATGTCACTTCCTACTTAACAATAGCTATATGTGCCTCAGCGCTTTGCCTGTGTGACGGCTTTTGTTGTGCTCTGAATGTCCTTTTTGTCCCCCAGGAGACACCGTAGAGGCCTCTGTGTTGTGGTGTTTGGGCTGGGTCTCCTGCACTTGGCTGTGGACTAGTTGGAAGGCCGCCTGTGTTGTGTGGTGTGGTGAAACAGGAGAAGTGTCCAGGTAATGCCACACTCGCTGTCCCAACAGAAGGCTTTTTCATGCAAAAGGGGAAGGGGGAGAAGGGGACCCCAAATCAGATGCTTAGAAAGAGGCTGAGGACAGACAGGGCAGGGACAGAAGGGTAGGGTGATAAGGGATAAGAATGCTTTAAAGAGGAGAAATGAACCAAATGAGTCTGCGATATCCCTCAAGTAAAATGGTGTGTTTTTAGATTTAGATTTGGAATAAACATAAACTTTGTACTATCTTTTGGTATTAAACTTATCTGTTTCTATGGAGACAAGCAGGTGATGCCACAAGGCCAAGTAACAGGTCAAATTTGTGGAGAGGGGAGCCCAATCAGAGGAACAATGCTTGGTTTTTTTTTTATTTTCTTAGCAAAAAAACATCTGTAATTGGAAAAAATGCAACATAGACGACTTTAAGGTTATATCATGGGTGAAGCTTTAATATATCAACAAGCAGGTTACACAGTGCACCTTTAAGAGAGATGAATAAAATAAATATCCTCTTGAGACAATCCCATAAAAACAGCAACTGATATTAATCATGTATAACTATAATATCTACAAAACAATATGCCTAAAAATCTATTGGAGCAAGTTTATTTTAGTGCTACGAATAAACTTTTACTTTCAACACACCATGGGTCTAACAGGTGGATTTTAGGGGTGAGATATCTGTTATCGGCAATATCAAAAATTCCCTCCTGTATTTAAAGACATCATTATCGGTCCGATATTGAAAATGTTGCCAATATTTAGCAGATTTTTTAAGTACCTGTGTACCCATTTGCCTTTCCCAGTTTGTCCTCAGTGCATCAGAATTGTCTTTTTGAACAGACTGATGAGTGAAAATATGAATTTATATCCCAATTGATATACATTTGTAAACTTCACTATAACTTAACATAAATGTGGGATCAGCTCAAAAAGATCCATATCTGAACATCACTTGTGAATTTTTGAGGTGAGAAATTGATAACTGTTATTTAAAAAACTAAAAAATGTAACTAAAAGCGTGATAAAAGTAATGTGAAATGTTTAGTTGATACACGTGACTGTCTGCACTTGAAGCTTTTATGTCATGTGTTTAGATCCTGATCAAGTTTCTCTGTTCAAAGATTGGGCGTGGTCACATGACACTAGCCCCGCCTTCTCTGCTTAAATCCAATCAGCAATGGAGGCCTTTTTGTGCATTAAGACCCTCTTCTGTGTGTGTGTCAAAAGTTCAGAGATTACCATGACAACAGCGGCCCCTGGCTCTCACGCATTACGGGCCGCAGTCTGCTGACCTCGGCTTTGTCCGGGATGTGCCCCTCTGATGGAGCCTGATAACAAATAAATGCAATAGGCGCAGTTACATTTTATTAGAGGGCAAAAAATAAATAGGATTCAACTGTTTTTCACACAGACTTAATGCCACCAACTTGTGAACCTACAAAATTGTCTATTCTAAATACAAGTTACTAACGTTGTCACAAGTATCAAAAATGTAATATTAATATACTAATCGGTAGAAAAGCTAGTATAGAAACTAGATACTTATTTGAGCAGGTATCGATACTAAAAAAAAATCACATTCACATGACAGAAATGAATCTTTCCTGAATATTTTTAGAATGATCTTAAGACGCACAGACTAGGATACATCCATGGAGCACTATGGAACAGACACATTGTAATAGAAAAAAGAAAGCACTATGAATTAATCTTAAAAATTACATTCTATAGTCTAAATAAAGTGTTTTTTTGTTGTTGTTTTTTTTTAATTATCATCATGTTATCGGAATCGGTATAGAGCATCTTGTCTATTCCTCAGAATCAAAATTGAGTTGGACATGTTTGTATCATGACAACAGTACAAGTTACCAACCATATAGTGAAAAGTAAATAAATATAATTGAATGAATATAACATAAAACATGTCTGAGAATAATTATGTTGGCTGCCAGTGCCTTTGGGGGTGTAGTAAGTAGAGTCTTGAATTTACGGGCCACGGTCTAAGTGAAAGCTTATCTGGCAGGAGCAGACATGTCACATATAGCTGGAACACACAAGTATTTAAAACCATATGTCTTTTTCCTTTTGGCTTTTCCCTCTGTGATAATGGTTTGCCACAGTCATTCCTGTTGCAACCAGCCATATACTGCATATACATATACTGTATATACACATACTGTATACAGTATACACATACTGACAGTAGTTGAGCTGAAGGTGTTTGTCCACTGATCTGAAGGCTGGTGGTTTGAATCTGACCACTCTACCAATGAAGTTCCAAGTACTTCATTGGTAGATTGGTCAGAATCACTGACCCGCAGATTGGCGGTGTGATTCTAGCTTCTACAGACGAATGCTGTCATTGTGTCACTCGGCAAGACAATGGTGTATGAATGTGTGTGTGAATAGGTGAGTGGTTCCTTGATGTGAAGCGCTTTGCCTTGAAGGTGGAAAAGCAGTATATAACAAAAAAATGTGTGTGGAGGTGGGGTGTCTTGCTCAGGGACATAACAACATTTATGTATGCACAAAGTAGTAATGCAACAATATTAGCATTATGTGTAATGATGCAGTATTAAAAGCCTTGAATATTTAATATCGATTCTATACTTTTCCAGATCAATCCCCAGGACCTTTAATGAAGTTTGAGAACTTTCACACTTTTATCAAATTAAAGTGTGGATGTTCTTGCTTTGCCTGTCTGCTGTATGATATTAAACCAATCTGTCTATCTCCATAGAGACCAGTAGGTGACTCTTTCAGACCATGTTAAAAGTCAGATCTGTGGAGGAGTGAGCGTTCTAAGTCATGTTTATTTTTTTAATGGCAATAGAAAGGCTTAATGAATGAATACGAGGTGGAGAAGTTTAATGTCATACTGTGGAACATACCAGGTAAAGCAATAATATCAGACCCTCAACTAGAAAGGTTGCACTTCAGCGTATTTGTAGACAAAATATTACTTTCTTTCTCCACAAGATCCAAACAAAAATTGTTCTCTTACAATAATACTCCTACCGTAATAGCGCTGTACTTTGACATAATAGTTAGTTGGGATAGAACAATATTACACAGTGACTGCAATAAAAAATGTGAAAAACAGAACTAGTTCATTTTAAACTTGCAGCAGTCCACACTTCCTATCACGAACTTAGCATTTTAATTATTCACTGCAATGAGTTTATAAGCGCTTTCAATGTTTTGTTGTCGCAGTAATCTTAACAGCAACTAGCATGCTAACAATCCATTAGCCTTACTTCCTGGTTCACAGATGATAGAACGCTTTCATTTTCACCGTAAGAGCTGTTTTTACAATATATCTGTTCTGGGGCAAGGCAAATTTTACTTAATTATATGAAAACAATACAGATTTGAACTTTGACCCCCCGAGAACAGTTCATCTCACTATGTCACTAAATAAGAGACTTTAAACAGTAACCCTCTAACTGTGAAAAATTCTATTCTGAGCTAACAGCATATTCAGTTACTCTCCCTCCTCTCGGCTGCAGTGGACCCGCTCTGCTTCACCACCAACCCCACTGACCCTCATCCAACCAGGCCTCCTCCGGTCACCCCCACCCACCTCCCCGCTGTCAAAAACATACCGTGAAACTTTCTCACACTGTAATCCAGTACTCCCAGGGAAAGCCCTCCACCAATGCCCCCGCTCGGCTGCACCTCTTGCCCCCCCCAGCCTCCCACCAAAGGAAGCCGGGTTCCTGCACCGCGGAGGCCCCCACAGCGTCCATCAATGGAGCCCTCTCATGGATCAATTACCCAAAATATCAAACAGCAGCGGAGAGCGGTCGGCCATGTTTGTTTGGACTTAGGTGGTCAGACGTACCTGCGGAGGCTCACACAGGGGAGGAGGAGGGGGGAGGTGGGGGGAGGTGGATGGGTGGATGGGTGAATGGGACCCCAGAGGAGAGGTGGAGAGGTGACCTAGGAAACAAAAAAGGATTTCGGCACATAATACACAAGATAATCAAGAAGGGACAATGGGGTTGAAAGTGAGTTCAGATCATTCTCAGCCCACGTGTAAAGCTGAAAGGATGAAAGAACGTAAGCCGGCAACATTCGTGCACAAACAACATCGTTTTGTAGATTCCAAGTGACAAACTAGACTTCATTGAGGACACGAGCAAATTTGGCCTTACCCTGGTAGATATATTGTATAAGCAGCTCTTAAGATCAAAATATGTCTGTTGCGTGCTGTCTGCATTATAAAAGGTTTTACTGTTGATGCTCAGGAAGTGTGCGTTAGCAGGCTAGTTTTTGTTAGCTTTACCTTCAGAGCAAAACACCCTTCTGGTCTCTGAAAGTTGTAAAAGTGCTTATAAACTCATCATGGTGAATAATTAGGATGCTCAGAATGCATAAGTTAAGTGTGGAACTAATTCTCTTTTTTTTTGCATTATTAAGACTTTAAAAATCAAGTAAAGTTCTTTCAAAATACAGTGAAGGAAAATGCAAAATGAAGGTTGCCTAATTGTTGAGACAGTTTCACACCCGGCTGGCAAAATGGCAAACCCGTTAGTGCTTCAGCCTCACAGCTAGAAGGCTCCAAGTTTGATTCCCTGACATGGTGGTTGTTGAGTTGCAATTTTTTGAGTGAGACCAATGTTCAAGTAACCAGGAGTTAGGCCTAGTGTGAGTCAAGTCCAATTTAAGTCAAGATTTTTCCTAGTCTGAGTTCTGATTCCGAGTCAGAGTCCAAGTCAAGTTTTTATGATCTAAAAGCTGCACATCCGGCTCATTTAAAAAGTGCTTTCTCATTATTTTATGCTCTATCATTCAGTTTTCACAGCTTCAACTTTGAACTTTAATATGACATTTTTATGCTATATAGTTCTTATCTATGAAGCCGTGGATCATGATGTTATATTTTGGATACATATTGAAATTGCAATATTGATCCAAACTGACCTAATAGACAAGTTCCGCCTGGTCCCTTACTTTGCATCTATGTAATCATCATAACAACAAATGATATGACAGTTAACAGCCATATCTGAAGGAGGAAATAGCACCAATATAATCAGTTATAGGCACTGTACCTGATTTTTTACAGTCTTAAAAACATGAAAAACAGAACTACTTCATTTTAAACAGTGCATTGGTCCAAAGTTATTCCTCACTTACCTTACGCATCGCAAGTATCCTAATTATTCACCGTGATGAGAGACTAATGTGGAGGTTTGCCATGATGGTAAAGGTAACAGCAATTAGGATGCTAATATGGGCTTATTCTTATTATTTTTATTGGGCAATACAACATACAATATATCTGTACTGGGCGAGACATTTGACAGATTTTACTCAAATTTAACTTTAACTCAAGTCTGTGATTAGACACTGGAAATGTAGCTCTAATTTCTCTACACAAGTAAAAGCCTATTTATCCAGTTGACATATTTTTTTGTCCAGTTGACAGATTTAAACTTCAGCTTTTCCCTATTTATCCCTATTTATGTATTGCATTTTTAAACAATATTGTAGATTTAGAATGCACCTACAAAACAAGTGCATTTTTTTTTTTTTTATGTAAAGTAACAGAATAATTGGCAGACATCGTACACCTCTCCCTTGGTTTCAGAGCGTTTCTGCTTACATGTTTAACAATAGCCTCACAAAGCGCTGCATTCATGCGGACTCTGGAGGTGCAGCACTCATTCCCTAATAGCATGTACTCTGCCCTGGAGGGAACTATGTCACTCTATAAGATAATCATATGGTGGGAACACACTGTGCAATTTGGAAAAACTAGCATTGGCATATTATATCTGCGCTTAGGTTAGACACACAACATATAGAATTGACTATACCCCATTTTTTACATGTATTTGCGCAAAATGTGTCTTGCCCCAGTGCAAATATACGGTATAAGCAGATCAAAATATGTCTGTTGCGTGCTGTCTGCATCTATTGTCGATAATCAGGAAGTGTGTGTTACCGTACTAGTTTATGTTAGTGTTACCATGACAGCAAAACTCTGCTCTGCTCTCAGAACCTTGAGAAAAGAGCTTATAAAGTCATCATGGTGAAAAATTAGGATGCTCAGAATGCATAAGGAGGAATACCACTATGGACCAAACCATTTAAGATTAACCAGTTCTGTTTTTCATAAACTAAGACAGTAAAAATACTTTAGGGGAAAATGTAAAACGATGTCAATCTTCCTGAGCTGGCAATAGTGGGGAGTGAAGCATTAAATATGGCAAAGAACGGTGCTTGCTAGGAGATGCACCATAGTGAAAGACAAATTTAGAGTTGAAACCATCATATTGAGTCAACTGAATGTAAGTGCTCTTTAAAAAAAAATCATTAAGAGCACTTCCTAGAGGAGGGGAGTGGCATAATTTGGAGTGGAACGTATTGATACTGCAATAATGCATAGTGCACAAAATTATGCACTGCAGGTAATGTTTAAGTTCTAGATTTAAAGGCACTAATTGAAACAGAACTACTTCATTTTAAACAGTTTGCAGTGGTCCAGAGTTATTCCTCACTTACACTGCCTGGCCAAAAAAAAGTCGCTACCTGGATTCAACTCAGCAAATAGGTACGAGCCATAGGTACGAGTCAGGTCTAGGTTCAGCAACAGCCTGTGCTCAAAGAATGAGGTCAGCTGACTACCTGAATATACTGAATGACCAGGTAATTCCATCAATGTATTTTTCTTCCCTGATGACACAGGCGTATTCCAAGATGACAATACCAGGAGGAAACTGTGAAAGAGTGGTTCAGGGAGCATGAGACATCATTTTCACAGTTCACAGAGTCCAGACCTTAACCCCATTGAGAATCTTTGGGATGTGCTGGAGAAGGCTTTGCGCAGAATAAATCTTGTGACATTGCAGAAGCTTATCGAAACAATGCCACAGCAAATGTGTGCCGTAATCAAAGCTAAAGGTGGTCCAACCAAATATTAGAGTGTGTGACCTTTTTTTTTTTTTTTTTTTTTTTAATGGCAACTTTTTTTGGCCAGGCAGTGCACCTTTGCATTCCGGGCAGGGGTTGTAGCACCAAAATGTGGGCCCTGGGTACAAACCATCTTGTTGGGCCCGCACTAATAAAAACGCACATTACAAACTTTGTGAGGGGCCCCTTCCAGCACTGGGCCCTAGATAAACAGTATCCTTTACCTCCCCAGTCCGACACCCATGATTCTGAGCATTCTAATTATTCACCGCAATGAGTTTATAAGTGTTTTTCACAGCTTTCACAGAAAGAGTGAGTTATACCTTCACAGTTATGCTAACAACAACTAATGCTTCATGTCTTGCTACAGTCTGACTTATTTTTGCACAGTTGTTAAAGAGGCAATTTACAATTTATCAAACCACATATTTTTAACATGGTGCAACCCTAATGTGAGTGGTGGAACAAAAAGCTCTCCAGAAAGACGTGGTTTTAGTATGCAGGATTACTTAAACAAACAAAAAAACTGTTGATGAAAAATGTTAGTTTAGCCCAGTGGGACCTAATATGTTCTCAGGAAGGATGCAAATAAATAGGCTACAGGAAGATGTATCTAATTTCCATGTAAACTATTTGTCTTTACAGAGGATCAGATAAGACCTAAGTGGAACCATGCTTCAGTGAAACATCTCATGTTCTTATAGACACAGAACAGACCTACACAGGCAGAGACAAATGTGAGAACAGACACACCAGCCAAGAGCCAACACATGTCAGAGGCAGGCCCAGGGCTGTTTACGCCTTTTATGTATGAACAGGGACTTAGCACTAGCACGAAGAGCTGGGACATTCAAAAAAGGAATATTATGCAAAATCAACATTTTGGAGATTTTTACCATATTATAATGTTGTTCCCTCATCAAAAACATGCCTGAAGAGGTTTTATGTTGTCCATGCATGTTTGAGCATTCTAGCAATCTCTCCCAAGCACTATTCAAACCCTCCTTACGGTTAGCAGTATGAATCTGTCCAATGCTCGGTCCACAGTCTATGTCACCCATGCTTCTGCACAGCAATTTTCCATAAATATACAAAAGCATGATACAAAACAATACACAACAACTTCACAAATCTGATGCAATCTGCAGTAGTTTCATTAGTGTAATGTACACAGATTGTGTTGTGATAGCAGCCTGAATGGGGAGACGCTTAGCATTGGGAGCAATGGAAGGGGAGACTCAGTGTCAAAAATGAAACTAAACATCTTAATACATTGTTTTTTGCAAATATAGTGTTTTCAAAATGATAAAAGGTAACATGGTGATCTAAATATGTTATGTGTTAGCAATGACTACCCCAAAAAACTGTAATACTCCCTCTTCAAGTTAGTATTGTGTTTTTGGTGTCAGAAGATGGTTAGCATTTGGGCAACATTCAACTTTCCTGTCAATACAATGAGCTCTAAAAATGTCCATTCTCACTCTACCTCAACAAACATCTTTCTTGTTTATACTCTCAGGTTTTTTTGGGCAGGGCAGCTGAAGAGTGACATGAGGAGAGTGAGGACAGAGACATTCAGCAAAATGGTTGCAGCTTGGCAAAATATCAACACCAAGATGCTCCACTTTGCAACCTGGTTTAGCCCTAGATTAGACCTGGAATAGTCCTGTTACACACAGGATTGATTTACATCTGGGGATACTCAAAATCTTATTCTTTGGTGGTACTTGGTGTGAAAAGTTACTCCACTACTGAGCACACTCTTCCGCAAAATCACAATGTATGTTTTGTCAATATACATTGTACACTTTTAGCTGTTAAAAGTGAGTAAACTGACCATTATTCAGTCACTCCAGTCTAGCACCAGTTACTCACTCACACATCTCATATCAGGCAATGATAGGTGCATGAGGTGTCTTACTAAAGGACACAACAATGGTACGCATGGAGCTGGGATGAAACCTTCAACTTGACCTTGCGTAAGCTGGAGGTAAACCTTTCACCCACATAAAATGGCAGTACTCCGTGACTATTTCAACTTGCTTCAAAATGCATCCGGACACTAACACAGCCAGCCCTCTTTGACCTCCCTGCTACCTCGCCAATTAGTTTTGCGAGCTCCTGTGGCAGTTATTTGGCTCAGGTTGCTTCCTTAATGCACACTGGATGCTGCGCTGTGATTGGCCGACATCTCATCTCAATCTGGTGCCTGTAAAGCGTCACCTGCTCCATGCGCGGCCATCCAGCGGACAGCATCCATATTAAACAGCGGGGGGCTTTGAAGCGTGGCTGTAATGTCACTTCAAAGACAGTGGGACATATGAGCTTCATTAGGCCAGAGTACCGCCCGTTGTCAGGGAAGAAAGCAGCACCATGCATGCACCAGGCCACCCTTGTGTTGTTCTCACACAGACATGGGAGAGGCAGAGCTCCGCGATGCACTATGCAGGAAAGGCCTCAGAGTTACTTCCTGGTCTAGGTCAAGGCTACAGGGTGAGGAGGAAGGATATGAAGATGCCGGAGACAATGAGCACAGCTGCTGGGAACATTTCAGGCATATTTGAGAGGCGAGAAAGTTGACATTGTTGGTGGATAGTTAATATCAGTAACTATCAAGAGGTAACTAAAGCCATCTGCTGCTTTGGAAAGTTTACTCTTCACTGTGAATGTAACAGGTTGAATCCATCTATTTCTCACTCAGAGCATGATGGAGAGTGACCACTAAGAATTGGCTGGAGAAAAGTGTCTATGTTTGAGCACAGAGCTGGATTAAAAAGAAAATTCATCACAGGATCAGATCATGATTCCACATAGCCATATCACCCAGCTCTACTTTGCATATTGCGTTAACACGATAATGTCAATGGTTTGCATAGTCTACCTATTCATGTCTTAGGGGCATGCAACTTGTCGTTAAAGAGCACACATCATGCATTCTTGTGGCTTTAAATCCTTTTAAAACTTTAATAATTAATGCTTTTGGTCAGCTTGGGGTAAGTACTTTATAAACTACACCTGTGTTTCCAATGAGTCATTTAGGCGTTGGAGCTCCCTCTACTGTCAGCAATGTCTGATAAAGGTTAAACAAATGAAGCCCCTAGGAAACGTGAACGCTATCCTAATAAAGCCAACTCAATTTGACCACAGGAAGTCTGTAGATGGCTTATGGATTTATGGATTATGGAGAAGTCACAGACCAATCCGGGCAAAATACAGACAAAGCATTTTTGAGTGCTCAGAGAAGATGACTTTGGATTAATGGATGATTAATTAATGAAAGCAAGAAGCGTGAATTTTTGAATTTTTGCATGTGTCCTTTAAGATATGATTTTTAAAACATTTTTTACATTTTTTATCTCTAAAATCTCTCAAAGCACAACCAGAGCAACAGTGACACAGATGCGGTTGCCTTTCTGTGCCAACTGCTTCTATGACCACCACCAATAATTCACAAATGCACCATGCAGACTGCACTGCTGCTGGGATCAATAGGCCAGTTTGACAGTTAAAGAAAGCTGCTATTAGGGTTGTAGTCAAAAAAATGAGCTTCTTTGTCAAGGAATATGGTATAGTGATTTAAAAAGCACTTTCAAGAGAGTTCAACTTAGTAACAATGCTTGTTTTTATGTGTGTGCAGAAATGGAAAAGTGCATTTGTAAAAGGGTAGATATTATATTTGAACTGGAAGGAATGTGTCTGTGTATGATTTTTCTTTCCGAATAAAAATAAAATGGAAAAAAGACAAAAGTGCTAGGACAATAGCTGGACAATAGAACCCCATTTTTTCCCCATGAATCTGAGCAAAACATGTCTTGCAACTGTACAGATGTATTGCATAAGCACCTCTTGTGGTCAAGTCTGCCGTGTGCTGTCTGCATCTAATTAGAAAGTATTTTATTGTTTGTTTATTGTTCAATAATTAGGAACTGCACGTTAGCATACTACTTGTTGTCTGCTTCCGACCATCAGGGCTACACACTCTGCACTGGCCTCTAAAAGTTGTGAAAATCTCTTGTAAACTCATTGCAGTGACTAATTAGGACACTCGGAAAGCATAAGGTAAGAGAGGAATAATTGCAAACCGTTTAAAATGAACTAGTTCTATTTTGTCACCTACAGTAAAATCAAGTACAGCGCCTTTAATTTGGAAAAAAAAAGTTGAAGAAAATGGCTGCTTAAGGCGCTATGCTGATGATAATGTATGTACCGACTTAACACACGCGACTCCTCAAGCTCCACTTTTGTTTGCTCAGCTCAAAAGTACTTAAGTCGTTTCTTACCACAATCCTTTATTACTCCTTCTCAAGCACTCATTTGGCTGACTGGGTTTCCCTTAACCTTTACTTGTGCTTACAGTAGAGAGATGTCTTGGCTGCTCCACTTCACATAATGACAGTGATTTACCTATAAAAGCTGATTACTCTGGTCTGGCCTATAATAGATATAATACACTCAGGTTGGCTTAAGTGTCTGGGTGAGGGGATCCCATGGGTGCACTGTCTGGATGTACAGTACGTGTGTGGTAGGGCTGGGGGATATTGAAAAAAAACAAAAAAACATAGAGACATCGGGAATATTGTTAGGAAATTACACTGATAATGATCAAGTAAATGTTTTATTGTTCTAGTTTTATTATACAAGTATGAGGAGAAAACTGAAGTTGGGTTTCCAAAAGGCTATTTAATGTAATGAGTTGAGCATTTTAAATAACAGATCAAATATTACGGAAAACAGATCTTTAGTTTTAAATCAAGTCATAGCATTTCTTTAAATAATTTAGTTAAGATACATTTTTGAGCATTTTTTTTAACTTCTTCCTAGTCATTATAAACTAGAACGTACAGCCTGGTTGAAGCTACTCCACACTGAAGAGTGTAGCTATAACTGCACTTGAGGAAAATGTGTTGTTTTAATTTTTTTATTTGCTGTTTTTGGTTGAAAATATTCCATGGTAAACCACCCCACCTCTACTAAAATATTACAAAATCACATCAAGCAACTATTTGTAATAAAACTGGCCATGGGGCAACAGTAGCTCAGTTGGTGGAGGGTTTGTCAACTGATCAAAAGATTGGCTGTTCAAATCCTGCTCTCGACACATGCATTGGTGCACCAGCGTCTGTGTGTATGAATGTGTGAATGGGTGAGTGGTTCCTTCATGTAAAGTATGGAAAAGCGCTATATAAAAATGTGATCATTTACCCTGCTGTTCTCACATAATGCCACTAGGTGCTATCTACGTTACTGCTGTTTGGTGAACAAAGGCTAGGTGAGGGGGGAGGGGAAAACAGGACAAACTGTCAACTGGACAAATTGTTGTAGGAGACGTTTCGCTGCTCATCCAATCCGCTTCTTCAGTTCTGGTCAGATTGCTGGTGGACACTGCCTTATATCTGTCTGAAGGGAGGTGCTAACCACACTGAAACTGTAAACAGCTATTGTCTCCAGTTTCAGCCTTAACGACCTTATTCAACTTTTAATGGCCCTCCTATTGTTCTCCACTTCTCCTACAGTGATTTGTCCAGTTGACAGATTTAAATTTCGTCTTTTTTTGTGGATCAGGCCTGGACGACTGAGGGATTACACAGACTTCTTTTTTGTATCAGATTTTTCTCAGGACATTTCAAAGTTTGATCAAAGTCTTTACCAAAACTGTAAATTCTTCAAAGCAGTTCATGTATGAGTCTGATTTTTTTTTCTTCAAGGCACATCTGACAATACCTCACAGCACGCTGGTGGAAAAACAGGTCTCAAAAGAAATAAAAAACTAACTGAGGGAGGGAATGAGATGTAAAAATTGGCCGCATTACCATGCACTGTGAGAAAACCCTGGAAAAAATCTGAACCAGACAAGCCAAAAAATGAATAACAATGTATGGTAGTATGTGTGCTTGAAGAAGTGCTGAGTGACTGGTGACACCCATAACTCCATGCAGCACCCTAAGGACACAGCGCACATCACAGCTGCCTGAGACATGTCAACACTGCACTTTGAGCTTAAGGGAGACAACTCTTTATTTCACCGAGCATTATGTCTGGACTTCACAGGTGCACTAGAACTACCATGTCAAACAATGAGAAGACTGAACTTGTTAGCATGTTTATGTCTTCTCAAGTAAGTGTGCAAGAAAAGACTGAGAGGACACTGTTCTGGACAATGGACATTTTGAGGACTCTGAAGCTAGAGCTGGTTTAATAGTGCACTTCCTGGTTCACAACTAATAGAAACTCTTTATAATTAGATACAGATACCACATGCTGCTTTTAAAATATATCTGTATTGGGGCAAAACTTTTACTTTATTACACGAAAAACTAATATTGGGTACAGTCCCTTTAATACATTACTTAGCAGCAACAGAAATGTTGTTACAGTATATAGTACACTTATTTATAACCTGTTGTAAAAGCTATTTCCTATTAAAGTTGTGCCTATAAACCTATTGGACTGAATACTCAGGATGCTATTTTGTCTAATAAGGCTTACAGAGCAGACAACATAGTAAAAAAAAAAAGCATCAACCTTACCATCTAAAATTTCCATTTGTAATAGGTTTAAAGAAGCAGTTGCAGTACAATATTTAGCATAATGTATATATTTCTCCAAATATTTATAGAAAGTACAATGTGGGTACATCGCCAAATTGCCTTAAAAAACATGTGGGCACGAGGTATCATCGCTTATGGGAATGTGTTCACATCTAAACATTTTGCAATAAGGTCTGTGCCAATATTAGTAAAGCCATAGGTCAGCAGCTGGCAGGAAATCCAATGATGTGTTTATTTGGACATATTCCTCCTTCACTGGTACAAATGAGCATATTGTTCAGTCATTCTTATTGATGGCTGGAAAGAGTATTATGATAAAGTGCGAGGGTGATGATCCTCCCTCTGTTTCCTTGTGGAAGTCACTGATGTCTGACCTCTTGACTATGATTAAACTTGGACATTATATTAATGGAAATTCTCAGCTCTTCATAGACTAATGGAAGAAGCCACTGGAAGCAATTGGACTAAAGTGTCAAATAGACTTAAATGGGCAGCCACTTTGGACACACAAATCTTTCTGGACCTTGGATTGGATTGTCATGTATCGATGTCTTTCAGGCCAGTCTGTACTCTGTATTGTTCACTTGTTTGGTTTGTTTCATGTTGTATATACATAAAAAAAAGTAATAAATAATAATAATAATGATAACAAAAATGTCTTCCACAACAGCAAAACCAGCAGCCTCCACAGCCTCTCCATCTCTTAGTCTTCAGTGTCATCACGATTTTGCCCTAAAGGTGCATTAAGTGCACATCTGTAACTGAATAAATGTAAGATAGATAAGTTCAATGTCATACCATGGGACATTTCAGGCAAAGCAATAACATTTCCATAGAAACAACCCACCAGAAAAGATACGCAGTGCACTTTTAAAGCTACCCATCATAAATATATATAATAATATATCAGTGGAACAACAATAACCCAGTGATACTCGGCCTCCCCTTGAGCAAACCCAGGCCTGAGCTCAAAGTGCATAGATTAGCCCTGGTGCATACATTACTGTCTGAAACTTCAATGCGGCGTCCTGGGAGCTGACACAAGCCATCGTCTGCACCTTTTGATCTCCTCTGTGGCACTGCACTGAAATAATAAACGATATTGTAATAACAGGCTATCGAACCAAGGCACCCGGGACAAGTTCACTCAAGCAGAGAGTCAGACATTGGGAGAAAAAGACCTAACAAGAAGGAAAGATGGGGAAAGAGAAGACTATTTTTGATCCAAGTCGTGAAATATGGTGCTGTCAAGTTGGATTTATACCAGCTTAAAGGGGTGTTTGAGGGCTTTTTGAAGGCGGTTCATTAGAGGGTAGCAGGAGTGAATGGTGAATAAAACAGTCCACAGTGATCGGTTTCAAACATAAGGTCATTTGTTAAAGGGTTGTCAAGAGGTGAACTCTATAGCGAAAGTTGGAGTATGTCGTAGTTACGCCAACTCTTCAAAATGAATATTGTAATGGCTTTAATATGAAGTCTGTGTTTATTGGGAACATAACCACAACATCTTTCTGATTTATAAGCAAATAACCAGTTAAAAGTGTACATTAGGTTTTTATGGTTGAGGAAATTCCATCACATTTTCCCCTCATATTGATCAATCCTGGTTTTGAACAGGTCTTATAAAATATGGTTTCAATATTACCTCCCCCAACAAAAACAATATAGTGCCATTTAACACAAAGCATAGCCATATTTCCTCCTTCAAAGTCTGGACTCTAGATATTTCTTGATTTCTTAGAAAACTCTGTATTAGTGAGATTAGGGTTGTCAAACGTATTGAAAATCAGATACTAATGGATTTCTCTTGAGCAGGCACCAATATCAGAAAAAAAAATCACATAACTGGATGAAATTTGACTTTTTCTGAACTTTTGCATCTTGAGTTTTATCAGAACTAGTGTAAGACCACATAATATGATGAACAAATACTATTATTTTGTGTTGAAAATGGTAATATTGTCCAAAAAAACTATGTGAGATGTATTTACCTTCTCATGTTTGGGCCACAAACTGTGAGCCATCTTCAGATCTATCACTTTCTTTGTCCTTGTGAGTCTTCCTGTTGGCACAGGTTGTATGAGCTGAAACAACAATACAATAAAATCACGTATCAACTCACATTTCTTCCCACAGTGATCATAACACAAAAACAGCACAAACTAGATTTCAAAAGAACCCTTCAGAGATCTAAACTTTATACTTGATTCTACCTTGCCCTTTGACCTTTGACATAAATAGCTCTGACCCTTGTTACTTCCTCCATCCATTTACATTCCTCAGTGCCATCCTGCGTTGACACAGGGCCAGTGTGCATCCCAGAGACAGGCTACAAGATGTGGGTCACATTTATTCCTGGCAGGGCACTAAAGAGCGCTCCCAGTTCCAAGCACCACATGTTTGGAACTGGGAGATTTGCGGTTGGTTGGAAATTATCGTATTGGAAGTGCACATGGAGAGGAGGTCGCTGAACCCTGTGGAGTCACCTGATACCACAGCCAAATTGCTTCAATGCGTAGACACAAGGAAAATGTATGTATGCTAATTGGAAAGCCTTGGAATGGAGAGTGAAATTACCGTAAGTCTGGGTTGAACTTTGCTTTGTGGTAATCAGCCCAACCCAGCAGACTAAACATTTGTAGAGTTTGGGATTTTTTTGGCTAAAATGTGTGCTATTGTCCAGTGGCCCATGCACCCTGGCAAAACTGTTGAGTAATTATTAGGCGTTCTTTCTTAAAGAGGTGGTATTGTGCAAAATCAACTTTTTGTAGCTTTCTATCATATTATGTTGTTCCCTGATCAAAAACATGTCTGTAGTGGTTTTATATGCCCTCCATGCATGTTTGAGTAATTTAGCGCTCTCTCCCAGACCAAGTTCGACCCCTCCTTATAGTTAACTGAATGATTTGTCCAGTACTCCGTCCACAAGCCTACGGCATCTATACTCCCACATGAGTAATAATAATAATAACCTTGATGCACTTTAGAGGTTTGTTGAAGTCTTGTCAAAGCGCCACACTGTACTGGGCAGACTGACGGGAACGAGGCTGCCAATCTGTGCCATCTACCCCTCTGACCACCACCGCTCACTCATGCACACGCCACATTCATACTGTCGCCCCACGCCTCCAAAATATACAAAAGGATATAAGATATAAAACAATACAAAAGTGAAACTTATAAAACATTTTTATCATTTTAGCAGAATGTAGCATTTTCAAAACAATATAAGGTAACATAGGGAGCTACGTGTTATGTGTTAGCAATACATACCCCATAGAATTAAACACCAGATTGAAAGGAATAACACTCTAAATTAAGTTCTACACATACGAATACTCAAAGCTGATTGGTAGAAGTGTCACAACAGCAGAAGCAGAAAAATCAAACTTTGGTTATATCCAGTTGAGAGAAAAGCACAGGCGTCTTACACAAATGCACAAAGCACTTCCCTCTGCTTATTTTTTTGTTCCCTTGGGTGCTTCACATTTGTTTTTTGTCCAAACCACAATGTTGCCTTGTGATTGGTCCAATCTCTGACCCAGAGGTGGTCGGACCCAATCGCATCAGTGGGAGGCTGCCAAGATGGATTCTCTGGAGTTTTTTTAACTCACAAATATTGCGAGAATCCATCTGTGGAGCACCACAAGGTTAATTCTTCCTCCCCTGAGCTCAAAAATCACTTGGACACACTGCATGATGTCATAAGGTGGTAGAGTTATGATACTAAAATTTCACTTATTTCATTCATTTTCAAAATGAAAATGTTCGATACTCAATATCAATTTCACCACCACAATGGTAATAAAAACTCTCACATTTTGGTAGTTTTAGTCTCGATTAGTACCTGGATATTAATTTTTTGGACAATTCCATTTGGTTGTGCTCCTTTTTAAATGTGTGAGTGTGTTTTAGTTGATTCACCTTCACCAAACTCATTCTGCTCTCAAATTGCTTTCACCTTGCAGCTAAATAACTTTGAACCTCAGTGGTCACTGGTCGCTGTTACTTTTAGCCTGATTTGAACTGCTTCACTTCTCAGAGTGGCAGAAGCCCCTCTTTCTTAAATGTTCTAAATGTGCAAAAATAACACTGTTCTGTTTTGTGTTTGGAATGAGGGGATGCATGAGATGTGATAACTTGTCATACTGGACAGAACATGTCCTGAAAAAGTCTTGGAAAATGATTTCAAGCAATGAGCGGGAAGCCTGTGGTAGAATCAAGTTGGCATTCTGCACTCTTCTGTGTCCAACATGTGCTTTGGTTTTGTAATGTTTTTGTGTCCACAGACCACAAGTCATAAAAGATTTGGACCATCATTCCACGGTATTTATGGCAATCCAATGGCATTATTTTCATAGTTCTACTCCAGGACATTCTTTGGGAAAAAATTGTGTTATTATGCCTATTCATGTCAATCAAGTATTCAAAACAGAAGAGAAACAAGCCGACTGGAGGAGACTCAAACCTCAAGTACTCATAAAGGACGAAAACATAGCAAAGGACAAGTTCACTCTAAATATTGAATTGTTTAAGATATGCTTGTGTAGCCAAATCTATTGTAATGACTTCCAAAAGGCCTGGAATGTTTCACAAATTGGCAAATGTAGCAGTAGGAAAAAGCCAATTTACTGCATCTCAGTGTTATTGGTTCATAGGAAGGAAGAACATAAGTTCATAATTTATTACAGTGGTAAAATAATTCTCTAGCTACAGTTGCCTCGGGGCTGACCAACAGACATGGCTGCCACTTACCTGACCAGTCAAGACTATACGCTTTTCCAAAACTCTACTAAGACGTGTGGTTTGGTCTTATATTGCAAATTCAGATGGATGTGATTGACAGGCAGATTAACCAATTAGAGAAACGTGTAGTCCAACAACAAAATATGGTGTTTTACAAATAAATACAGACTTGAGAACTGTGGACTTCAGTAGTGTCAACCAACTAAGCATTAAACACAGTGAAAATTTGATTATATAAGTTGTATTTTGTTGTAAATGACCAATCAGCTTGGACGGCTCTGTCAGAGTTTGGCCTGAGATGCAGCAAAGGGAGTAGTGACCAGACTACAAATCCTAGGCAGAGAATTTCAGTCTGGGTTAACCAAGCAAGAAAACCACCAAAAAGAAGACACCAATAGTAGGGAATGAACAGAAAATCCCAAGTATCTCTCTACCTGTACACGCACACCAAAAATCTGATCATTATCAGAAATCTCAAGTTATCAGATTATCAAAATGTTATGTAAACAGTTACATTTGATATGAATAATCTTATTTCTGTCTGATTGTTCACACCTGGGCAGGTTTTGATAAGGAGAATTATGCAGAAAGGAACAAACTAATGTGGTAAAGACAAAAATGAAAGAAAAAATGTGAAAAATTGAAAAATTGCATTAAAATGCATTGTACTTTGTCTTTTAAATACAACAATTACTCTAAAAAGAATGTAATTTTCTGACAAATCACCAGGTGTTTTTGGTTACACTGTTCTTTTCTGCATCTTAGTGTTGTCCCGAGACAAAAATTTCAAACTCAATTTCAATACAAAGGAATTGACTCAATACGTGAGAGTGATTACAAAACCACAATGAATTTAAAACATGCTCCTTTTTTCATAAAAGAATGTAATTTTCATTTACAAAATAATCGTACTTTCTTTATACTGTATTACCATGAGATCTTATACTAGTTCTGTTAAAGCTAAAACTGACACTAAAACTGTTCAGGAAAGATCAAATTTTGCTGTATACTATACTACTCTATTTACTTTATGTACTTGCTCAAATGAGTATTTAGTTTCAAATTTAGTTTTACTGTTGATTACTACTACTACAACTACTATTACCACCACCACCACTACTACTACTACTACTACTACTTTGTTATTCAGTACTTTTGACAACCCTCATTAATCTACAAACATTCCAAAAATCAGAATTTATTTTTGGGTTATTAGATTATTCTTTGATTTTGTCAGACCATGTAAATGCACCCAATGGCACTATGAGGGTAAATTATTATAACTACAAGCTAACACATATGTGTATAAAATACACGGCTATTACAAAATAAATTCAAAATCCTAAGACGTAAATCTATAATAAATATTTACAGCTTTTAACTAAAATCAAAGGGACCACACAGTGCAGTCTTAAAATGAAACTGTATCTAATTCACCTCTCCTCTCCATTAAACCCTGTGAAGCTTTAAGTCCCGGTTTAAATGCATTGCAGCACTATGACTCATGGGCTCTGTGCTGCACTACTCGCCTGGTCCATCCCTCTGCCTGTATGCTAACCTGATGTATTCTTTCATGTTCAGAGGAAGCACAATATCCTGTTCCTAATACCACTATTAGGCGGGACGTGCCCTCCAGGCTGCACCCCTCCCCTCTGATATATGAGGTGCTGCTGGGATACAGTCACCAAGCGCAAGGGGGGGATGGTTCTCATTTGAGGAGCAAAAGTTGTTCCCTGTAGCATGACTTTCTTTGACTGTTTGGAAATGCAATATTACCAGGCAAACACAAAACATCTGAGAGCATGCATGGAAACTAGGCATAAGTACGTATGTCAAATCATGGAACAAAGCATTCAGCATCACTGTTATATAAACATGTATAGTAATGGTGAAACATAAACGAGAGACCACCTTGTTGTAGTGACGGGGCCAGAATGCCTACATGAATTTATTGTATTTGTTTTAAGACTAACATTTCTTCAAGTTTACTGTGAATGATAAAACTAAAACTAACGGTGCCCTATGTAACTATTCACCACCTGCTTGTGTCCGCTAAGATGTAATTACTTTGCCTGGAATGGTCCACAGTATGGCATTAAACGTGTCTCTCTTGCATTATTCCTGTAAATATGTTTTACTGTTCTAAAAAAAATACCTTGAAAAATATGCATTCTTATTGTGAGTAGGGTTACCTCTCCACAGATCTGATTTGTAACTTGGCCTGATGGTGTCACCTCCTAAGTTTAATGTCATACTGTGGAACATTCCAGGCAAGGAAATGTGCAGGATCTCCATAGAGACAAGCAGGATGCAGGTTCTCGACAAGAAAAGTTAACCAGTGCACCATTCATTTCATTTCATAGTATAATTTTTTTTTTTTTAAAGCTACAGCGTGTGCACCTGAAGACAGAGACAAGGGACAACTTCTTAAAGGTCTTATATTACACAAAATTGACTCTTGAGCTTTTAGTCATGTTATAATGCTGTTATCTCCTCAAACGTTGTGGAGTTGTGAAGTTGTGTTTTGTTTCATTTACACATGCCTAAATAATCCTAATAATTTAATAATAAAAAAACACAGTGGTGCACTTCCTGTATTACCACATGACATCACAAGGTGGAACAGAGTGTTTCCCATTTGAGAAAAGAACTAGCCTAAATATGCAGGGTTTGTGTGTTAAACATGTGTGAATGAAACAAAACCGGGAATGTTGTTGATGAGGGAACAACATTATAAAATAGATCAGAAAATAGCGTAATATGGACCCTTTAATCCATCAAGCTGAGAAGACCGTTTTATTATTACTCAATCTTGCTTGCGGGGTAAACTGTTGTTGTGTCGCCCCATTGCCAATAATCACAGAAAATGGGCTTATTGTAACAGAGAGGGCATCTGGTATAAATAATCTGCCATACCGCCATGCATTGTGGGTGGTGGTTGTCCAATAAACCAGATGCTGTAATGAGACCTCTGGAAGCACCTCCAACTTCTGACTTCAATTCAAACTATAAAACAAGCCAAAAACAATTATACCATAACATTTCCCTTCTCCATACCACACTGCAATGTATTTACATGACTTGTGCCTATTGTTTTCTCCTGTTTATAACATCGAAATACAAAACTGCTGTTCATGTGAAATGTTTACCAGTGTTTCTGACATCCATGGTTCTTTCCTGTCAGTTTCAGAATTGTCAACTAGATGTGCATACACTTGTTTTAAACCCATTCTTGATTTTAAGCCAACATTTTTAATTAATATCATTGGCCTTTTAACCTGTGACTTATCTATTATTCCTAACACACACACACACTGGTTAAAACCTCTTGTTGATTAGCCCCAGGTAGTTTCTCTGTCTGTACCTTCAACAATAGCGCATTTTAACTTTTACGCACGAACCAAAATGTGGCTCTAACTGCTCAACCACAAACCCATTCTCGTGAACTGCTGCTAACAAGTTAAGACTAGTTGGTAAGCAAGTAATTAAATGCATTTGTGTTGTCCTATCCTGAAACTTCTCTATGCAAACAGGTAATCAAATAAGTCAATAGCGGTTTAAATCCCTAAGTTTGCCATGGTGTTTTTTAGCCAGCACCTGTGCGTCAAGTTGTTGGAGTAATAGTGCGAGGGGGAGGCTCCACCTGTGTGTCCCGGGGCAAAGCTCCTCCCCTCGGCCCCTGCACTTCACGGTTACCCTGGAGCCGCCACAGCACAAACCAGTGTGCCGCTCCAGACTGCAGTTTACGCACACGCTCACTGCAGGAATGAGCGCTTCCATACGGCTTTGTTGTGGATTTACTGAACGAAGAGCGATGTTTTAAAGAGTGATTTGTCGTTTTAGCACGAGAATCGGTTGGTAGAGTTTCCAAGATGACTCTCCCGCCGCGGTTTATCCAGCTGTCCTCCGCGTCCCTCGCTGTGGTCCTGGCGCGGGACGAGGAGAGCTCCCACCTCGAAGTCAGCGCCAACACCGGGCAGGAGATATTCGCGGATTTCAAAGCCCAGAATTCCCGCAGTTTTTGGAATAAGAGACTGGTGAAAGCCGTGGCAGAGGTGCACTTCCAGGGATGGATGGAAAACCTGGTGCTGTTCATTCAGGGCAACGCCAATAACCTGGAGGTGCTGAGGGAAGCGTGGATGCGCCGTGCCCTGCGGTCGCCAAAGGGGTTCGTCATCAAAGCCGTGGGTGAGTTACGCTCTGTAGAAATGGAAGCGTGGACAGAAGTGGCTTTTGAGGGGAATGTTAATGCTGTGGTGGGGAATGAACAGGGAACAGCCGCCACTTGTGACCATAACAAGAAAACAAGTGCAGATTTGTGCCAATGGCCCAATGGGAAGTGGTCTGGCTGTAATAACATAGCCACTCACTAACCACTGTGGCAAACATGTTTCAAAACTTACTAACCACAATTTTTGTTCATTTTATGGAGTAGCAAAAACAATTATACAAAATATAATATAAATATATATAAACTGTGATCATTTGGAAATATGTACTTAAAGTGACATAAAAAAAAAAAATAAAAATAAAATAAGGGGGCCTAATCTCAAAAATGTTGCTTCCAGTCTTGTTGCATGTGGATATGGTCAGAGTTACACGGTCACATGAAAGAATTTCATAGATAATCTTAATTTCTACACTTCAAATATATATAAACTACTAAAACATGATCATTACCAGTGAATGCTTTGATGAATATTGTTAAGTCTGCTCATATTAACGTGAGCAGATTCATTTTTAATATGTTAGTATGCCATAAATCAGACAGTAACTGTTGTGTCAAGGTTCTTTGACTTGGAAAAAAGTCAAAGATTCTAGGTTCCAGTTAGTTTTTTCAACCAACCAGAACTTGTACCATCCATTTCATATTAAGAAGAATTTTTAGACTCCATTTTAATGTAAATCTCCCAAATTCCTAACTATTCAAACCCCTTGTGAACATAGCACTGTTGTGTATGTTGTCTCCTTGGAAAATGTACACAAGGCATGCCTCATTTGTCTACACATAATCAGTGTTGCTGGTTTTCCGATACCTGGATTCATGTGAATACACTACCTTCCACTGGAGCTCCAAAACTGGGATGGCATCCAATTTCTTGTTAGCTATTGCTGTTATAGATTTCATGTCGAAATATTTCCATTGGGATCAAGGCAATCTTTCCTTTCTTCTTTGTATTTATATTCTTTAATGCACAACTAATTAACTAATTTGTCTAGTTGATTGAGCATGTGTTGCCATAACAAATGCACTATAAAACTGCAGTCTGTCATCTTGTCACTCATCTGTAGTCATTAATCATTTAGTGCATGGTGCTTGAACTAGAAGGTCCAATCAGGGGTCTTTGTTGCAGCTCTGTGTTTAGCAAAGCTTGTTAGCGAAACCATACAGAGGCTGTAATTATGCCTAATAGCTTTTTTAAAGGGCCCATATTATGCCATTTTCTGATCTGTTACAATGTTGTTTCCACATCACAAACATACTTGGAGTTGCGTTTTGTTTCATCCACACATGTTCAACACACAAACCCTGCAGATTTAGTTGTTCTCTCAAACACACAGAAAACGCTCTGTTACACATTGTGATGTCATGTTATGTTTAAACTCCATGCACCTTCAATGGAATAATTTGGATATTTTCAGCTCTGATATTTCCAGTCTCTATTAAACAAAAGGTAAAGGGTAGCTGCTAACTTGACAACTACTGCTTCATGACATCACAATGTGAAACTGAGCATTTTAAGCTTGGGAGATGTAGACACAGTAATAATTCAGGATTACTCAAACAAGTGTGAATGAAGCAAAACACAACTCCACTCCATTTTTTGCCTTCTTGTTTTCATCTGACTGTGCTTTCTCTCTTGTCCAATCATCTTGTTTGGTCATTAACCACGCATGGAGTTGTACTATACCGGCCCCAGATCCCGCTGGGAGCTTAGTATCTGATTTGCACCAAAGCGAACCAGTGGAAACACGGCTATGAGCTGTTCATGTGTAAGAGCAGCAGATGCACAAATGACATGTGTGCTGTGTGTGTTCAGACCTAATGACTGGGTTCCATAGATAAGCATCCGTCATTGGCATTTCTGGGACTTCTGGGAAAACAGGCAAAACATAATTGGATTTATGGCTGTAAAGATGTTTGTGACCAGACAGACACTGTATGCAAAGTAGGCTAGACTCCTGGGTGTGGTGAGGAGTTTGCATGTTCTTCCCATGTCTTAGTGGATTTCCTCTTGGTATTCCAGTTTCCACAGTCAATCCTAATCATGCACAGTAGGCACATCATCCAGCTAAGATAGTCCTGACAAAATTTAGCTCAAGATCTGGAGATGGGTCCCAGGTGCTGCACTGCATTAGGTGCCCACAGCTCCTGACAGTTTGATCGTCAACCAGTTCAAACATATCAAATTGCATTACTGTCATTCAAAATGCTTATGTCTGAGGAAGAACATCCACTGTCTCTGCTTCACTTTAGAAGCTCTGAATAATAGACAAAGCTAGAAGATAAATATAAAAAGTTATCTCAAGTTGTTTTCATTTTTGCTAAGAATTTGGGGCTGCACTTTGTCACGTTAAGAGACTCACTTTTCAAACTGAAGACACTCTCCCATCCCTTTATTTTACAGCCAAAGAGGAGTTACAAGTGATACCCCTCTTGATAAACCTTACACGCCTTAATGCTAATCTGGACTAGCATGCCCGGTTAATCAAACGCTCTTGATTTCTCTGTCTGGTGTGCGTCTAACCTGCTGATTAGCGGCGGTGAGCAGTGCCAGATCGAGAGGCGCGCAGACAGGGGAGTGGAGGAATGCAGAGGACCACACAGACATGCAGACAGGGGGTGCAGAGGAGGGGGAGGGTGCAGAGGAGGAGGCGGAGGAGGAGGGGGTGGGGGGGCGGTTGCAGATGAGGAGGGCTCGTTGGTGTCCTGCTGTGAGATCACCTCTCTAACTGAGCGCAGACCAACAAGCACCATATGTGTCGACCTGCCAACACAAGATCAGGGTATTGAGTTAATTACAGTGTCTTTATACCGTTAATGACCCCTTTTACAGAGTGAACACATGTGAAGGGACGATCTGCAATGAAAACAGTATTGGTGAGCTGTATAAATTACCAAAGTTTGAAAATATGTTGAAGAAAGTTCACCTATTATGAACCCGGGATGCCCTGTTAAATATACACAGGGGACACATATCGTAAAGAGCTATTTTGAGGTTAGACTATTATTGCAAGCAGTTTTTTTTGTAATAGCATCTGGCAACCCAAAGAAAGGATCTCATTCTGCTTTCTGACTTGATAATCAGCTTGAGAACCAAAACACAAACATAATACCACTAGTGTAATTTCAGCAATGTAAAGTTTTGATTTGATCTAAAATAAAATAAAATGAAATTCAAAAAATTACAAGTATGGAATGATACCAGATTCGTTTTTTTTTTTTTTTTTTCAGAATAAAGTACGTAAGCATGCATTAGCAGATAACACAGAAGCACGTGTTTAGTTTCACGCCCCATTCTCGTACACCTCGACGTGCCAACATGTCACCTCCTCCCTCTGCCCATAATCCTGTGCCCCACACCGGAGCTATTTGTATGGAAATCAGCACCGGCAGCTTGACAACGTTCTTTACGCCTCTTCTCGCGCTGCAGTGAATCACCACACGCTAGCTGCCGTCCACGACACTATTCTGTGTTAGCTCTGTGGATTAATGTCCTTTTGGTTTCACGGCCAGTGAGGGACGGAGGGAAAGACACTGCCAAGATTGATACTAGAAATTGGACACTGGGGTCTTGACATTGTCTTGGTGTAAATATCCTACAAATATGAGGAATTATGTGCGTAGTGAATTTTAAACAGGCGTATTACCTTCACTTGGTCATAACAAGGTTGAGACGTGACTTTGTCCAATTGAAGAAGCTTTAACTGGATCAAAGTCAAGTCACGATTCTGCCATGTTCTGACACAAGAATTTAAATTATCTTGAGTATTCCTTCTCAAGTCTGTATGATGCAAATGTTTGAAATAGTTTTGCCACTGGATGGCTGTAAGAAAGTGAATAAAAATGTGCCATTAAACAATTTGCAACAATGAAATGAAGGGCGTTCTAAACGGCAAAGAATAACAAGACATGTACTAACTTACAAACACATTGGTCTTATCATAGACCCCTGTGGAACTTTTTTGCTAACTGATCCAACAATATATAGGGTTTTGTATGTAATGCAGCAGTTTTAAAGCCTATGCAGTTCATAGTAGAAGGACCACAGTCTGTTCACCCTCTTTCGGTCCATCTGGAGTAGAGCTGTAGGCCTTTAGTTATTTAACTGGTCACTGGTGTTTTAGTTGACCAAAATGTGTATTAGCTAATAATTTTATGTAGATTATGAAGATTTATATGGGGCAACACCAAAAATGAGAAGTTTGTGAGTGAGTGTGTTAGTTGAAGATTTGGGTGTTTTTGTATTTATGTAAAATGGCACATTAAACTCAAGATTCACAAGTTTAATCTGTCTTTAAATAAATACATTGTTTCCTAGTTCTTCTTTCAGTGCAAATTTGGGTCAGATACATAGAGATACGTAATAGTCTTGAGAGCTTTTGCCCTGGCCTGTTTTTAGTGTCAACAACCCTAATCTGGACTGCTCTGCTCTGAGGTGACATTTCACATAGTGTTGAGGTATTGCTCCTTGACACTTAATATTTCAACAGAGGAATGTGTTATCGCCATCCCTCATGCATGTGGTTTAGGTAAAAGTGAGTGTGACGGGCCTATGATGTCAAAGCACAGTGGTTATCAGCCCTGAGCAGAGGACAGCAGATGAGGGCTGCTGAGCAAGAAGAAATGGAGAAGATGAGGAGATAATGGAGAACGTGATGAGGAGAGCAGGTTAGTGCAAGGTAGACACGGCTTTGTGGGAACGAGCCTCGGAGGACCTCAAATTGACCTCCTCGTTCCAGCTCTCACTGTTTGTGGATTGTTTCTTTTCCTCCTAATCATCTCTCATGAGGTTAGCAACTGTTTACTTAGCACACTTACTGTAAGAACCCGCACTAGCAGTTTGATAAATGAGTTTTCTACTGTGAAAATAACAGCCTGAAAAGTTTTTCAGTGATACTACCTCACTTTATAAATGGGTGCACATTTGAATGGACAAATAAGTGCTGTTCTTCTTTGAATAATGGTGACAGTGGTGCTGTGAGTGAGCTTGAGTTTCTGACCAGAGAGTTAACGGTTCAAAAAAAATTTGCAAAACAATAGTTTATAAGTGATAGCAGCCTCCTGTCTACATCAATCAGAATAGTGAGAAATTTCAGAATGATATTGGCCCTAAGATAGAATCCTGTGGAACGCCATAACTAAATAGTGTTGTAAATCATCAAAGTAAAAGTAAAGTGTAATTTTCACGAGAAGATTACAGTCGTTGGCTATATATTTTGAAGATTTTCTATTCAATAACACTGTGCATAGTGCTACATTGTAACCAGAAGCCTCACATGGACTCTTGACCTCTGGCTGCATTATTCATCATTGTCTTTGCTGGAGGCTAAGGATGGATCCACAAACTGAAACATTTATGTGCAGTCAGGCAGTGTTGTAATGAGGTGTTCTGTATCCCCATGGACAATCACCTCTGCACTGTCTCTGAGCTCTGGATAGGCCCCTCACTTTCACTCGGTAACATTCTCTACCCTGTACCATATACTAAAATGCATACTAGTGTTGCCACGATACTGAAATTTTCCAACTCTATTTAGAAGGAATAGACTCAATACTCAATACGGATTTCGATACCACCATAAAAAAAAAAAGTACCTATTCCCATGTGGCCTTATATCTGTGTAATCCCTCAGTTGTCCAGGTAGGTTCCATAGTGGTCCATTGGTATATACATAAGTCTATGTGGTTTTATACGTGCTCTGATACAGCTCAAGATTATTTTAAAGATTTTCATGAAAGGTTCATTTCTGTCCTGTGAATAAGACTTTTTTAGTATCGATACATGGTCAAATGAGTATCGAGTTCCAGTACTAGTTTTAGAATCGATTAATATCTGATTTTCTATACTTTTGACAACCCTAATGGATACTATAATGGATATTGGTAGAAGGAGGACTAATCTCTATTCTTTTGGCACAGATCCATCTTAACTGCTATGTTTGATTTAAGCGTCCATACCATGATGTGGTGAGGCATTCCTGAGATGCTTCATTTAGTCTTGAGATAATTTCCTGAGCTTGGCCTCAAAGACTCAGTGGTCCGCTGTGCTTCTCAGTTGTGAGTGTTATATTTTCACACAAGCGGAGTCCTCTTTCATGGAGGTGTTTTGTCAAAGTCAGACCACACTAAGGGCCATAACTCTTCCAGATGTTCAGTTATTCTCCATGACACGTCTCACACCGCCGTTCTGGATTTAAACGGCCCACCCCAGTCCTAACCAAGCGTCTGAGGTCAAAGGTTGTGACCTCCATGCTAACTAGCCACCTTGAGGTCAGTGGGAGACAGAGGGGTTTTGAGATAGGGCAGCACAGTGGCCAGGTGTTCAGTTCACAGCCACTGGGAACATGTCCAATAAAGTCCTGATGTTATCTGCAGCACACTCATAAACCCACAAAGACCCACTGTGACTGTACTCCACTACTGATGTAGATAAGATAATGTCTGAGAGAAGGAAATCAAGGATCGGATAGAATTAAAAAGTGAGTTTAGGTGAACCCCAATAAGAACTTGTAATTTTGGAAAGAAATGCTAGTCTTATTGCTTTCAGAAGGGGGGCATAGGCATAAGGTGAAGGTATTGCATAGAAATAAAGAGTTCTGTAAAGTATTAAATCTACTTTTTTGAGCTTTCTACCATGTTATAATGTTGTTTTACTCATTAAAAACATCCACGCATGTTTGAGTAATCATAAGAACAACTACAATCTCTCCCGGGCACTATTTGAGGCCTCCTTGCGTTTAGCAGTACGATCCTGTCCAAGACTCCACAAGCCACAAGCCCACGTCACGACCTAATCGAACCCTCCTTACGGGTACCAGTACGATCCCACATGGCTATTTTAAATAAATGTACAAAAGTATGATACAAAACAATACACTTCAACTTCACAAACTTGATATGATGTACAGAATTGTAAAAATACTCCCCTCTTTAAACTGATTTTTTGACAAACCATGAGCCAAGTGCTTCAGAATGTAGACTGGCTTTACAGTTAGTATTATTTGCTGGTTTTTAACATGGCATGTGTGGATTTTGTTGGTGTAGGATTTGTATGCTTCTCTATCTCTATTAAATTCAATATTCCATACTTAATACCATCTATTATTAAAGATTTCTTCGGTCTTAGTCACAGCTACCTATTATGATTTCCCAGTTTTGTAAAAACTGCATAACTCTCTGACTCTGCAGAACATTTTTGGCACATTCTTCTTGGCAGCGCTTACTACTTACTCTAGCTTGTCAAATAAAATGTCAAAATATCCATAAATCTCTTCCTCTCGACTGGGCTGTAACAACCCAACCCCATTACATGACCTCACATTCTACAGTATAGCATCTTTTTGGGTCTGTACATCAATTTGTAAATTCTTCCAGATTTTTAAGACAATTTTGACCTCTCCTGCAAAGTGGATCACTCAAGCTTGCTCTTTAGATTTGTCAAAAGTATCGAAAATCAGATATTAATTGATACTAAAACTAGTATCGAAACGAGATAATCCTTTTGAGCAGGTGTTGATATGAAAAAACTCCCAGTCACAGGAATGAGCCTGTCCTGAATAGCTTTAGAATGATCTTGAGCTGTATCAGAACAAAACAACATGGACTAGTATACGCCCATGAACCACTACGCAATCTACCGAGATGACCGAGGGATTACAAAGAAATGCCACATTGTAATATAAAAGAAAGTACTGTGAGAATGTGATATTGACAATCATATTCTATTGTCTAAAGAAAGAGTGTTTTTTATTATCATCGTGGTATCAGAATCGGTATTGAGTGTCATGTTTATTCCTTAGTATCGAAATCGGATTTGAAATTTTAGTAGCTTAACAACACTACTGCAATTTAGTAGAAACATCTAACCTTATATGCCCCTATAATATAATACATATGTATAAGTTGCATACGTTTTGCTATTAACTCTACAGTGGCTATCACATGTCATAGCAGCTGACCTACTTTACCCTGTCACTATCTTTGCCAGTAGTGCTTGAGTGAATTGGAACCATGCCCCTTTTTGCACAATGAAGAGTATCTAGTTTGATGAGAGTATAGTGTAAGTTTCAAACCCTTCTCAAATCAAATTGTTTAGACAGATCATTTACCCGACCTTTGACTCGGATACTTTGACATCGGGCTCCTGGTTTATCACTCCACAAGGATGAAAAGGTTGTTCTGACAGTGGCTGAATTAGGTCCGGGCTCCTTGGAAAAAATAGGGAATGTGTTTTTAGTGGGAATTATAGTGCGCAGGTATTCAGTGGTGAAGGTTTATGTAACTTGATGAGATGATACTGAGCCCCAAAATATAATATTGTTCCAGCCAATATGCTAAGATCAAGTCCATATAGTAATTATCATGACAGGCCTACTCGTCCCACCCCTGTTATAAATAAATAAAAAATGATTATAAACTAGGGACTTATAAGATCATTGTGAATGTAGGAAATCCACCTCAGAGTCAGTGTTTGTTAACATCAGATGTGCTTATTGTCAAACTTATCTCAATTTAGCCAAAATAAAAATTTAGCCATACACAACGTTAAAACATAGTGGTTTGCACCCTCACCTCACAGCTCGACCGTTTCATGTGTTCTTACAGTTCTGGAGGGTTGAGCTTGCGTGTTCTCCCTGTTTCTGAACAAATTTCCTCCATGGACCTTAAACAGAGACAATAGTTTAAAGGTTATGAGGTCTCTGTTGATGCCTTCAAAAGCTAACTCAAAATGCACTTATTTGGTGGTCAAGCGTTTTAAGGTGCAGTCATTTTTTAGGGGCTGCTGTAACCACCATTGTTGTATTGACTCTATTGTAATTGTCTCACTCTTATCTCACTCTTATACAGATTTGAATTAAACAGCAACTTGGACTAATGAGGCATGCAACCTTATGCTCCTGTCTGTATCGTTCTTCGTCTTAATTGAATTCAGTCCTGTGAATATTATCTTCCCAAACATTGGTCTATTATCCCTGTACCAAAGCCAAGGGCGTGTTCACATATGTATAAGTAAGACCCTTTCATTTGATTGTGGGTCTGTGCTGCGTCGCTATCTATCAGCAGTTCATTTGTCAGACACGTCCTCTCCAACCTGCAGCAGATGTCACATATTACAGATAAACCACTCTGCCCCCTTTATCGACCCACATATTAGCAACACACTAAGATCCAAGCCAACACAAACAGGTTCCGCTATCCCTCAGCTTATATGAGCGCTTGGGTTTCCCTCCTGGGATCAGTCTCCATTGACTCCATGGTCGGGCTATTGAAAGTGCTGTTAAATAAGTTTCCTGGCGAAATGTTTTTCTTGCTTTATTTAGGTGGTTTAATGACAGAAAAAGATACAAGGCTTATTAGATTTTAATTAGAGGAGATTTTGTACAGGGCAAGAAACTAATTGCATTATGGGGAAGTTTGGGAAAAGAAATTTTATGTCATAACCACACCATAACACATGATCAAAATGTATTATGAAGAATTTTAATACAGTGTCAAATGTATAAACTCAACAATTCACATTCACATTTTCGAAATATTACGTCCTAGAAACTATTTAAGCGTCTCCCTTCAGGAATAATTTTGCTGCTTCTTTTTCTTGTCAGCATTGAGTAGGACTGCACAATTATGGCAAATTTAAAATCTAGTACTCTTTCAGTTGGGTGAAGTGTCTTACCTAAGAACACAACACTGATAAGCTATTCTGCCAACTTTCCGGTTAGTGTGTGAAGGTTTTTACTAACTAAGCCATTGCGACTCTACAACTATTCATCAATACTTTCCGACAATTCCGACTTTTCTGCTATTAGTGGCTACCAGCTGACTCCCCATTAGCTGTTTGTTTTTGCTGACTGTTCAAACATGGCTGCCCTCCTCACACTTCGGTCTGTAGCCTCTATAGTTGGTCATTCCTCCCGGGCATGATGAGAAATGCCAGGTATTTCCCCCCAAAACTGCACCCGTGTGGCCTATTCCCCTTCCCTCCTCTCCCACACACTGAACCAGGGTTGTCCGCAGTAGACCCACACCCTTCTCCGGGAGTAATGGTCGCCTCTGGATCAGATGGAAAAAAAAAAATCCTTGAACCGCAGTCAGGCCGGGTGAGCAGATTGTAGTGTTTGTTATTCTAGTATTTACCGCTCGACCATCTGATCATCTGCGGTGTGTTGAAAAACTGAAAATGTCATCTGTCAGAGTCGAAACCTCAGCCCTGAAAAGCGATTACGTTGTGTTTCTGGCTGCAGTTCATTCGCTTCTGTCAAGTGGTCGAAAGCCAATGGGACTGTCCTCCGTTCAAGACGATGCTTTCAATGTCTTTAAAGTATATTGTGATTTGAAAATTGTTATTACATTAGGGTTTCACCGCAATGACAGATAACCCATAACTTTCTTCACTATAGAGGAATTTTGAATTTTGATCCCTGTAATGTTTACATTGGTTGGTTTTAGTCCATGTTGGACAAGCCACATACATTCCAAGGGTCAAAACAGCAGGTGAGGTTTTGAACCAACTACTCTCTAGTTGGCAGGCAATGACTTAACCCGCTGCACCACTGTCACTGATGCAGACATGGAACACATTAAAGAGGGGGTATTGCACTTTTGATGGGTATTAACTGAAAAACAGAAAAAGCAACATATTAATGTGTTTAATAAGTTTCAGTTTTGTTTGTGACCAGGTTTGTGAAGTTGTAGTGTATTGATTTGTATCCTGCTTTTGTATATCTATGGAAAATTGTCGAGTGGGAGCATGGTTTACGTAGGCTTATGGGCGAATTGTGCTGCTAACCATGAGGAGGGTTTGAATAGGGCCCGGGAGAGATCGCAAGATTACCCAAACATGCATGGAAAACATGTAAAGCCACTTCAGGCATGTTTTCAATGAGGGAATAACATTGGTAACATGGCAGAAAAGCTCCAAAAAGTAAATTTTGCACAATACTCCCCGCTTTAAGGTTAAAACATGTCTTAAACAGTTAATATCATGCAATGAATCTTATGTTTTCAAAGTTAATGCAAAGTTTTCTTCCATAATCTACCACAATGAGAAACATTTGGACAATCAATGTACACATCATTTTTACGTGATTCAATATGGATATACTTACAATTCCACAATAGCCTTTTGAACTCAAATGCTGAGTCCATCCTATTACAAATCCTTCAATAAAAGTCATATTTCATTATAACTGGATGATGCAGACAGTGCCAGTAAAATCCTGTCAAAACGTCAACAATATAACTGACAAATGCTCATATTTAAATGATCTACGCTTTTAAACAAATGTTATTGGTTAGAGTCAAATTGTCTGGGAACTCTGTGGTCGGCCTGCTATGGCGCTTAGCATTGAATGTAGGAATACCGTGACTAATGGTTATACTGACATAAAAGCATATAATAAAAGCAAGAATGACACAGCGGTCTGCACTAAATGGCTGTGTCTGGCAGCTTAATGTTTATAATAAGGATGGAAGAGAAGAGCCAGATACTGCATGTTGAGCTTCAGTATCCTGGCATCAAAATCAGCCATCTCGTATTACATGAAGCTAACCTGGTCTATGCAGTGTAACTGTATAGCGGTGTTGTCATGATGCGAAAACGTCAAATTCGACTTCAGTACTAAGGAATCGACTCGATACTAATTCCGATACCACAATGATAATCAAAAACACTCTTTCTTTAGACAATGGAATGTCATTTTCAACATTAAATTGTAGTACTTTCTTTTATATTTCCATGTGGTTTTATATCTGTGTAATCCCTCACTAGGTTCTGTAGTAGTCCCTGGGCGTATACTAGTCTATGTGTCTTATACTTAAGCTATTCAGGAAAGGTTCTATTTCTGTGTGACTTTTTTAGTATCGATACCTGCTCAAATGGGTTTAGTTTCATTTCAATACCAGTTTTAGTATGGATTAGTGGCTGATTTTCGAGACATTTTGACAACCCTACTCGTATTACATGAAGCCAACCTGGTCTATGCAGTGTAACTGTGTAGAGTTTACCGTCTGCTTTTCAGAAGAACATGATAAGAGGGTTTTAGCGCTCGGCTTTTGGGTATTAGGTCATTTAATTGTTACGGCAGAGCGGAGATCCCCTTTCAGATTACTGTGGGATGGTAGAAACATTAGTTAAAAGCTTTATAGCCGCAGGGACTCTTGAGACGAGAGCTGTTGTGACAAAAAGCTTAACTTGAGAGTCCTGGGCTTTGTCACGGTGGAAAAGTGTCCCACATTTGAGTTTAGTGACACTTTGATTGCTGCAGCTCAGGGCAAAATGTAGTTAAATATGCGGTGTAATGTATAGAGGTGGGTTCAGATTAAAGGCATAGAAGTGTGAATGTTCACTGTGGGTTGGTGGTGAAGTTGAAGCGGTCTCGACTCACAGCTAGAAGGTTTCAGATTGGATTTCTGGACTCGTATGGAGTTTGAATGTTGTTGTGTCTGGGTGGGTTTCCTCAAGGTACTCAGGTTTCCATCGTCAACCTAAAAAGACACAATAGACTTACAAAGATGTTTCTGGCCAAGGAGTTTGCTCAAAGTCTGGAGAAAGGTCCCCAGACGCTGTAGTGCGGACGTCCACGGCTTCTGACGGGTTGCGAGAGTGGTACTGAAAAATGGGTCAAATGGAGAGCTCACATTTTCCTACGAAATCTACCCTAATATTGTGACACGTAGTCAAGATGTTGTTATGTTATGGTGCATTTTGCTACTGTTTTATAGTTTTCCCTCAGGTGTATAGCTGGTTGTTTTTTTGTGGTGGGCAGTTGCTAGGTAACATCATAACTAATTTGCATCGACTTACTCAGTACTTTCTTTTTTGAGTGTACCGAGATAGATACTAGATACAGAGCATAGGCCGTATAAAGAAGTGGACTAAGTGAGTGTGACGTCACCCATAGCGTTCTTCTCCTGTTGAAATGACGCTCATAGAGACTAGCAGTTATAGGGGCGAATTTGGATCCAAGTTGCATGTTGATTTATCTGATTTATCTGTTGTTAATGTTCAAATCTTGATTTACGGACACAATAGTGAGAAAAAAATATAGAGTAGCTATGTCCAATTATATATACAGTCTATGACAGAGGCTGATACTTAATACATATTTTGCTTTTGTCTTCTATATATTTGAAATGTATGACACCTGTTGATCTTTATATTGTATTTTAGACATTGTAAAGCACAATATTGATTGAAAATGACTTAATAAAAAAATGGGACCAGTGACTTCTGGGTAAAAACTATAGTGTTGATTTTCGTCTCTTTATGGTGCATTTATTGAGAAAAGCAGGAATTTTCTGAGCAATTGTGTATTGAATGCAGAAGAATAAAGATTACTCAAACATGCTGTGCGGAAAACATTTATGACATTGTTAAAAGGTTGGGTTTAAATGGTTTTAAGTTACATCCAGGATGTATGTGCCCTTTTCTTTTCTGTCAATTTCTAGAAATGTGAAGTGGTTGATTGCCAGTTATAGATAGGGTTGTCAAAATGTTGATACTAAAACTAGTATGGAAACTACAAACACTAATTTTAGCAGGAAGCAACACTAAAAAAGTCACGTTCACAGGACAGAAATTGACCTTTGAGAATGATCTTGAGCTGTATCAGAACAAGTATAAGACATACCATGGACCACTGTGAATCTACCTGGACGACTGAGGGATTACACAGATATAAGACCACATGGGTATATAAAGGAAAGTGTGTTTTTTCATCATGGTATCGGAATCACTAATGAGTATCGAGCCTATTCCTTAGTATCGAAATCGGGTTTTAAACTTAAGTATCGGGACAACGAATTGTAGAGTTTAACTTTTTTTTTTCTGGTTTGGAACTAGTACAACAATAGATTTATACAAACTATGGATTTGATTGTGGTTGAGATCAGAATTAGGAGCTGCTTTGAAATACAATTTGTTCTCTACTTTACTCTACATGGAAAGAATGTTTACCATTTTAGATAGCTCCAATCCATTGTTCAGATCAGCTCAAGCATGTGATCTTAGCCTTAACCCGGTCCTTCTGTTTTGCCAACATATCTTTTGCGTCACTTAGTTGTTTTGGCACCTTCTCTTCTCTTCGCTTGACTTTCCATCCTAGCTCTTTCTTTTATTTCTCCCTTTTGTCTTTTACCGGCACATTAAGCATCACTATGGTGACCCAGTGTCAACAAAACTGTCCTAGCGTGATTCTTCCTCGCTTTTCTTGGACTACTCTTTAACTCTCGTCTTGTCTTTGCACAGCCAGGCCGCTATAAAACCTAAGTGCTTTTTGAACGGGCCCAGAACAATGGGCTCCTATTTCCTCTCATTGAAACGTCAAAAATCATATCCTCTTGCAGTGGTGAGATTGTCCAGCATAAATCACGTCTGCTCCCCTCTTTCTCAAAGCCAAAATGCTAGAACAGTGTCCAAAATAGACTTTCTGATTGTAGCTTTGAGGTTTTGCTTAATATTTAAACACAAGTGTAGTTAGATAGTAAAACATGAAACGTTGGGATTAATAATTGATCAAATGCCTGCAGGTCTGGACAGAAAAGATGGGTTTATGGCGGTGTCTGAATCAATACAATTGTAGGTTAATGTTGCTTTACTGCACTTGTCTGTTGGAGGTGCAGATGCATTAGGTCAGGAGTGTCCAAACTTTTTTCCCTGAGGGCAGCATATTGAAACATATTTGAAGCGAAGGGGCACAAGGAGTCAAATGGTGCATTTAACACATGTTTGACAGAGATATTGTACCTTTAATAAGACTCGTAAGATTATTTTTAGGTATTATTATTATTGAGGTTATAGAGGTAGAATCTCTTCCATTTGTAGTACAAATACTTCCTGATCAATTGGGCCAGTTTAGGAGGAGGCATGAGGGTCAACAAAAATTGGCCTGAGTGCCGCATTTGGCCCCTGGACCGTAGTCTGGACAGCCCTGCATTAGGTAGACAGCTTTAAACACAGGAAATGTATAGAAAGACTCTTATTAATATTTTCAAGTCAGATGGGGTTATTGATTGAATTAATTTTGTGCTGTCACTCTAATTGCATTAGAGTTTTATGTTACGTAGTTTTTGCATTACATTTAACCCTAATGGTTGTGTGACAGGATGGACAACAGGAAATTGAAGCCGTGCTGGCCTGAATTTGTCCATTTCAACAGCTGTATCCCAGGGCAGTGCATGAAATTGTTCTGCAGACGATAGAAATGTAGCATAAGTGCACCCATAAGTAGGCCTGTCACGATAACACATTTTGAACTGTTATAAAGTGGTGAAGTAAAAACAAACGGTAAACGATAATACTGAAATCAAACCATGAAGCAGAATTAACCTCCAAAAAGTCTAAATTAAAGCTGCAATAAATGCCAGAATGTAGCACTTACATTTCTAGTTTGTATCTTTAATGAGTCATAGAAGTTCATAATTAAACCTTCTATAGAAAAATAACCAAAAATGTCAAATTATTACAAAGAAAAAGCGCCCACGATAAATATTGACCTCCAAAAATGATTGTTCCATCTGTCAAGTATTAAACGATATATAGTGATTGATATAGTGATTATTGTGACAGGTGAGTCATAAATATGATGTAACATTTTGCAGTTTAGCAGAATGATGAAAAATGAATTTCTAAAGTCAGGCTGGACAAGTAGTGAACTAACAGTTAAATAAAATTGGTAGATGTTAGTGGATTTAATCATTCCTGTGTGAGATGGGTCGCCTCTCCAAAGATCTGACCTGTAACTTAGCCTTGTGGTGTCACCTGTTGCTCGTCTTCCTGGAGGTGGATAAGTTCAATGCCATACTGCGGAGGAACATTCAGCAAAGCAATTACAGATCTCCATGGGGATAAGTCAGCGCTGAACCCCCTCACACAAAAATTTACATAGTGCACCTTTAATTATTGATTATTGAAATGAGAGGCTTTCAAAACATCGTAAATCTTATGTATATGCCACGAGTTTTTGCAGCTGTGTTGATACTGTTGAACTGCTCAGGAAATTAAAGCCAAGCCCTGTATGTAGTACTGTATATTTATGAAAGAGAACAATCAGCACAGTTAGACAGCTATTGTGTCCAGATCCGGCAAAACAGTTAAAAAAAAAAAAAAAAAAGAAGAAAAAACTTGGTCCAAATGTCTGTAAACTCCAGATTATTTCTATACACGCCCCCTTCCTTCCATTATCCAAAGACACGCATGTACAAATGAAGTGATGAAATGACATCAATTACTGTGAACTAATTTCACCTCCTAATCCATCATAAATATAAAAACTCTACAGAAAGCCAGACAGTCCCGCTTCAGAAAGTACCAGGTGTGAAAGCTTGGATGTCATTACTCGTGTGCATGACTGAAATGTATAATGTAAGTTCGATAGCTCTGGGCAGCTGTAGAGAGCAAGTTTTTATTATTTGGCCACGAGGCGTCCAGAATGTTGGCTACAAGTGTAACCTTCTATTGCCAGCACAGAACAGGATCCAATTTATTCACAGGGTGTAATATAATTCATACATTTGGCCAAATAGTGGTAAAAACTCCATCAAGAGGTATTGTGGTAATAGATTTTAATATTAAGATTCTAATTAGAGATGGCCAGTTTACGTCAGTTCAATTAAATGGGTAATTTATGTTGGATGCATACACTTTACACTTGAAATGTTCCACAGTATGGCATTAAACTGGTGGACACTGCCTTATATCTATCTGAAGGGAGAGCGCTAACTACACTGAAACTAACACACCTGTTGGCAGTAGTTCCTGTTTATCTCCATGACGACAAGCAGGTGCTGCCATCGGGTCAAGTTACAGGTCAGATCTGTGGAGCGGCGACCCTACTTACAGTAAAAAAATGTGTGCTTTTCAATGTACTTCTTTTTAATAAGAGAGGGACAATGCACCGTATACATTACATTACAAATGCATTAAACTTAATGGGAGAGATGTATTGTACCAGGTTGTAGCTCTAGAGCTAATTTCCACCTGTTGTCCCAGGACAGGCTAAGGTTAGAGTTCATAATACTGCGGAAAATTCCACACTAAGTAATATAACATATCCATGGAGACAAGCAGGTCCATCAGAACAGTTAAATAGTCCACCTTTTAGACAAATATCTAACAGGTTTAGATCTAATTGGTGGTGAAGGGAAAGAAAATGGAGAGACTGAGGAGGCTGATTGTACTACTGCAGTGGAGAGAATGGTGGCGACTGAAGTAGAATCATGGAGGAAGAAAGACAGTACGTAATATGAAGTGGTGAGTGGTTGAGAGGCAAAGGTCGTGGGCTGTGATTGGCTGACAGATAAATAACAGTAGGTATGAACAAGTAGGAAATACAGTCTTCCTGGTTGAATTTATATTTGAGAATGGCTTGCACGTCTTCTTGAATGTTTTATCTCACGCTAAAGCACTAAATTGAAATAGTAGAATGTGAAATTGCATCTGTAAAATCCATTGGACCGGGCGACAGAAACCTGCCCAGTGCCAGGAAGGGGCAGTGGTGTTTTGAGGCATTAGTGGGGCGATCGCTCTCTGAAGGGTTCTTTTCACTGGCTTTATTGGGCCATTTAACTGCTACTCCCACATCTGTGCCCTATGTGGAAGTGAAAGACACAAAGTCGTAAAGGCGCGTTACGAGGCGACACACGCACACACACACACACATGTAGCGGTGTAAAAGAGCAGTGTGTGGTGAAAAACAAAGTTAAAAAGGTCCTGGGGGACGGATATTTATCAGTCTTATAACACATTCCCACTACTCTGAATGGCTAAACTTCTCTCTATACAATTTAAAGACGGGGCATTACACTTGGGGGATTAATCTCCAACACATAACATATTTAGATCATGTTTAATAAGTCTCTCCTTCAAAGTGCCATTGAAACTACTGCACATTGCATCAGGTTCGTGAAGTTATAGAGTATTGTTTTGTATCATGCTTTTGTGTATTAATGGTAAAGTTGCCATGCAGAACCATGGGTGATTTAGGCTTGTGAGCTGAGCTTTAGACTGGACTGTACTACTGAGAGATCGCTAAATTTCTCAAACATTCATGGTTGACATATAAAACCTCTTCAGGCATGTTTTTGATGAGGAAACAATGTTATAAAATGGTAAAAAAAAGCTCCAAAAAGTTGTGAGGATTTAACAATAAACCATAATTAGATGATCAAATGTGCGAAAATGGGCCTGTCAATATATTGATTGAAGTTCAAGTATATTCCTTTAATCAGACTTTATACGCTTTGGAAAATGTCACTGAATGTTTTGGTTATGATTTTTTTTTCGACAAAAACAGTGACAAAGGTAATGTTTACTTTTTGAAATTATCAATATATTGCCCGCCTACAAGCTCTAGTCAAATTAGCAGACATCCAATCTTTACTAAATAATTCCCATTTAATTATAGACAGTAGTGGTCCACGATTCTGTTAACCATAATAAAAAAAACTATTTCTTTGTCCATGGTACAATATACTAGTCTATGTGTCCCATATGGCCGTGTTCTCCCTCAGTGGTGTAATGTAACTGTTTTAGTATTGATACCTGCTCAAATGAGTATCTAAGTTTCGATCCTAGTTTTAGTTTCTGTTTTCGTATGATGATTTCAAATGACTTTTAAAAACCTAGTTACATTTAATTCATACATTTAACTCTATTTATCTATTTATATTTATATTATTAATCTGCCCAATCTTAACTTGAGATGAATGTATGTGTATTCTCTGTACTAGCAGTTCGTAGGTTCACCATATATTTTCTTTCTCTAGCAGTGGTGGAGTCCAGGCCCAAGTTCATGTAGAATATGGAGTACTGGGTGGTTAATGAGGGAGGAAGGAGATTAGGCTGTTTGCTGACTGCAGACACGCATCAGGAGATAGCAGGAGGAGATAAGGATAAATGTGTCTCAGAGTGACCATAGATCCAGGTCATGATTAGCTTGGGGAGAGTGGAGGGATAAGGCTGGGAATTGGGGAATGTTTAGCAGGATTTCATGTGCCAAAATAACTGATGTCATTGATATATATTAGTAGTAGATCTTTGTCCAGAGTGTGCATTGTAAACAACTCAGGGAGCATTAACATTTGAATGAATTGATGAACTGTTATAAGATCCCATGCATTTCAGTGTCTGTTGTGTTTGTTTGTTGAGGTCTAGAAAAAGACAGTACAAGAAATTCTATTATCTAAAAAAATCACACATTTGCGGTTTGATAATTGCGCCGACTCAAATTGTGATTCAATTGCGACATATTGTGCAGCAACCAGCCTGTGCACACACGGGGAGAACCTGCAAAGTCCACACAGAAAGGCTCTACACAGAAACCCAGGCTGTTCTGCAGAGAAGCCCCATCCAGGCTGTCGAACCCATTGAAAAACATGGAGTCTGCAGTGAATTCTCACATTTTAACACACAAACCCCATATTTTCTGATCTGTTCTTCTCTTAAAAACATACCAGTTTTGTTCCACCTTGTGTTTTCATGCGGTAATACAGGAAGTGCACCACTGTTTTTAAACTCCACACCTTCAGTAGAATCCTCAGATATTTCAGGCCAAGAATTGCTTCTCTACTGAACTGAAAAAAAAAGTTTCATGACATCACAAGGTGGAACAGAACATTCTGATTTGTCATGCGGTAATACAGGAGTGCAAACACGTGTAAATGAAACAAAACACAACTCTGGGTATGTTTTTGATGAGGTAACGACTTTATAACATGGGTTAAAGCTCACAAGCGTTAGTTTTGTCTAATATAGAATCACAAACAATACTGTTAATTTCAGAATGATGTGATTGCCCTGTTTATCACAACAAATGAAATAAACAGGCTTTATAGGCTATATTATGGAAGGATAAATTCAGTAGCCAAAAACATGGCTGTGTATTTGCCAATGATCTGTCTCTGAACATTACTCAGCTTTGATTACAGTTCAACACTCACAGGATGCAAACTTTTTCCTAATTTCAACAAGTTATCTGAACTGTTCACAGCTGCAACTTACATTTCAGGAAAATGCATTTGCACCGCTGTTACCGGGCTGCTACAAACTGCCAGACGCAAAATCTTGGTACAGTATGTTTCTTCTAGTCGGCCACTTCTCTGATAAAATGTACTGGACGAAAATGGAAATACCAGATAAGTGTGATGCTATGGAAGATTGTGCAATAAATCAAACTTTAATTAAGATTGAGATTCAGTCATGTCATTGATCCATTTGGCGAAGTTCACAGCCAGTCCTCTGTCAGGAAAAGCATGTGGTTTGGACCAGAGTTCAGACTTTGGAGAAAGATGTGAAGACATTGAAATGGCAATGATTAAAAGCATGTCCTGTTTATGTTCAGGAAACTAATAGTGAAAGGTATTCACAATGTTTCTACTAAGACAAAATAAAATTGAAACGAAAATTGTGAGTTTGAGTAAATTTCTATATTAATTCATATTGTGATACACTTTTTGTCATATCGCCCCGTAGACCTGTCACAATAGCACATTTTGAAGTGTGATATATTGTTGGAGTAAACATTGATCACAAATGACAATACTGAAACAGATTTATGTCACTCACCTGATACAATGACCCCAGAGCAGATTTAAACCACAAAAACTATTACAAATCTGCAATATTGTTGAAAAAAATCATAAGCTGCAATAAAAAAACAGCAGAATGAAACATGTTAGTTTGCATCTGTAATGAATCATAGATGTTATTAATTCAAACTTTTACACTTAAATCCTATTGTATAGTAAAAAAAAAACACAAAAATTTCCAAGTAGTGCAAAGAAAAAGTGCACGAGATAAATGTTGACCCCAAAAAAATATTGCCTCAGCTTTCTTATATTGAACGATATGTCGATATAGTGATTATCGTGACAGGCCTATCAGTCCTAATGGAGATTCTACTAATTGATCCACTCCCTTTTTACTTATTCACTGTTTTTGATGTTGTTTCCTATGAATGTTGGTTAATCTGCTTCTCCGTTATTGACCAATGTCTGTTTCACTGTTGATGTTCTAACTTTCTGTTTGTTAAATCAATGATCTGTTTAAGCCGTAAGAGGTAACTGCTGCTGTGAATTTGGGCTTTACAAAAATAAATTGAATTGAAAAAAAGAAATACATTGAATTAATAAAAAGTCCAAGTCATATGGTCCCCACCTCAGAACTTTCACAACACGATCTACTGCCAACATCCAAGTCCTACTTCCACATGTGAGGTTGAGGTCAAGACGACTACACAAATTGAAATGTACAAATCCTAGACTAATGTACTTTCATGTGTCTGGGTTGCATAAATATCCTCTTATTTAAACAAAACACCACTGCTTTCTCTCCTGTGTTCGATAACAAAGCCGTTAATCTCCAAAATGTGTGTCCTCTTCATGACATCACTGTACAGGATTTATCTGACGAATCGCAGACTGTAGCGTGGACGTCTTATTCACTCCTATATCGTAAATATTTAGTCTTCTGTAAGTGGAACGGTATGGGGCGCCTCCTCCTCCTCCTGCTCTTTGGGACGCCCCGGACAGTTGTAGATTTGCGTCCGGCCCTCGCGTGACGTGTGAGGTAATGCAATCAGGCCGCTCGTGGTGAATACATGTGGACTTGATCAGCGCGCACATCTCGAAGGAATCAATCGCAGACACGCACGGAGCCCCCCAGGCCGCCGTTTACTTCGGTAGTTTGAAAATTCATGACGCTGCTTCTTTCTATAGGGAGGAGTGTAAATCGAAGATGGATGTTGCCGGGAACTATAAATGTAAAATATCAGGTTGGGATGTGGAGTTATAGTGATTTGTGCAAACTCCAAACTATGCCGTGAAAAGCACAGCGGGACTCCTGACTGCAGACTTTTGGGTTCACTTTAAAGATCATATGATAACGGGCAGTGGCCAAAGGAAAGTTTTCTTGCTTGTAATATTTTCACGAGTGTTTTTATAATTTAATGCAATCATATAACATTTGTCATAGTCATAAAACGTAAGTTGCTGATTAGTTTTTATTCATTTATAATATATGTATGTTGGCGCCTTGTAAAGAATCTGAAATATATCCAAGTAATGCATTAATGATTAAATGTGTCATTTATGCAGGTTTCATCCAACCGTGAATGGAAACAACTATTCCATAGGCCTATGAAGTAATAAATGGTCAGTTATTAAACGTGAAAAAACTGAATATACATTGATTGTGTGCACTGTGGAACTTTTCTGGTGTTTTCCACTGTATTTTTAAGCAATAAACATGCCTGTAATAGAATGAATGCAAGAATAATCAGTTAAATGCCATCCTGCAGAACATTCCTGGCAAAGCAACTTCATGGCAGAGAAAAGCACAATCAGAAATGTTGGAGATGAGATAAACTGACCTAGTATGGGTGGGTACAGAACTTTAGTAGGCAAAAGGTTTCTGGCTGCTTTGACGATTGTTCCGTAAACCCAACATCCATTTTGCAACTTTTGTCAACTGAAGTGGCTCACAACTTTTCCCTTGTCAGCCCGTTGATCGGCCTGTCTTTGTCAAGGGTCTGGTTGCCATGGCGTCGCAGGGGTATTCATGCTGCGTATGACAAAGAGTGTAATGCGGCCGTGCTGCTCTAAGGTTACAGGAACACTGAGGTCTGTTTCCTCCGGAGAGAAGGAGTTTACTACAAAACAGTCACGCCTGCTAATGTTCAACGCAATAAACACCTACAGGTAGCGTGTTCATATTACAACATCTACTTTGCTCATATGGTACTACGCATTCACCAAACTTGTTCAGATATCTTGGCAATGAAACATCTATCTGTTGCTGTCATGTCCACAATAGCGATGCTAGTAGACGGCACCAAGCACCTAAACCAAGCTTTCTTTGTGAAACTGAAAGAGTATTCAAAAGTAAATCATACACAAAACATGTTCTTAGTAATGGTGTCCTAATGTACTTACAAAAAAATGAAAAAAAAACTTCCTCATATTGTAGTTATTGTTAAAAAAAAATAAATAAATAAAATTAACCCGTATCGAAACTAGATACTCATTTGAAATAAAAAAAAATAATACAAAAATAGGGCAAAATTTTACCTTTTTTTTTCTGAAAATACCACTTATTAAAGAAATTACTATGATTTTGTTTTAGAAATTCATTCTATTCTATAAAAACCTATCATCATGGTATCGCAAGTATGGCGCCTTTTCCTCAGTAACCAAAAAGCGTTTGAAATGTTCCCATCGTCACAACGCTATTTCCTAATAAATCATATAAGTAGGTGGTAAACAGGACATCCTCCTACATCAGCCTCTCTATTACTGAATCCGACCTCCTCCCCCGCTCGGACACAAATGGATTGTTGACGGCGCTCACGTGTGGTTGCTATGTGGGCAGACATTCCTATAGGAAGTCCCACACAATAGACAGCATAGTCAGCAGCAGTGCTAAATCTCTACTGCCTGGAGACGCCTATTGAGATATTAGCCTGGTTTGGACAGATTACCGTCCAGCTCTGGGAAGGAACAAGTATTTTACAACCCCTGTGTGATAGGATCAATTTAACAAAGAAAGGCTCCTGTCTTGAAGTCTTAAGTCGTCCCACAGGGTTGCCTTTCTGGTCCTAATAACTTCATACAATTTGTTTAAAGGTATTAACTGTGTATGTCTAAGTTTGATGTCTTAAAATTAATCTATTTAACTTCTGAAGCTGCCCCATTGTTGAACTTGAAAATGTGCATATGCGGTGCACATGTGTTTAGTCATGCTCAAAGCCATGACAGATATTTGATAAGCTGTTTATTTTCTCTGTCTCACGAGTCTAAGTGGTTCAAGTATCGGGAGGGAGAATGTTTGGTTTACAAGTGTGACGCTGACAGTGTTTGTACTTCATGGCCACTGGGTCGACAGGAGGATCACTAACAGCCGCGTAAAGCTCGTGTCTGCGTCGCTTCTCACTAGAAAAATGTCACACAAAAAAGGTTTGGATCCACAACACCTTCAAAGATGTTTTTTTTTTAAATTGGCTGAATCAGTATATAGATAAGACAGACAAGATATTTTAATGCACATCAAATGCTATCAAGACTTGGCGCATTCAAGCCATTACAATTTTTTTTTTTCTTTTTAACTTTTCATTAGAGATTGCATCATGATTTAGCAAGGTGTTTTGTGCCAGATGCCCTTCCTTTCACAGCTGGCCACTTATACTTTGACTGTAGTGGGCCATTACAGATACACAACATATAAAGTATTCTTGGGTGGGAATCGAACCAGCTACCTCAGCCTAGGAACACTCAACTGACTCTACTATCTCCACGTGATTTTATCAGCTCTGAAACTCATAATGTAGCTGATGAACTAAAACAGATTCCCAGGTTTGTGAATCGGATTATACTCATGGACCATATGAAAGGAGTTTGGCTTAAGTCATTGCAGATTTAAACATTTGTCAACACAGGCATCAGGTTTATAGACTGGAAATCGTCTTGCTATGATACTTTGGAAGATCTTTTAAGCTGTCCGTTGTGGCTTTGATAATAATTACATTGCATGCTTTGACTATATCTGATCCATTGCCTCTCTTAATGTAACTCCACTTAAATCACTACATGCTGTTTTAATCTGTTTTTCTTTGCATGAAAGTCACTTGATTGCTTTGATTCTATAATGAAATGACTCTAAAAATGTCTGGTGTGTCTCCAAATCTACTTATTTTTTATGATTTGACATAATGTGTCTTCTGACTAATGGGCTGACTGCGTTTGTTTGCATGCTACTTTCATTACTGTCAAAATTCTTGGAGTGACGTGGAAGGGAGTGGAGTGTAAATGACTTTATGGTATTTGGAAAACAACATCCTTCTAAGACTCTGTTCATTTTGGGTCAGTCTAACTTTTCACCAGCATGTTTGCCCAAGCGTACCTCCTATAAGTGCACAACCTTACCCTTTGGGGGGGCAGGATACTCAATCTAGTCGCGGTCACTTTTGCGGGAGTAATGGAATTTTTTGCGGTCGGTACCTGGGATTGATGGAATTTCAAAAAAGCAAGTCAGGCACGGTTCATAAAGCTCACATAAATAGACCACCACGGACATGATTTAGAGAGTGGTTAGTGGAGGAATGTCAACTGCAATGAGATGTTTTCTCTGGCGTTTAGAGTGGAGAGGGACCCCACAGAGCCAGGTGTGTTTATGTGGGACCGGCACTAACCCCACCTGTCCGATAACTAATGTGCGTCTTGTGTTTTTGTTTCAGGTGATCTGTCCCCAGTGCAAATGTCCCCCTTCCCGCAGTCCCAGTTCATTCCTCTGGCCGAAGTGCTGTGCTCCGTCATCTCCGACATGAACTCCAACCAAATCATTGTGAACCAAGACGCGCTCATCAATTATATGAGCAAGGCCCATCCAGGTAATACACCAAGCACATCTGCCATATATCATATGTCTGAAAGCAAGCAGTTCAATGAGTTCTGTACAGACATTTTAGAAAGGTAATCTACTAGCCACACTATACGATATAATGACGTCTTTATTGCTGTATTTTTAAATGTAATAAAGGTGTACTACGTAACTTTACTTTACTTGCATGTGTCCTTGAAGATGTTCATCAGTAAGATATTAAACTACAATATATTTTGCATTTATACAATTAAATGTTTTATTGCAAAAAAAAACCCCAAAATCTCTTAACTGTAACTTGGCCTGACAGCATCACCTGCTTGTCTCCATGGAGATAGATAAGTTTGATGCCATATTGTGGAATGTTCCAAGCAAAGCAATAACGTCTCCACGGAATCAAGCAGGTGGCGGACCTTTCAGCAGAAAATTTACATAGTGCACCTTTAAATTCTCCATTCTTTTACTTACTACCCATGCACTCATCCCAAAAATACTTTGAACTACACATTCACAATATCTATAAAGTGCATACAACCATTTAAGATTTTCTGTGTGGTACTTTTGAGATTCAGATAGATGATATTGACTTAATCATTTTTTGGTTAATGTAAAAAATGTTACAACTATTGCTAGTAGTAACTGACCAATAATTCCAGATGTGTGTTCAGAATATTAAAATCATCTACCAAATTCAATAATGGCTTTATGAAGACATTATGTCATAAAAATGTGGCTTTTATGAAGTGGGATTATATTGGGTTTTATGTGGTTAGTGGTACTTCTATTAAATTGCAATGAAAGAAAGAAGGAGCATCATTAGAGCTTGACTGGTAGCCTAAAGCTTCCATTCCCACAGATGTAGTGGGTTGGGCGATATGAAAAAAAGAAGAGTTTTTTTTTTTTGTCATATTTATCAATCTTGATATTCAATTTGATTATGTTGTCCTCTTAAAAACTAATTAAAATTGCTTTGAATATCAATTCCATGAACTTTAACAATACAGACTTATAATCATTGCCGTTTGACCCTTAAAATAGTCAAATATCTTCCTGTGTGAATTAAAAAAATTGTAAAATTTTAATTCAAGTATATAATTGATGATTTAAAATTACTGAATTGTTATCAAAATACCGTACAATTCAATTTAAAGTGAATAATTCTTCATTTTCTTTTCATTGCAGGAATTACCATCCCAACTCAGGACATCCTCTACAATGCTCTTGGCAATCTGATAAAGGAACGCAAGATTTACCACACTGGAGAGGGTTATTTCATTGTCACACCACAAACCTACTTCATCACCAACAACATGGTCCGAGAGAAAAACTGGTGGCCCACTGGTTCAGCTGATGACCCTCCCTCACCTCCCCCTATAACATACCTTTTGAGTAACGATGTCTGCATGGAGACTGCCCACACACCACCGCTGGCACATTGCAAGTCATGTAGCTGCTTTAGTCCTCTACCATTGGTCAATAACATCACTTCTACACCAGTAACGGGCACACTTCCTTCTTCCGCTGTACCAGACCAACATTCAGTATCAGTTTCTGTGAGTGAATGCACGGGCAAAAGCTTAAAATGGCCACGTCCACTAGATCTGAAACCCACCGTTCAACACCAGTCTACCTCCACGGCAGCAGATTGTCAAGCTAGCGAGGTTAGCAAAAACACTGCAACTACAAATGCCACAAGCCGCAAAGATAAAGACATCAAACCGCCAAGGAAATTTGGCCTGAGTTTGTTTAGGAGGAATGTAAACAAAAAGGACAAACCAAAGAAAGAGTTTGTAACCTTTTCAGGACAGTTTCCCCCAGAGGAGTGGCCAGTTCGGGATGAAGATGACCTCAACAATCTGCCTCGTGACCTAGAGCACGCCATAATCAAAAGAATCAACCCTGAGCTCACTGTGGACAATCTGACCCGCCACACTGTTCTGATGAAGAAGATGGAAGAGAGACGGGAGAGGGGATTTGAACATGGTGTGGACAGACCTCTCGACAAAGATGATAAATTAGTCGACAAGGGAATGTCGACTGAGATGCTGTCAGTCTCCAGACCAAGGCACCATCATTCAACCAAGGCATCTGGAGGAAGACGGTCTGCCCCTAAAGTTACTCGCAGCAGGAGGAGGGCACATTCTTCCAGAGAAAAAAGGGAAAAAGACAGGGAGAGAGTTAGAAGTAAGGTGGCCATGTGTGCAGATGACTTACCAGAGGGGGAAGATTTGATCCCAACTCGTCTCAGAGTGGAAATCCCAGTGGATCTACCAGATCAGCTCGAAGAGGCAGTGACCGGTGAGGGGAAATCTCTCTATAAGAAACGAATTGACAATCCCTTCCACGTGGGGTCGAACAATGACCCATCAGAGGTGGAAACTGCCCCCACCACAAGCAGGGAGCATAGGAGGCGAGAGGGCAAAGAGGGCAAGGCCTCAGGACAAGGGAGGAAAGAACGTTTAAACTACCGGTCCAAATCTTGGGACCCACATCGAGCTAAGATAGCTTTTGCAGAAGAGGAGCGAATAGGAAGATCACCAAATTCTGAGGACAGATACAGCTGTCTGCAAGGCAAGGATCTTCAAATGGACTTGAAACCTACAAAGGAGCTGCCATTGGACTACAGTCCAGCTTATCCTCAGAGTAGCACCCTGAGAATAGAAGACAAGGTCCGTCATCAGAGGGAATCAAAGGAGACTTGGGAAAAAGATGATTACAAAGAAATACCAACTCCAAATCAAGATAAGCCAAATTATTTTGATCCAGGATCCTTGCCTGATTTACAAACTTCAAATGCCACTTTGCGTAGAAAGCACTCTCTCAGAACTGCAAAACCACAGGATGGTGAACTTTGGAAAACTGGTAATCTAGTGTCTCAAGTTCAACCTTGTGAGATACCTTTAAGTACAAATAAAACAGACCAAACGGCCCGTACAAAGTCAGAGTACAAGGTTGGACATGTGGAAAATTTAGAGTCCATTGATGATAAAACTGTAGCTACAGATGCTAGCAGCTTTTTTGAAGATGATTTGAGGCTATATGAAAAAGCGGATGAAAAGGATGAAGAGGATGCTTGCAGTTCATTGTGTCTTAATGAAGAAGAGATTTCTGATTCTGTGAAGGTGTACCAGGCATCTATAGCCCACTACCTTGACCCACAACTAGATTATAATAACAAATTGGATTTAAGATATCAGGGCGCTCACAACCGCTACTATAATTCTTACATTCAACATGCGCCTTTGGTCCAAGAAGGAACAGAAAATATTTATAAAACTGAATCAGAGGAGACAAAATGGAGAACTAACACTCACCGACAAATGACTAGATCTCCTCACTGTGGACCAAGTCCAGGGCACAGAGTGAGAGTAGAACAACACAGTGAAGCTAGCCTTAACCTGGACTGCCCAGATACTGCAGAGGTCGCAGACTGTAGTATCTTTGACTACTGCCAAACCAGCGAGAGTGGAGTCAGATTCTGAGACTGTCCGCAAGTCCACAGACGAGGGTGATGTTGAATCGCCTCAATGGGCCGTTGACATGGAGGGACAAAAGGATCATTTCGTGGCTCTGGATGAAAGTGAACAGCTTTCCACTCACAGAAGTGGGTTGAGTATGCCCAGTGGAGCTATGGCGGAGCCTGGTGAACCAGCAGAAATGGTGGAAAACCAGAGCATGACAGGAGACAGCGGGATTGACTCTCCCCGGTGAGTGTTTCCTTGCAAAATAACACAGATCATTTCAATGTGACAAAAACAGTAAGCTACAATATGTTCAATGTCCTATTCAATTAGCTTTGTATAAAACCAAATGTGGTTATAATATAGGAGTTGCAATACAAGATGTTGCAAGAGAAGATCCTATGTCAGCCATCTAGTTATATATATATATATATATATATATATATATATATATATATATATATATATATATATATATATATATATATATATATATATATATATATATACTTGTATACAGGCAAAATCTGGGTCTAGGTCAAGATTAAGTTAATTTAGTTCAGTTATGATACAGCTAATTCATAATAAAGACACTGTGTTTTAACAAAACATTTGAAGTTCTCTAAAGAAGTGGCTGTTCTAATGCTCAGAGGAACAGAATTCCACAGTTTGGGGCCTGCTCTGGAGAAAGCTCTTAAGTCTGGACCATGAGCACTCCAACAGACACTGGTCAGAAGACCTAAACGCTCTCACTGGTGCCAGTCCATTAATGTGCTTAAAAATAAGCAATAAAGTGTTTAAATCAATTCTAAAAAACAATAGCCAGCCAGTGAAAAGAAGCCAATACAGGAGTGGTATAGTCATATCAACTCGCTCCAGAAAGCAGACGTGCAGCTGTATTTTGGTTTATTTGTAAGTGGTGGACTGAGGACTGATTTACACAAAAATATAGATACAATATAGATACTATTGTTACAATAGTCCAAATGGGTGGTGATAAGTACTGTACATGCACAACCTTTTCAAACTGGTTTAAGGGTATGTAGCATTTCACTTTTCCGAGAGGCCTTAGTTGAAATAAACTGGTTTTAACCACTGAGTTGATCTGCTTTTCAAGGACAGTCCAAAGTGTTGTTAGGTATAAAATAACAGACATAAAATATAGTAATTATTTTTTTTGCTTGCAATTACCAAACTTTTACTAAGCTTTGCTTAAGGCTCATTATTATCACTCTTTGGGATTTTGTTTAATGGTCCGTCACCAGAGGGAATCAAGGGACTTGGGGGGAAAAAAAGATTACAAACAAATACCAACCCCAAATCAAGATAAGTCAAATTATTTTGATCCAGAGTCCTTGCATAATTTACCTATTTCAAACACGGCTTTACAAAGAAAGCACGCCCTCAGAACTGCAAAACCACAAGAAACAGACATAAAATATAGTCATTATTTTTAGCTTGCAATACCAAACTTTTACTAAGCTTTGCTTCAGGCTCATAATTATCACACCTTGGGATTTTCTTTAATCTTCCCCCACTGGTTAACTGCCAGGTCCAAACTGCACACTGTAAAATGCAAGGTTCAGCAAAAACTTTAAACACAGTTCAATTAAATTTGTAACACAGTTGACCCCTGGGTTACAAAGCTGGGTTTGGCCCTGCTCCAAAAAGCTTCCCTTTAAACTAAATTGCAATAAAGCTGAACAAACACCAAACTGACCAGCTTATGCAAATCTGTATTTAGACAGAAGGGAGTCTTTTTCATAATTAAGTATAATTACTGTGCAGCACTTAATATCTCATATAGTATGAGGGAGAATTCCTGTGTGCTCACTTACAGTAGGTTTAAGAAATATGTCACCATTTTAACCTTGGTGTCCTGTCTTTTCCCACACAGAACTCGAGTTAGTCTGGCTTCAAACAACACCGTGATTCTGGAGGGTCTGAAGAGAAGAGGATTTCTACAAAATTTAGAGAAACTTCACACCAAAAGCAACAGCATCCGAACACAGAGCTCACTCCTGCAGCTAACACCAGTCATGAATGTATAGCATGTTGAGATAACGTTTAGATAATGTAGCCATTATAAAGTCATATGCACAGGCTGTGCCCAGGACTCGAACATTATTGTTCATGTATAATTTGTATGTATCTTCTTTAAATTGTAATTTTTGCAGGGAATATACCAAACCTATTTTCCTTTTATGAATCCACATTGTGAATGCATGGCTGGTTAACAGCAAATATTGTCAAATATAATGTACAGGTTTGAGACATTGATGCTCTACTATTTTCATTTATGGTCTACTTATAATAAAGTGTTTTTGTTAACCAAATGGGTCCTCCTCAAGTAGGCTACTGTAGTACAGGGGAAGTTAAAGGAAGCCTGGTAGGCAATTGGTTATTTATAAATACATTTAATTATTTTCAGAAAATATCTTTCAGGAACTCTCTGGAAATAATACTCAAATTACACCTGTAACAAAACGATCACTTAATTCAAAACAGCTGCGTAGTATAATGCATTTACACAGAAAGGATAGACTTCAGTCAATCCTTTTCCTTTACATGGTACACAGCGACACCTAGTGGACATTTTGCAACAATACCCAAAAGTTGAAATGCTCCCAGAACCTTTGCAATAGTAGACCAACCGAATATAGTGATTTTCATTAAAAACTTATGTGCAAATACCACAGACTTTGTTTGAGTCAACAACCTTTATTTATCCATAAATGTGCCACTCAAGAAACGGGAAAGGTGATACAGGATCTGCCCTTTAGAGAAGCTTCTATGGATCATTTACAAATTTTCTTTCTACAATGTGGCCATCAACAAAGATGGGGAAAAATAAAAGACAATATGATCGTAACAGTGTAAAACACATGTTAATATACATAAAAGCAATATTATTGAGAAAATAAAAATGTGGGGTGGTTAATATGAATAAGAACTGAAAACTCCAGGACAAAAGCCCAACTTGCTTTCCTCACAGCTCAGCATTTCTACATAGCATGCAATAAGGCACCTATCTAACACAAGGAAAAAACCTATGCCTACTGTCTGAAGCACAAATGTTATCCAAATTAAAAGGAAAACTAAAAATGTTGCTCACCATAAAGTTCACTCCTGTAAAAATGGTTTCTCTCATTCCCTTTCATATAACCCAAGCCATATCTAAAAAAATACATTAGTTATGTAAAAGATAATTTACACAGAACAGTGAGAATCCATTGGAATTTGTGGAAGTCCTCTAGTCCTGTAAAATTTCACTGTTTAATATACACAATATTTTCAACCAGATTGAGGTTTGTAGACCCACATTTGTTAGCTATATTCTGTACATATTTTAGTCTCCAAAGCAAGTGTTATTGTCATATATATCTATCGCCGGAGTACTCAAAGCAATAACAGGACACGGGTCTTCTGATATGCTACCCAGTAGGTTTATTCTCTATTATGCATCATCTTGTGGCTAAATGGCAAGACATAATAGAACCAGGGTGTCAGTATTGCTCTGTACAATCTATGCAGCATTTATGTTTTAGATATACAACAATCAATTTCAAATATACAAAGTGGCTCTTTTCATGGACCAACAAGCTGCATGAGTTACACCTGCGACATTTAAATCTCCAACACTCAAATAATAGTCAAAAAGAAAAAAGTGGAGACAATGTGGATCTTACAATCAAAAATGTAATCTTTTGAAACGGCACACTAATCACCTATACATATATATAAAAGAAAACACTTATATACACTAGAATTTTGTCTGCTTCATATGAGATTTGCAAGTGAAAAAGAAAATGTCAACAATAGTCCTTGCTCACCAATTCTGATGGTAATCTTAATAAAGTTGCAGCTGAAAAGCGCACGTGCGCACCTAAAAGTACACTAAATGAATTCTATCAAATGCCTAACCAGCAAGTGAAGCATATTTTCTCAAGATAACAATTTAATCATACAGATCTTCAAATTACATTTTTTAAAAGTGTTCAATAGTCCTGGAGAGAATGAAGCGCATTTAGTCCTTCAGGCCTCGCTTTTATTTTAGAGGGGGGATTTTGACATGTTTCTGAAAATGTCCCTGTAAAAAATTGCCTGATATTTCCTGTGCTGTAACAACTCAGATGACAGGAGTAATGTGGAGACAGAGCAAGACATGTGCGCTTAGAATAAACAACTGGAAAGGTGCTCATTGGTCAACATGGATCCTATGGTGTCGAGAGAGAGACGATGAATGGTTAAAGCCTTTTCCACACTGGGTGCACCTGTAGGGTTTTTCCACACCCAACATGCGTTGTTTGGGACTGTAGGCATTGTTGGGGTATCCTTTTGGTGTGGGGATGGGGCTGTACTGCTGCGGCTGTGGCTGTGGGGGCGGTGATGATGCCTGCTGCTGCTTATTTTCCAAGTGCACCCTCTGATGGCGTGCGAGGGAAGAGGAGTGATTGAACCTCTTACCACAGTGCCCGCAGGTGTAGCTCTTGCCCTCGGAGTGAACTCTTTGGTGCCGGGACAGTGATGAGGAGTGGTTGAAGCCCTTGTCGCAGTGGTGGCACATGTAGGGCTTCTCTCCCTGCTGGTGAACTCTCTTGGCAGGAGAGTATGTGAACGCCTTTCCTGGCGGCACATTTTGCATGACTGGCATCACTGGCATGACAGGCATGGCAGGGTTCTGCAGGTGAGTCTTGTGGTGCCGGGACAGCGACGAGGAGTGGTTGAAGCCCTTGTTGCAGTGTCTGCAGGTGTAGGGCTTGCCTCCGGCGTGGACCTGCTGGTGCTTCTTCAGATGACGCTTGCGGACAAAGCTCTTCCGACACATGTTACATTTGTACTTCTCACCCGAGTGGATCCTCTGGTGCTCCTTCAGAGTGGCCGCAGCAGCAAAACACTTGCCGCACTGCGCACACCGATGAGGCTTGTCCCCGAGGGCCACTGAAGTGTGGGTCTTTTGGTGCTGTTTCAGGTTAGATGTTGTTGCAAACCCTTTCCCACACTGGGCACAGGTGTACGGTTTCTCTCGAGCATGGACTTCTTGATGCTTTTTCAGATGCCTTCTACGGACAAAGCTCTTTCTACATTGTGTGCACTTGTATGGCTTATCCTCAGAGTGCATCTTCATATGTTCTCTTAGGGTGATGGCCGCAGCAAAGCTCTTCCCGCACTCTGAGCATCTGTGGGGTTTGTCGGGTAAATGGATCATCTGGTGAGACTTGAGGTTGAAAGTGTCAATAACATCTTTGCCCATAATGTCAACACCATATGGTTTTTCTTTCATGTGGATCTTCATGTGCTGTTTAAGACTGGCCTCCACAGCAAAGCTCTCCCCACAGTGGACACAGATATAAGGGTTGAGGTCTTTGTGAATCTCAAAGTGTTGGTGAAGGTCAGATATGCTGCCAAATATTTCCCCACATTCGTTACACTGAAGCCCATGCGCCTCATGTATGATTACACCATTCTCTGACTCCACTGTCAGCTCGCCACCATGATCAGACTCCATTTTAACCACATGCTCGCCGTCTGCTTTAAGTAGCACCTCTCCCAGCAGGTGTTCACCCCCAGATGTTTTAATCTCTGCTCCAGTAAAGCAGTGCATATCGGCATGTTCAACTTTAATGTAGTCATGGTCCGACTCTGCTACAATGGCATCTACACAGGCTACAGCTCCCAGCCCTGTACCAATCCCATGGATTTTTAACTCTCCTCCATGTATCTCCAACTCCAAGCCACGCTTCTCCTCTGTCATAATCTCTGTCTCTGCCCCATAGTGAAGGTCGACATGGCTGTGGGCTATGACACACTCCGACCCAAGTGTGTCAAGGCCCGGCGTGTCACATTCAGTCTCTGACTCGGCCATAAGAACACACTCCAGCCCGACGACCTCCGTTTTTTGGCCGGACGATAACCAAATAAGGAAACTGGGGATATACTGGTTGCTTTTGTCAGCACAGCACTGGTGCAGTCTCAAGAATCCAGATCTATAAAAAGGAGGGATAAAAATAAATGTTAGTACCCAAATATTTAACTATTTACAAATAAGTTTTAAGTATTTTTTCTAGTGTTTATGAAATTATCGTTTGTTACAAACAAGTCAGTAATAAGCATTTGACAAAAGCACTATTTTAGATTCAGCGACTTTAGAGAATAAGCATGGTTAACAACTGAATATCAAATAAAGTCCACTCCATAAATGAAACTCACTGTTGAATAATATAAATAGGTTGAAATGTGCATTGTAAAATACTTCAACTGATAGGCTAAGAAGTTATTAATGTCTACAGGAAACATGTGTTGGATTGAAAAGAATTACATCTACCATTGCAGGATAAATCCTATAAGTGAAGACATGACTATATACACACAAACATATCATACGGCACAGCTAAAACTGTACTTAGCTGCTAGGCGATCAATTTGCTAGCCATGTTAGCGAAAACGAGCATAATTTCACCTGCTAACACTTGATAAAAATCAAACTGGAATGCACCATAATGGCCTTAATCCGTAAACGCATGTCCAGGCCTCAGTGGCCTACAAAAGGCGCTTATCTGCGCAGAAGGCTTGGACTCTACAATGTCTTGTTTAAAGGAAATAATCGAGTTTGAGAACATAAACACGTCTAATTAAAGACTGTGCTGTTGGTTGTTAGCTTTCCAAAACAGCTACAAATAGCTTCCATAGCCGCTAGTTAGCTGGCTTTGGCAAATGGAGACTGGTTACCGACAAAACAGCATTGTGTTAGCTGCTAATGTGTTCGTTATCTAGCCCGCTAACTAGCTTAGTAGCAAAACATGCCATATGTGAACTCAGTTACCATTAAGGAAGCCACAGTTCTGTGAATATTGTCGAGTGAGATTAAAGTTAAATCAAAGAACCAATATTCAGGTTGACGACGCGGAAACACGAGAGTATTAATAGGCCATCTTGTAGTGCCACACCAGCACTTCAGCTAGCGCAGATGACATGCTCGCACAAGATGGCTGCCGCTAGCTACTTTAGCATGTTAGCTTCCGCCCAGCAGACCGTAATAAACAGGAGCTCCCTAGGGCTAAAACACAAATAAAATTCAACACGCACCAAATAGAAAGACAGTGCACTATTTAAGGCAAATAACAATCACAATGAGCAACTGAAAGCTACCGTGAAACTCGACATCGGGCTAAAATTACCTGCCACACCGAAATGGTCGCAACAAAGATGGCTAACTGAGAGAGCAAGGAGCGCCAGGAAAAAGCCCGGGAAGGAAATTAATTTCCTTTGTATATAACTATACTGAACGCTTAGATGTATCAGAAAGATGATATAGGAAACTCAAACTGCCTAAAAACTAACCAATACCAACATAAGCGAGAGCGGCTACGGATGTTGGCTACAAATGCAAAGAGCTCAATTACTGCTGCAGCCTCCCACAAACACACAGAGCTCTTCAATGGCGGCCTTGCTGATGTTAGCAGCACCCAGCCGAGACAAGCGCGCTGGCTACGTAGCCATCATAGCGTAGCCATGATGCAAAGCTAACGAGCCTGCTAATGTTGTGGGTTAGCACGGCTACAGCGGTGTATACAGCTGATAGTAGCCCATGGATGGTTAAAATTAAGCGGAAGCTTCGTCCAGGCGCCAATCGTACCGTAGAAACGTGGGGTCTTTAGGAGCTTCAGCTGTACATGAGACGGGTTAGTCTGTTACTGGCAACGTGCTTTAAATAACCTACAATGCAAGCGCAACACAAATCCATATATACTGAATTAAAACAGAACTATTTAGATATGAACGGTATGAGCTGCAATTCCCAATACTTTCAGACACGACTTGTACAAAGTACATAAGTAACAGAAGTCAGAGTTTTTGAAAAGGCTGCTGCTGGCATTGTCTCAGATCATTTTCGCCTCAGCAGCCACACATAGTAACGCATCTATGAGATTATTGACAGTACACGTTCAGTCAGTTTAAATGGAAGATGCCTTTAGACCCATACCCACCTTTTAGTCCGTTTATGTCTTCACAGCTGATGCACAAGAAATGAGACAAATGTCTAATGTGGTAACTCCGGTTTGAGTGAGCTGTGCAGTGTGCAGGCGGGCTCTGAAGCTGTGCTGAAGCGGTGTTGTGAGACTGTTGTTGTGGGATCGTCGCGCTGCTGGCTGGGTCTTCTCTCTCTCCTCTGTGTAGAGCTGGCGCCACTGCTCATCTGGCGCCAACGAAGGAGCGACACATTTACTTTGGCAACGCAAACACTGTGGTTTTACTGCGGCTTAGTGATCACAGGCGCCCCCAACAGGTTTGGAGATGAGCTCCTAATGAAAACTCAACTTTGGAGAAGACTCTCTGTGCTAACATAAAAACTGCATTAGTTAAACACAGAAGGAATGAGCCTGTATAATATATGGCGCATTGTTGCATACTTTTCCAGTTGCCCTCTTCTATTATGGCCCTTATACATTACAACATACTACTATCATCACATCTGTACTGATAAATCAAAGGAATATGCAGAAATAAATGAGTTATGTTCATTTTTTTTAACCTAGTACATATAAGATAATCAATAATCAAAACTTGATTGGAAAACCCCACATGTTTATATGACCTGGCCTTATCCCTTTAGAGGAATGGTATAATAAATGTTTACTTTTTACTTTTGGCAGCGAAACGTCTTCATTCCTACAACGACTTGTCCAGTTGACAGATTTAAACTTTATCTTTGGCTACTTTTGACACTACTTAGAGTAAAAAAAACAACAACAAAAAACTCCTCAATGCAGTTTAAAATAGTTAAATGGTTTGGTTGTCCTTCATTATAGACTACTAGGCCTATACATGTGTTATTTCAAATAACACCTATATTTAGGCAGTTCAGTATCTTTTCACCCCCTAATGAACATGGAATACATTTCACACGCACATTACTCGTTAAGTAAGGACATTATGTCATTCCTCAATTAACTCACAAGAGGGCGCAATTCCCCTACAAAACTTTAGTCTTTTTAATCAAGACGTATACTGCCAGTCCTGTCAGTAAAAGTATGAGGTTTGGAGCAGAGACTTTGGAAGAATTGCATTTTAATATTTTTGTGTTGAATTGAAAAGACTGAAAGTTTGTATTGTTTGTGTTCAGGAAACTGGTAGTCATCTTTTCTTTCTTTTATTAACACAAAAAAATACAATAAATGAAGTAATGTGAATGTCTTTATTATAAACTAAGAGGTCTTGTACAACCCATACAAACAGCGACATATTTAATCAAATCAACTAAAAATGCAATATTTTCTCATGAAGGGAATATTTGATCATAGTATATCAACTATTGTCAACTGTTTTTGAGAAAGATTAAAGTGTAACTAGAAAAGACTTATACAGTCTGATTAAGCTCTGTCTCCACAACAGTATTTAAACATTTCATAATCAGTTGATGTGTATTAGTTTCATCAATCACTTCTGTTTGAAGTTTCAGTGAAGTGTTTTGTAGTCCCACCCCTTTCCTTACCTAAACCACTAACCAACCAGGAATACAGGTTTTCATTGAGAGTAAACTACATAGCTTACATTCTGCTACACATAGTCAGTCACACAGTTTCACTGAAGCTGATCACCTCAGGAGTCACTGATAACTTTTAAATATTTTTCATCCTACAAATTTGAAATCTCCTACAAAAATCACCATGTCTTTGGACCTTGATCGATACTCATCGGATAGACCCCGTCGCTCTACTGGCCGGAGCCAGCTTAGATCCCAATCCAGATCCCAGGCTAAAGTCGGAGACGTTCTGTGTGACTTCTGCACTACTAGGAAGCAAAAAGCAGAGAAGTCTTGCCTGCTATGCCTGGCGTCTTACTGCGAGGCCCATCTCCAGTCGCACTATGAGTACCCAGCCCTGATGAAGCACAAGCTGGTCAAAGCCACGGGTCAGATGAGGGAGAAGGTGTGCGCCCAACACGACAAGCTCCTGGAGGCCTTCTGCCGCACGGACGAGACCTCTGTGTGTGTGCTGTGCATGATGGATGAACACAAGCACCATGACATTGTGCCAGCTGGAACTGAGAGGACAGAGAAACAAGTGGGTGTAAAGGTTTAGTCCAGGGTAATTGTTATGTTGTTTTTGTATTAAATGTTTTAATTGGTTTTGTTTTTTTTAGAAACAACTTGGGGTGACTCTGCACAAATCTCAGCAGAGGATTGACCAAAGAGTTAAAAAATGGCAGGATATTCGACAAGCTATGGAGTCAATGAAAGTAAGTACCACAACCTATGCTATTATGAGGCGGATATACATGACACAACTATATACTGCATAAGAGTATGATTCAGTTGGGAGTGAGCCAGTGTTTCTATATCAATTGTCTAGTACTTCACTGAAAATTCTCTGTGCTAATATAATAGCTATCTTACTATAGGGGGAAATGCCTGTAAATTAATCTAAATGTATTGGTAAGTGACTATGGTGTTTGACTGAATGGCTGTGTATCTGTTTTTGCTACCGTGGTAACTGACTTGTTAAGTAAAGTTAAATGGTGATATCGTCTTACTTTGGCTACTTCAGAGTCCAATGGAATTCTAGCCTTGTTCATAATGGAATTTTTTTATTTGAAAAATAGTTACATTATTTATTATTAAACAGTTTTTAATTCATCAGGAGATTCAGACAGTTTTTTCAAAATGTTTTGTGGTCTCTCAGCACTCGGCTCAGGTGACAATGGAGGAGAATGAGCGCATCTTCACCGAGCTGCTCCTGTCCATCGAGAGGAAGTACAACGAGGTGAAGGAGATGATCCGCTCTCACGAGAGGGTCACGGTCACGAGCACCCAGCTCCTGCTGGACCGACTGGAGGAGGAGATCACCCTGCTCAAGAAGAAACACAATGATTTAGAGAAGCTTTCCCACACGGACGACCACATTCACTTTCTGCAGGTCAGTACAAATCACTTGGATATTTAGGTAAAATCTAACCAGAGTTACATTTACATTTAACCTTTGGAAGAAAGAGTACTTTTCTAGACACATCCTTTTGCTCTTACTTCAGTAATATTTTTATTGAATCAGTTACTCTTACTTGAGTAAAGGTTTGGGTTATTCTTCCCACTGTGAGTAAATCTACAAAATCTACAAGTGGCAAAAGCTTTATGTTGACAATATGACATTTCTTGCACCACTCCTTCAAATATGATTTAGTTTTCCTCATTTTTGCATCTATGTTTTGAATTCTTTTGTGCATTATTTAATTTTGTCCTTCCAATTACAATCATATCATATATAATATGAGAGTAGAGTAGTCGAGAGAGAGTAGTTTGTGGTTACTCTATCCTTCTCTGGATCTAATCAGCTGTAGGTCTCAACTAAAATAATATGTTTTTTTTAGAGCTGGCAGTCTCTCTCTGGCCCATCCGGATATGAAGACCTCAATCGCATCAGCGTCGCTCCAAACTACTCCTTCGATGCTACCAAAAGAGCTGTCGCCTCGCTAAAACTACAAGTGGAGGAAGTTGCCAAGCAAGAAATAAGCAAAATCTCTGCATCAGGTTAAAATTTAGAAATGGAATCTCTGGTATTATGTAATATTTGCTTACTAAGTTAATTGTGGGTATTTCCATAGTCAAAGACATTTACATTACGCAAGAAGGTGACAAGGAACCTAGGAGGGAATCGTTTTACAATGAGGAAACAAGGAGAGAGGATTCAAGGAGGGAGGATTCAAGGAGAGAGGAGTCAAGGAGGGAGGATTCAAGGAGAGAGGAGTCAAGGAGCAGAGATGAACCAAGGACCAGAGATGACTTTTTACAGTGTAAGTACATTTTACTTTGGTCTGTTGAAAAATAAAAAGTGCCAGTCATGTTCTATTGTGTTACCCAAATCTTTATTAAATGACAATGCTTGGTGGCAGAAACCAAATAAAGGGAATGGCACTTGCAAAACAGGTTAGGCCAGTATGAGTAAACTACAGTATTTGAGCAAATACAGGTGATCTGAGCTCCTCCTCATAGTTAAAGCCTTTTAAACATGGGTGGACTACTGCAGTGATTTTTCTCTTATCTTGTTCATTTACAGTTAAAGTTTCGCCTGCTATGTTCACTATTGTGTAATTATTCTGCATTTCCTGTGAAGGGTTAGGGTAATAATGTTAAATTAGTTTCTCTGTATTTTTTGTAAAAAGTTAGATTTTTAGTTAAACGTGAACTTTATTACTTTTATGCCTGAGGCTTTGCCACATGTTTTACTCTATGGAGCATGTGGTGCCACCATGCCATGTTACAGGTCAGATCTGTGGAGAGTCAACTGCAGTCACAATAGGAAGACTTGTCTTTCAGTTATTTTTGAATAATAAAACATATACAATTGATCTGATGCAAATGCCATATTGTGGAGCATTCTAGGCAGCCACTATCATCTCCACAGAGACAAGCAGGTGGCACACCTGCCACCAGAAAAGTTACAAGTAAAATTATAAATATTTTTTTCTATTTTCATTATTTAGACACTTGTCAGTTGAGTCTGGATGTGAACACTGTTCACCCCAATCTGCACCTTTCTGAGGGAAACAGAACAGCTACTATGAAGAGTGAGCCCAAGAACTATCCTGACCACCCAGAACGCTTTGAACACTGGCAACAGGTGAGACAACCCAGAATCTGTTAATTCCTGTCTAAATATTAAATAAAATCACGGAAATAATATATTTACTTTGTGGTAATAGGTGCTTTGCAGAGAGACCCTGACTGCTTCTCGTTCATACTGGGAGGTGGACTGGAAAGGGACGGAGATCGACGTGGCTGTGACTTACAAGGGAATCCGACGCAAAGGCAACGACAATGACTGCAGTCTGGGCTGGAACAACAAGTCCTGGAGCCTGTACTGCTCAGACTCCAAACTGTCTTTTGTGCACAACAATAAAAGCACAGATCTGTTGGTCCCTCGCTCCTCCCGCATTGGGGTCTACCTGGATTACATTGGAGGAACCCTGGCCTATTATGCTGTGTCCGGTAACAACATGCAGCTTCTCCATAGAGTCCAGACATCTTTCACCGAGCCGCTGTATGCTGCGTTCAGTGTGTGGGGATTTGGTACCACCATCAAGCTGTAGAAGATATAAAGAACAAATGATTCTCTCTGACATCAAAGAAAATCAGTTACTGTTTATTTAAATATGATATATACTACAATTGGAAGTTAATTGTTCTGAATTTCCTGCACTTTAATACCACTTATTTGACATAATTATATTAATCAAATGAGACATGAGATCAAATTAATATAGCTAAGCCTACAACAACCTTTATAAAATTTAAAGGGCCACTATTACACTATCTTCTGATCTATGTTAGAATGTTGTTTCTCATTAAAAAGTTGTGTTGTATTTTGTTTTGTTTCACTGACACATGTTTAACACACAAACATTATTTAGGTTGAGTTCTTCTTTGAAACTGAAAACACCCTGTTCCACCTTGTGATGTCATGGGGTAATACAGAAAGTGCTCCACTGTGTTTTTAAACTCCATACACCTTCATTAGAATCATTTGGATAATTTCAGCTCTGGAATTGCCAATCTCTACCGAACAAAAGGTAAATGCTATCTGTTAACTTAAAAACTACCACTTCATGACATCACAAGGTGGAACAGAGCATTTTGAGCTTTGGAGATGCAGACAGACTAATAATAGCTTGAGTCAAACATGTGTGAATGTAACAAAACACAACTCCAGGTATGTTTTTGACAACATTATAACATGACTTAAAGCTCACAAGAGTCAATTTTGCATAGACTTTTTAAAGCTTTTCTAAATGTACAATGATAATAACCTTTATGCTTTGTACGTTATTTTAACTTTAATCAGCTTTGTATGAATTTATCACTGTTTTTAGAATTTATTTTGTTTTTAGCAAGTTTATTTTAGCCTAACCTGCAAATTCAATATATAAAAGTCAGACTAACTTTTTTCACAATGAGGCTAAGACAAAATGTCAACTGTTGACCCCAACTAACTTTAGATCTTTCTGTAATCCTTTAGTATACCAGGTCTGATCCATGAACAAATTCATCTTTAATTTGTTGTGTTTGCATATTTTGATTTTGATAAATAAAGGACTGTAGCAAGCACATAATTAAAGTATTTATCTGATAATTTGCTAATATCAGCTACTATACTTACCAATGAGCTAACGCCAATTCAACGCTAGGGGGCAGCAGAATCACGTTAGACTTCTCCACACCAGTTACAGTTAATTCATCTTAAACAACTAAGTATAGAATGAAAAATAATGAACAAAATGAATAAATAAAAATATAGAATTGCTTTATAACCCCCCAGATATATTTAAACACCCAAAAATCTTTCTTAAAGCCAAAATTGATGAAGTTTAAGAAAGGGAGCGCTTGGATGTTTTACCAAGCGCGCCCCGAAGAAAAATGTTACACTGGTTTACTGCTATACTTCTCGTTTAAACCCACAAGTAGCTGCATAATACTTTATTTTGCAAATTTACATTTCACACGTTCACCAATAAACCAAAACATGTATTTATTACTTATTTTAACTTTAACACCGCCCTTGCTGCTTCCTGCCGGCACACTCCGTAGTTAACATCCCGCTGCTCTCTCGGGGGCGGAGCGGCACAGCTGGGGTGTCTCGTGGCGGAGAGACGCACACATCTTCCCCCACTCTGAGCAGCGTGTGAGCGGCTAACGGGAGCTCAATCTACCGGGCTCTGTCTGGAGGAAAACTACATTTATCGCACCGGGAATCAACTGCACAGGGGAAACTCCGCGCCCGCTGGGTCAAATCTGGACGGTTACTGGATTTTGGATAACGCGAAGAAAGGAAAACTAAGGAAAACTTGTGAAGCACGCAGAGAAAAGGTGAGCAGCCTGGTTTTCCTTTGATGATTGCTCTTTGCCAAGGAAACCAATGGAAACAACAGCTATTTAGCATATGGAAAGTAGTCTGCGTGCAAAAACACAACTATAGCCATGTACTGTATATGTGAACTTGCTTTAAAATTCCATAGACGTGCATTTTAGTTTAATTATAAAGTCATGTTTTGTCACTAATCGTTTAAACCAATGTAATGTACACGTTTAGGCAGTAAATGACAGTAAACATGGTTCTATATAAAATAACTTGACAGAGAGCTGCAATGAGACACACATGTTACTAATCAAAAGTGATTACATGTAATAGCACCTGTTTCATTAAGACTCAGTCACCAACAATCCAGGGATTCAAAATTATCTCATGAATGATTTTTGTCCAATGAGGTTCACTAGTCTTCTGATCATTTATTTTAATAGATTATTTTTTTCAGACCAGGGTTTAGTTTGTTTTCATACCTGACAGTCTCAATTGCACTCTAGTGAGCAGTCAGAGCTGTCAGGCATGAAAACAAACTAAACCTTGGTCTGAAAAAATAATAGAATAATTGTATGCATTTGGACTTACAGGTGGGCAATGGAACTCCACAGCCCCGCCCACTTCCGGAAGTAAAATTTCCATAAATTTTTTTCTATAGACTTTCCGAAATAAATGTATACTAAACATTTGAAAGCTTGATCAGGGTTAATCAGTTACGTGGAAACTACTGGCCACAAGACCTATAATTCTATTCAAATATGTGTTTCTGAAACTTTATAAACCGCTAAGTAATTAAAGTAACTAAAGCACAATTTGCATTTTGAATGTGCTTTTTGGACTTAAAACAACTGTGCTATGGATAATAGTCACCAAAAAAATTCATATTGACAAAAAAATAAAAGTTTTTTTATTTTTTATTATTTATTATTATTATTATTATTATTATTATTATTTTATTTTTATTATTTTTATTATTTTTAATTTTAATTTTTTTAAAATTTTATTTTATCTTGATAATATATTCACAATGTATCAGGAATATGCTAAAATGTGCACAATACAATATGAATTAAGTTAACCACAAAAGTGCAGAAATATCACTTTGTACTCTGTTTGGAAGACGTATTTGTTTTAAATTTTTAATAAGTAGTAGTATTTACTTTATATTCAAATTTTTCATATCTCCTGAACAACAATTGCGACCATTTTTTGATATATATCTCCCACCTCTAATTCATAGATGATTAAAAGAATCTACGATATATTTCACATATATACTGCAGTGTTTATAAGTCCTTACTGTAGATCTTCCTTTCTGCCTACAGCAACAAAAGGCCACATCTGTCCGGTCCTGTATCCCAGCAGCCTTTGCCCTGCCTCGAGAGAGAGATGAATCAGTTGGTGTCTTTGCACATGTCACGGAGTTAAATGTTAGTGCTACCGGAGCGTACAGTGCTGGGCTGGCTGAAGAGGAAAAAGAGGGCAGGAGGAGAGGGTGATCGGGAAGAGGGCCAAACATGTCTCTGTGGATGATCCTGCCGGTCAGCCTGCCGGTCCTTACCATCACGGGGATATGGGTTGTGTAAGTGACGTTCTAGTCTCTAACTCCTCCAGTTGTTAATGTTCAGGGTTTCTTATCTGATGCATATGCAAAAGAAGGCAGTTGTTAAGCAGAAAACGGCATATTAGAGCTGCAGGATTAGTCTAGATCGCAATTTGTATGGGCGCAGTTTGAATAGCTGCAATTAAGAAATCGCAAAGCTGCAATTTTTGAAGTAGCTTAATTTCCTTCACCTACAACAAAATATCTATACTTATTCTGAACAAAAACTGCCAGCCCTATAGTTTAAATTTGTACAAACATGTTCTGACATTCATATGATTCTTGTATAGTTTGATTTATTTATTTATAGTCTTTTTGTCAATTCTTCTTGACATGTTTAAAATGTAAACTTAGAACTGAATCCTATTATTAAAACATAAATTGCAAATCTAGTCGCAACCGCGATGCTTTCAGAAAAATCAAAATTAGAAATTTTCCCCACATCATATGCCTACTGCATATGGACACAGTAAAAAGTACAAAGTGCAGTAATGGCAACTCATTTAAGTTGTATTACTTTTTTGTGTGAGATCGCTTGCTCTTTTCTGCAGATTACTGAACTGACAAACATCTCCGTGTATTGATAGATTGGCAGCTTGATAGACCCAAATACATAAGCAATAGTAATTGTTGACATTACATTTAAAACTTTAAAATGGAGACAGTGGTTGAATAGACTTTAAAATGTATCCAAACAAAAATAAATAAATAAATTGGGATTTGTTTAATAGCTTTGAAATTCTCCAAAACCTTAGTTATATTTAATATTGCCTGTCTAAATCGACTGTCACGTCTTTGTTGAAGCATATTGATAAAAGATTAGTTGTAGGCACCCATTGAAGTTATAAGTGCAACAGATTAATTTAAATCAATTTGATGGTATAACTTGACATTTAAGAAGGAGACTGTGATTTCACCATTCTCTACTACTCCACTACTCTCACACATGAGCAATATGATGTGAAAATACCAAGTGCATCAAGGACATTTCCTGGGTCATGGTTCCCCGAGAGCAGCCTTGCATATTTATCCAGAATTCCTGGGCGCCATGGCGATTGCTTTATGGATTATGTGTCTCCAGGAGGCTGAGATGATCCGCTCAGAGGTGGTGGATATGTGGATCTATGTCTGAGGTGTAGAGGGACATGTTTGGAGGAAGGGGCTGTCCTGCTCTCGTTTGGTCTGACAACTCTGAGTGTGCCCTGTTATTAGTGCACTGAGGAGGAGGAGGAGGAATGCACTGCAGGGGACAGGACAGATGGCCCACATTCATATAGGCCTCACTGGAGTCTCCCCTGTGTACACTCAGTCCTGCACTGTTACTATACTACTGTCAATGACAGTTTTGATGTGAACATATCACAATCAGTTATATCATTGAACATCCCTCGCTGACACTATACCTGTAAAACAAGATGGACCCAGTAAACGCTTAAAAACATGATAAATAGCAATAAATAGCAGAATAAAACACTATAGTAGCCAGTTATCATTGAGTTGTAGATATTACTTACTCAACCCATTAATGTTCAGGTGTTAATATCGTACAAAAGTTTCCCCACCAATGTTGTCTATTATCTGTCATCATATACTGACTATAAGTCAATTATAGTAACTGTTGTGACAGGCCTAGTATTAAGTGCACCACTTACCACTCAACAGGCAAGTAATGTCTCCAGATATGTGTGTGCTCTAATCCTTGATGCTTGACATCCAGGTGTGTAGCCCGTGGTAATGGTCTTTAGTTGTTATTTTAGCATGTCTTCAATAACTGACATTTCAAGCTTGCTCTTCTCTGTTGATGGTCTGTTGAATCTTCTACATATTTCCAAACATTACACTGAACAGTCAATAATAATGACATCTATTAACACTGTAGGAGTCTTGGGTTAGGAAGGTTTGGTGTTTAATTGGTACAGCAAACACTAGATGCCCGTTTTCTGTACATCAGTGGGTCTTTCTCCGAGCTGGAATCGAAGAGGCCATAGTGCGTTACATAACCCTGCTTTTCTATGCGTGACTTGTTAGGTAAGTTTTGGGAATGGGTAACAGAAGGTGGGAAGAGGAACTTTCCTTAAGCATCTGGTGGTGGTGCCCTCTGCAGCGGCCAGTCTGTGGTTTCAGTTATGTCTTCCTGCTCATGTATGTGAAAGCCACACAGGGCCTGTGTGTCATGAGCTGGTTATTTAGATAAAACAGTCTGCTTTCTGTTCTTTTAGTATAAACAATGGAGACTACTCTTGTTGCTACAGTTCTTCTAATTTGTTACGTCCTCCTCTGGTTTCTGTTGGGCCATTGGAAACTCTTCTACCCAAACCAGATGTTTCCATAGAAACCTTTTGTTAAATGTTCGATCATAAACAGAAAAACATTGTAGGTTCCATCTATCAGCTGCATACAACCATGTAATTATGGATTTTTCATTTCATACAGAGCTAATTCTGTAAACAAACCTATTATTACTTGGCCTCTTCCAGAGCTCTAAGTTCACATACAACTAAGAAATGCAGCTTAATATAGACACTGTCCCGGAGCAGCTCTGTTTGGACTGTGGGAGGGGTCCAAATACATGCCCCAAACGCCATGGAAAAGTTGAATAACCTCAGCTGGCCACATGTTTTATTTCCACTGTTTTCCATCATAACCTCTACTCCAATAGTCAGGGATTCCTTTAGTATGTGTGGTCTGGCTGTGTCAGATGGTCATTCTATGTGATCGTGCAGTCTCTGACTAAAGTCAATAGCTAAATGCGATGCCTGCTGCCTTTTTGTGGTAATCAAAACAACTATTGTTATAAAAACCAAACCTGTGTGATGTTTGAAGTCTTTCACATGGGCTCCACTGTCCCGGTGCAGTGTGTGGCCATCAGCCTGACCTGGTAAACCACTATTGTTAGCTCTTCCCATTGTTCAGAAATGGACAAGAGCAGTCGGTATCGAAAATCAGAATCGATACTAAAAGTAGTATTGAAACTAGATATTCATTTGAGCAAGTACCCATACTAAAAAGTCACATTCACAAGACAGAAATGACCCTTTCAAGAAAGTAGTGCGGTTTAATGTTGAAAATCACATTCTATTGTCTAAAGAAAGTTTTTAATTCACTGTGGAATCAGAATCTGTATTGAGTATCAAACTTATTCCTTGGTGTCGAAATCAAGTTTTTAATATCGTGACAACACTAATCAAAACAATGACATTTAAAAACTACTATTGTATTGTTGAGTTCTTTGCCTATCCACATTCTCCACAGAATAGGCCCATTGCTCACATAAAGACATGAAAACCAAACCTATGTGATGTTTGATGGCCCCCCCTTCCACTGCCCCAGTACAGTGTGCGGTCAACGGCCGCACACAGGCTCTTCCTATCAGTCGGAGATAGACACTGAGATAAGGGCAGTCTGGATTCAGCTGCCCTCATTCAGCAGCAGGTGTTACACAGATGCTACAGCCATCTTCAAAAGGCCTGAATACAACTCTAGAGGATGCAGTTAAAGCTTTTATATAGAGATACAATGTTTAGGGTCTTCTAAATAAATCTCACAAACTTTGTCTTTTCCCTCTTCTGTCTGTAGGTACGCCATGGCCCTGTACAACCAGCACGTCTGCCCTGTGGATAACTGGTATGTTACACCAAGCATTTACACAGTAGAATTTATTTGGACAGATTTTTTTTTTTTATAGCGAAATATATAAAATGCACAAGAAACAATCAGTCTAGAGATATGCAGCTGTGTCTTTTTTCTCTGCTTGTATTGTATTTTAAACAGGGCGCTTATGAAAAAGAGAGCCCAAGTGTTCTCATTGGATTTTCCTGTATAAATAAAGATAAAGAAAGTAGCCTACACTTTGCTTACTTAAATATCTCTGAAAATGCCTGAATAATGCTTTAATATTTATATAGTTTAAGTCAGTTTTTATTTTAAAGACGTACCAAATTTTCAAGTTCATTTTAAACACTTAACTTTTTAATTTAGAGCATCCTAATTATTCACCGCATTTAGAAACCAGAGCGGAGTTTAGCCACATTAATGCTAACAATGACATACTAACAGTGCACTTTCTGATTATTGGATAATGAAACTGTTTATAATTAGATGCAGACATTACACAGTTAAAGCAATTTTGACCTAAAGTTACAAAAGCTGCACATCTGTACTGGGGCAATTTTTGCTCAAATACATGGAAATAATGGCATAGAGTACCTTTAATATTAAGCATTATTGTCCTCATTTGGGTTAGTCTGTTTTGAACTACATAAGTTATGGTTTAGGCCTATTCTGGACCTTGACTAGCCCTGCTAAGTCTTGATATAGTCCTGTTAAAGACCTGTTTAGATCTGGTGGAACTCAGAACAGTAGATGTTCTCTCATGTGGTACTGGGTATCAGAGCTAGACTTTTGGTGGAACCTACATGAGCTGTGACACTTGTTAATGTGACCTGTTCTGTCTGTGTGTTTGCTGTTCCAGGCTGTACAACCAGTCATGTGAAGAGGAGCTGTATTTGCAGAGCGGCCCGACACTGTGCTGCACTCTAGACCACGTCCCTCTCATCAGGTCTGCTCCCTGTCTCTGCGATGTGTGTACTGTGTGTGTGTACTGTGTATTGTGTCCGTTTCCTCTTTCAAACAGGGACGAGGCGCTATTGTTTTCATGGCTACTGCTGGTGCTCCTCAAGGAGGCACATTCTGAAAATAACTTTGGGGGAAATATCCTGTCTGACACTATAGTGAAAGGCAGAGCCTGGATCTCTTAATATAAACACAAATTCCAAAGTCATGACCCACGTTTAATACGAAGTTAAGGCATTACTTCTCCTTACCTGTTTCACCTTTTAAATCACAGACAGTAGCATGTAAATATTGTGTTTGACTGCAACTTAAGAAATGCAAAGAAATTATTATTTTTTTTTTTACTTTTAAGAGTTGGACTTGAGTTGAAGATAGCCTTGAGTGAACCTAATGGCACCAGTACTACAGTAGCTAATATTGTTTAGTGTGTGACCTCGTCATATTGTACATGACGAGAAGAATGTGTGACTGCAGTCAGCTGATAGGGCTCTGGTTTGTGTTTGGTTTGTGGGCTCTAAGGGCCGATTTAACTGAATGGCGAAAAGTTTACAAGGAAATGATGGTCTGGTAATATGAAATGTCTATCGATCTAACAGCTAATTGTGAACTTGTTGAGATCAAACTGAAGTGCCATGCACTTGTCATGCAGAACTATAGATTCTTCAGTTTTCCTTGTATTCTGTTTGCACTAATTTGAGCTTTTATTGTTTGTTGCAGTAAATGTGGGACTCTTCCCCCAGAGAGCTGCTTCTTTAGCCTTATCTGCAGCACAGGGTCATTCATGGGTAAGACTCCTTACACAGCAATGTTTAACATTTTATTACAAAATCAACAAATACTGTTTTGCTGGTACATTTCCATATAAACTTGACTACTGTGGTTTAGTTTCTCAGTTCTTTTACACAGGAAACCCTGAGGTTTACAGATCAGTGACACCTCAACTGTCAAACTGAAACAGGGACTTGACCACAGAAGATCACAAAGGGACTTATAACTTTAGTATAAATGTAGTTTCCACAAATTGTTAGATACAGGTCTGATGTGAATGTCCATGGACACAGCACTAGAGTTCTGTGCTGTTGTCTGCTCCTCCACATGCTGCTCCTGCATTAGCTGGTGCCCTGCTCTGGTTAATGTTTCCCAGCTGGAGCAGAGGCGCCGGCTCTTGTTTGTCTGCTGTGTGGCACTGGAACAAAAGGGTTTGGGGCTATTTGGCACTGCACTTTAGCTCTTTATGGAAAAATCCTCCAGGACGACATGGAGTCCAGTGAAGAAGAGCACATAAACAACCACCAAGTATAGAAAGAGCCGTTTCCACAAGTGAACTCATTGACTTGGCACGTTTACAAGTGGCATTACAGATGAACATTATAGATGCTTCGTGTATATGGGAGGTGCTAAGCTGAGCATCAAACTGATGAAAGATATTCTGTTAGAATGTATTGGATTGTGTTGTGTTTCTCAATCAACCTCAAATCTAAATTACACAATTGCTTTAAAATGGCACTGTCCTCTCAGATGATCACTTAACATAATCACACATTTTGTGAGGTGGTGACCTGGTGGTGGAGTGAGGGGTTAGCTCTCTCTCTCCTCACAGCTAGAAGGTCCTGGGTTTTTGACATTCTGTGTGGACTTTGAGGAAATCCAAACACAGGGAGAACATGCAGAGGACTCCTGTTTCATCCATCAACTTAAAATGATTCTGATCCAGTCTAGGTCAAGATGTGCACTGTAGTACCCATTGCATCCTGAAGGAGAGGTCAAATGAAAACCACAGACTTCACATTTAATTTCACATTTAAACATAACATGCAACCCCTTAATGTCCTAAATAAACCCAAGGTTAGATCAGGAATGAGGAGTGCTGCATTCAACTGTTGCACATAGAGGCCTTTAACTCAGGGCTTAACAGAGTTTCATCACTCCAACCATATTGGTGTTGTATGTTTTGTAACTTTTTCAGAGGCTTAGGTCCTTAAAACAATCATCCTGGGGGATGGTGGGTCAAATTGGTTTTACAATATATTTCAGATATGAATGTCACACTATCTGTGCAATCATGAGTACAGGCTAATGTGCCCTTGTGTTATTCTGAAACAGCTGGGCTATTCTCTTCTGTACTGAAGTCTGGCGCTGTCCCTCACTGTATTAGGACATTTTCCACAGCTGTTAGTTGACCTGCAGGTGTTTAGTTCAAACCAATGAGTCTGCCATTTCACATAATGTAACCTGTTTACATCTGGACCCTTCAGGATTAGTGGCTTACTGCAATCTGCATTTGTTTGTTCCTGGTTGGTTTGTGAGTGACCACTGTTGAAGCTCTTTAGGTCAGTCGTCTGCTGTTTTTCCTCTTGATCCTCTTGTTCTCAAAAGTTGGTACATACCATAAGTTAATTCCATTACAACGGCACACAAAACTAGGTTAAGTTCAGTTTGTACGTCGCTCCACAACGGCCCATTGTATCCAAATCACTTCTCAGCATCTCAGCCCATTGATCTGTGCTCTGATATTAGATTGTGGGACTTAACATGTACAGTCCTGTCTGGACTTTGTGAACTGTACTTTCTCCGCTCTCACCTTTTCCCACTCCGTCTTTAATTTGACAAAGCACACATTCTTTGTCTGCGTGCCCGCTGAGAGAGCACACTGGGGCCACGAGGATTGATCCATCTCCATGTGTGAAAGCATGTTTTATTTCACTGAGAGATGGGCTCCATTTTTATCTCAAATCAAAGAGGATTTGTTATGTTCAGTAATACTGCAGTACTGTAATAGTAATAGGAACAGTCTTGACCAGTTAAATGGTTAAACATGGGGATGGCCCATATTGAAAAAAATTTAAATCTCACATTTTTTTAGGATTATCCTGAAGACATAATTCTGGTGACATTTTTGAAAACCATCAGAAATGTGGTAAAACATGCCTGTAAATGTCTTGATTGAAGTTCAGAATTGAATGGTAACATTAACCGCAACATTTTTTGAACTGGACAGAAAAGTAAAAAGTATTTTGTGGTAACATCTCGGTGGTTTTCTAGTTCAAGAAAACAAAAGTAATGTACAAAATTCACAAGAAAAAATAAGAAATTGATTCATATTTCTACTGTTGACCAAAGTATGTATGATTTTAATGTGTGAAATGTTTTTACTTTTTACTCTTAAATCCATTTTAAGACATGTGATTTTTACTTAAGTGAAAGTACACATGCAGAGAAAAAGTTACTATAGTAACAAAATTGAGTCCTTCATCCATTCTATAATATATTTTATTAGCTCTATATATTTTATTTGTCTTTTAAAATATTAATCTCTATATTATAAATGTAGCCAAAATTCTCCATATTCAAATTTTGCTCCATAAAACAGCTATTTTAATATGACTATTTTCATTATCTCTCTCACCTCTAATCACATAATTGTTCATAAATATCTTAAGTCAATGTTCTGTTGTTGTAAATACAAAAGTACTTCTAGTAAAATCAAAGTTTAATTTGAAAATAAAATTGGATAAGGGCAGAATAAAATGTTACTTTTAAAGGTCCTGTATCACACAAAATGGATTCCCGTGAGCTTTAAGCCATGTTATAATGCTGTTACCTCCTCAGAAACATCTCCACAGTTGTCATTTTGTGTCATCCACACATTTTGAGTAATCCTGCATTATCAGTCTGTCTACATCTCCGTGAAGTGGTAGTGTTCAAGTTAACAGCTACCTACCTACCTTTTGTTCAGTAGAGAAATTATCCAAATGATTTTAGTGGAAGTGTTTGGAGTTTTAAAACGTGCCCTATATTACTACATGACATCACAAGGTGAAACAGAGTGTTTTCCAAGAGAAGAGCTCAGCCGAAATATGTATGGATTGTGTGTTAAATATGTGTGAATGAAACAAAACAGGTAGGTAAACTCCAGGTAAATGTTTGATGAAGAAACAACATTATAACATTGCTTCGAATATCACTTAATATGGGGCTTTTAAGAGCCAATTGAGCTGTATGTCTGTGCATAAAATATTTAATAACATGCTCATGCTTACAACATGACTCTTTGACAGGACAAAGTAGCAAGGTGAGGCAGGCTGGTTTCCTCTCCTGCTCTTCCTATTCACAGAAACAGCAGTGAGGGCTCGGTTATGGGGAAAGTGACTGACGCCTCAGAGACAGGTTATTTATGTCAGCCATTGTTGTCTCAGAGATGGCCTGACCCCAGCTCACCTCTCATGAAAGACTTTCTCCTGCCATAAACTTACACAAATGTTCGTTTGCAAGATCCACATTGACACAAATGGAGTAGAGATGAGCTCAAAACACCAGGTGTTTAACCTTCAGCCTGTTCAGATGACTTGGAAGAGCTGCCCTTTTGTGGCTATGAAACCATCTATGCAGGTCCAGTCAGACAGGCGGTCTGCAGGAGAATCATGTAATCTAATAACAAGTGGAGTTAGATTTGGGTTCCCTCAGCAACACGGGCTCCAGACAACACCAGCAGTACACTTCAGATATATATATATTTTTTTTTTTATTTATAACCTTTATTTTGCCAGGCAAAACATTAAGAACAAATTCTTATTTACAATTATTTTGATCAGCATATTCTCCAGATACAATATGTTACACAATGCTATATTTTGATTACAATTATCTTGATGGTGTAATTTTGTGAGATCCAAATTAAAGGGCCTGATCTCAAACCATGACTCAGGAATATTTAAGTTTGAACTTTTAGTCCTGCCCACTTAGTCATTTCTGTCGCTGTGATAGTGCATCAAGACACAGAAACGACTGTCTTGGATAGTTGTTTCTCTTCTTCTTAATAACATTGTGCACATGTATTTTTTAGGTGACCCTAAAAAAATATATATTTTATCTCAATGTTTTTATGTAGTAACTTTTAACATACAATTCATAATGTAAAGAGCCTTTATATTAAAGGAATACATTCAACTCTGATACTAGCCCTTTAACGTTTCTGTGCCTGATGCATGATTGGCACTACACAGCCTGTTATTGTTACTGTCTCTCCATATATTAGTTTTGGCCAATAACTTTCAAACAGTGTGACTGAAACAAAACCTATGTAATAACCAGTCTCGTCTCAGTCTCCTCTTATCTCTCCACCTTTTCCTCTTGTTCTGTCAACGTCTTAAAATATCTGAACATGTTTGTGAGTTTTAACCTTCACAAAACTCTTAAATGACAACTATGTTATGTAACTCAGAGCCATTTAAAAGAGTCTTTGTTTGACGTAGTCCAGGTCTAGAGGAGTGTGCGAACCACTGCTCTAAATGCAGACCATCTGAGCTCTGAAATGTGGCGGCTTGTCTCCATGTTGTCTTTGGCACCGGACACAAAGCTGCACATTGTACTGTTTCTCCTCCTCTGTTGGGTTTCATGGGCCCTAAAAGACGCTCCTTAGTTATAATGTAGTTAGGCAGGAGTGATGTGTTGTTCCAATATTGGTATCGGTGATATATGAGGGTAGCCCATAGACTGTATAAAGAAGTGGACGAAGACAGTGTGACATCACTTATATCGCATGGCTCCACTCAAATGAAGCTCATCGAGGCTAGCAGTTAGAGACGAATTTGGAGCCAAGATCCTTATTTGGAATTCCAACTGCGAGTATCATAGCAACCAAGGAACCAATCCAGAGCGAGGCTGTTGGAAGGTAACGTGCCTTCCTGCCCGCACTATTGATTTAGCAGGAAGTGGATGCTTGGCAATGCTGTCAGTCAAACCTGTTGCTAATGCTAACAGGAGAGACCTCGAGGAAAGAAGGCGCCTGATTTGCCTGTGATGGAGCCAAAAGGGCGCCCATGATCACTTCCTATTTGGAACGTGGCAGCTAGCAGGTTAGCAATGTCCATTTATATATACACAGTCTGTGTGGTAGCCTGAGATATTGTATATATCCAATATTTGACAAGAATATTTTTTTGCACCGCCCCAATCTATTCATGTCTATGTCGCTCCTTGTTTGTCTTTTTGAATAGACTCATGAGTAAATATGGAAATAGAAGAGCAATTAGGCTATAAACACGGCCCGACAGTCATGTTACAAATTATTTTATATCCCAGATAAATACAGATTATTATTTTTACCAATGTGAAGTTAAATTGTGAACTTTATATAACCAAACATCATTGTATGGACCCTGCTGTTGGGTTTCAAATCTTACTATCGCCATCAACAAATGTGGGTTATTGGCCACAGCAGCAAGACAAATAAAATATATGCAGGACCATTCCTAATTGTATTTGGGGCCGCACAATATTAATAAAAAAGCATGAATGCAGGGGTCGATACCTGTATATTGCATAAACAACAATACATCTTTGATATAAAAAAAAAAAAAAAGTATAATAAATGTATTATGTTAAATGACTTAATTTAATAGTATAGTGTGTCATAATAATAATTTTAAAAAAAAAAAACTTGAAGAAAAACAAGGCTGAATTTCGGAAGCAACTCTTACTCAGATTTTTATTTAAGTAACTTAAAAAAGGACTTTTCAGAGTAGTTTTCTAGCAGCAAATTTGTACTCCTACTTGAGTAATGTTTTAGTGAAGTAACAGTAATCTTGAGTAAAGGTTTTGGTTACTCTTCCCGCTGTGAGTAAGTCTACAAGTGACAAAATCTTTGTTTCTTCAGATATGATTTAGTTTAGTAATTTTTGTTTATTCTTGTGCATTATTTATTTAATGTATTGTCCTTCCTGTTACATTAACTTTAACTTTAAATTATAAATCTGATATTAACTCCAGACAGTTACTCTCCCAAATACTTTTTTACTCTTACTTGAGTCATTTCTTGGACCACTACTTTGTACTTCTACTTGAGTAATATTATTTTGAAGTATCATTGCTCTAGCTTGAGTACAATTTTGGCTACTCTACCCACCTTTGCTGAATTTCTACTCAACAAATGAAAATGAGGGCTAAATTTAACATTTTTACTGAACGTGTCAGGTCATAATTCTCTGCTGTGATTTCAATATGGCTTGAACAAATATGACGGTAACATTTCATTTACCCATACCGTCTGCAGCCCTACATTAGTGTCAAGGTTTGGTTGTGAGTCTCGCATTTGGACTCAAGGTCTGGACACCGGGGTTACATGTTGCCTGACCCCCTCCCTACCAGACCCCCTCGTGTGCGCCCTGCTTTCCCCCTTACCCCAGTCAATCCTCATCAAGCACCGGCAACAAAGACTAACCACTCCACTACACAATACAACTACAACACTCTAACAATAGGAGCTCTCACAGCCTGTTGGAGTCTCAGCTTTGGTTCATCTGGGCCCACTTCTCCCCCTCTCCCCCTCACCCCCTCTCCTCTTCTCTGTTTATCCCTTGCTCTCATGCATCAATACCTTCACTTTCCCGCCTTTTCCTGCCCCCTTCATTTTCAGTACAAATCTGACTTCCTGTAATCCACACTCCCAGAATCCCATGTGCTGTTCTTGGCTAAACAAATGAAGGAGTGTTTGGATGGAATTTGAGACAGGAGACTAGGTTTTCCAAAAACAACTAGCCAAGAATTCCTGCATTTTTATGTGTACAGTTGAGTTCTTGTAATAACTAGAATTCAGTAGTGGATGAAGTACTCAATTTTGTTAAGTAAAAGTAGAGATACAGAGGTAAAAAGATGTCCAATAAAGATATATTCAAGTAAAAGTATCACATGAAAAAAATCAACTTAAGTAAATGTATTTAAGTATCCGTTTAACAAATTAAAACGTTATTTTAAGATTGAAGGCAAAAGTATCACACGTTCTTAAAGTGTTAAATGTAGTGATATTGATATATATGCATATACCCACATACACATCTTTTGGTTAACAATTGTAATATGAAGTATATATACTTAGTATATATATATATATATATATATATATATATATTATATATATATTTGAGGTTACTTTTATCATCTTCATGGTAACATTCTAACTAAAGTTTTGAAGTTCCAACTTTAGCTTTGAGCAAAAAAAAATAGAAAAAAATATATATATATATATATATATATATTTTTTTTTTTTTTTTTTTTTTTTTTTTTTTTTTTTTTTTTTTGCTCTCAAAGCTAAAGTTGGAACTTCAAAACTTTAGTTAGAATGTTACCATGAAGATGATAAAAGTAACCTCAAATCATAGGAAAAAATAACTTTTTACTTTTCTGTCCAATTAAATGTAGTGAAGTTAAAGTAAAAAGTACCCTCTATAAAATTTCATTAAGTAAAGTACAGACAACTAAAAATTTTACTTATGTACAGTACTTTAATACTTTCACTTTGTTACCTTCCACCACTGAACTAGATAAAGTAAATAACTCACCCAGATACTAATCTTCAAGCTAAATATGGATTTCTAGAAATACCAATATATTAATAAAAAAAAAAGAAATAATATAACCACATAGTGAAATTAAAATGGCCTTTTTATATTATGTATTAAAATTTGGTGTTACAATATTTCAAAGCATGGGATTATGTTTCATGGATCAGTTCAATTACAGGTTTGCGTCTGACTTGTCAAGAGGCAAACCTCTGATGGCATTAACAGCTTGTCTCCGTGGAGATCAATATGTTAAATGCCATCGTACTGCAGACCAGTTCAGCTAAAACAGTAGCATATCTGTGGAGTGAAGCAGGTGGCAGACCCTACCCCAGAAAAGTTGCATAGTGCAACTTTAAACTAGTATGGAAACTATATACTCATTTAAATATTATTATCATATTATAAGACCACATGTTAATATAAAACAAATAATAAATATTTTGTGATAATAATGTGATAATTTCATTCTATTCATTGTGGCATAAAAATCTGTAATAAAGACTAGAGGCTGATTTTAGCTGTTTTGTGTGTGTTTTGCAGTGATGGTGATTGTGCTGCTGCGCTACGCCCATGTGATCGAGAAGCACCAGAACTGTGTGCTGAACACAGCCAGTCTGTCCACGGGCTGGATCTGTGCAGCCGGCCTCATCATGGTCGGGAACTTCCAGGTAACACACCACATGCTGCTATAGTTTTTATTACTTTTTTTTTTTACTTTTTATATACAGCCGCCACACACTCTAGGAATTTTCAGTCTTAAAAGATTTTTTAACATGTGACAAAAAGATTTTAAATCTGTGAGCGCAAAGGCAGCGAAGAGACAGTACACCACAAGCTAAAATTTGTGAGCTTACCTCACTTAGCTATTTCCTGTCCACAGAAAAACGACTACCGGTAATGTTTTGAACATTTTGGACTCTCAAAGCGAGAGCATTGCACTTGTATTTGAGATTCAAATTAAAACTATGTCATGTATTTGTGAAAGGTTGTGCAGTAGTTCAGATAAATGCTTTTTAATACACATAAGGCTGGATATAAATGAGTCGCTATCTCTAATCTGCAGCATCTGTTTTGTGGTTACAACTTTGAGCTGCTCTGTCATATCATAGAGTCGCTCGTACACTGCACACACACATGAGGGCACAGCGGCTTAAAAATTACATACGAGGATCCTAAATCCGGTCACGCCTTATCAAGTCAGGAGAAGCAAATCAAGTCATAAATCAGGCATCCTGTAGTGTGTAATGGGCTTACATGTATTCAACTGCCACACTACTGTCATGCATTTAATTTCTCTGTATCTCACATAGAGTTGGGCAACATATTTATTGATCTATCATGATTATTTCATTTTATTTTGTCTGGTTTAAAAAAAAAATATATATATATTATGGTTGTCATTGACTAAAATTCTTGGTTGATGGCTGACATGTTCTGTCAATAAAGTCATTATCTCTATGACTCAAAATACTACAACTGCAGTTCATTCAAAAAACTACTACTACTTAATACAGAAAAGTGATCGAAAAATTGAACACGGGATTCACTACTAGATCTTCAGCTAATCCACTCCCTCCCTTCTCCTTTCTGTTGTTGTATGTATAATTCCTTCTAAATCTAAATAAAATGACTAATACAAATTTTGAAACATGATGGATTTGCATAGATCTAAACACAGCAGGAAAGTTACTCGTACCCTTTAATATACTGGAGTACATTTCCTTAAAACACTTGTAGTATAGAATGCACAACAAGTAAACGGAACTGCTACTGAGTGGAACTTCCTGTTTCATGAAATACTATTGTAAAGATGACTTGTTTTGTTTTGGATCACTTATACGAATGAATGAGTGCTACTGAATGTTACTTTGAGGTAATGAAGTTGTTTTTAAGATCTCTTTTCATACAATATAAGCCTATAGGGCAAAGAATGGACTTATTGTGTCTGTTTCTGTCATTGAATCTCTAATTAGAGCTTTGGTATAATGTGGTTTTCTTTTGCATAGACAAGTTTGTTTTTTATGTTTTCAAAATGGGGTTCACTTTTATTGTAGAGGGTTTGCTTGTCTACATGGAGAAGTTATGGCTTTGCCTATTCCACTGTGTATATATAATGTGTGTGTGTATATATTGTATATGTATATATGTAAGTATATATGTATATGTATATATATGTATGTATGTGTGTGTATATATATATATATATATATATATATATATATATATATATATATATATATATATATATATATATATATATATGTATATATATGTATATATATATGTGTATATATATATATATATATATATATATATATATATATATATATATATATATATATATATATATAGATATATACACACACACACACAAAGTAATTCAAAGTAATGCTTTACAGAATAAGAGAGATATTAGAATCACAGTAAACAAATCAAAACATAAATAATGATCTTGAAGTTTACTTTAAAGTTTCTCTCCTTTAAAATTCTTCTCTGTGTGAAAGTAATATATGGTCTGTCTATGTGGGTCTAGCATATTGACAGTTGATATCTTTTTGAGCTGTACATGTTTGGTCCTGTGAGAGCAGAAGTGCCTCCTGTCCTCTCTGTGTGAAAAGAATGTGTCCAAGTTGAAACCCACTCGACCTCGCTCACGTGCCTGTGTGTTCAGGAGAGCTAAATATTTAGGCAGGCTTCAGTGAGGCGGCTGTGGCTTTTTTCTACAACCCAGCGGCCACAAAACACAAGGAAACAGGAGAGGCAGAGTATCGCTATGGGTCTAAAGTTTGTGTGATTGATGCACTTTTTCACACTTTGAAATGTGTGACAGTGTAAGAGTCTAACAGACTGCATTTGTTTGGGAACGCTACAGGTTGTCCTCACCTCTTTGCCCGTATCTCCTCTGGGACCTTGGCTCAGCAAAAAGTGTGAGGAATTCTACGGGAGGGGCCACTCTATACTGAGACTGCAAAATTGTTTTATTGTTTATACTGAGGGCATCCTGCAGATCCTAGACGGTGATATGTAGCACACATGTACTCACTAGTATAATAAGCACCAGCTCTAGCTCTGTTACATAAGGCTTTGGTACAGCTGTGGAGAGGTTTTGGAGCAGATACTGATGAGTTACGCAGAACCATGCACACATTAGCACATGATCTATGACACAGTGTGACAGCACTGAAATGGTTAACTAGCTGGCAGAACACCTTACAGGGAATTCCCAGTTTCCAATATGTTTGTTTTTTTTTTTTTTTTCATGGTTTTGGACTATTGTTATCAGTATACTAAAATTACTACTAGTTTAAAGGTACAGTATGTAACGTTATGGAGGTGGAAAGTCAGCTGCATGATTCCATGGACACATGGTTCAAACCATACTTCGAGATGGATAAGTTTTATGCCATTATGTGGAATATGAAAGCCAAAGCCAAATTTTGCCCTGTTAATGTGACTTTTTTTTCTCCTCTCCTATCAATTCTTGAAAATATGTCTAGTTTTAGCATTTATTAGTATTTTGATATCAATCTGAGGGCTTTAGTCATTTAGTCCAAGGCCAGTGAGTGAGTTATCTGAAGGTTTGATATTTTTGGTATTAATATGTAAAAGGGCAGATTAAGAGTCCAAGTGCTCTCATTGGGTTCCCCTGTATAAATAAAGATAAAGAAAGATTCACAAGTTTAATCGCTCTTTGTAAAAATATATTATACAGAAGAAGTACTAAGAATGCATATATAGAAATAGTTGTTTTGGCATGAAATCTTCTATTGTATTGTTGGTAGTGCAGTTTGGGTCGGATACATAGATATCATCACCCATGTTCAGTGTATCATTTTAGAGTGCAGCTTTATCAGCCCTTTAAAGTTCGACACGCTTAAGAATGCTACATATTGACACACCATTATCGTCCTGCTTCATGAGACCTAACATCGTTTCATTTCTCCTGTAAACTGTCATTTATACGAAGTGAAACTGACAAATCCTGTGACAGTTGGGGCTTGTTCTGTCATGCTGATGCTCCCCCACCTCTGCCTTTGTCCTGCAGTGCTACACCCCTGCTGTCTGTTCTCTAGCATGCTATTGTGCACACAGCATTGATATTCATGTATGCAATCAAACCGCCGCTCACCGTCAGTCTACAGGAATGAATTTATTATGTACTTTTTGCTGAATCATCAAACCACATGTCGTGTCAGCAGAATCCAGCCGAGGGTCAAGTCCAGAGCGCAGGACCCCTGGGAAACAGCCAAGTCATGGAGCTACAGGCACTTCTGGTGATTGTGTTCTCAAGTCGCAAACATACACAGACAAATGTAATGAATTTCTCCTATACTATGAGGGCCCCATATGTCGCTGGATAAACTTTAAGTATCCTATATTGAATCACTGCTTGAGAAGAAATGTGTCTTTGGTATTGAGATGGGAGATATTTGCAGTCCTGTGGTCATTTATTTGATTAATTTGTTGGAGTCTTGGTCAACAGATGTGTATTAGTAGACTAACCTGGACAACTGAGGGATTACACAGATAACACACATGGTAATATAAACCATGGTAATAAAGTACTATTATTTAATGTTGAAAATGATTATTATCATCTTCGTATCAGAATCAGTATTGAGTCTATTCCATAGTATTGAAATCGAGTTTGAAATTTTAATACTAATGTCATAATATCATCTGAATTTCATCATCAGGACCAAAAAGTGATTTTTAATTTTATGAATATTGCCCAGCCAACTTTGTGTTGAATGCCCACTACAACCACATCATTTGGGTCTAAGTTAGTGACAGTGTTTACATGTAACACAAGAAGAGGAAGTTTTCTCTGACCTCATCTGGGCGCTGTTATGTCCTGTCTAGCCCCTTAGTCTTTGTGTGTGTCTCCATTTATGTGTGCGCGCGCTACAGTGTGAGACAGCGTGTGATCACATGCTCACAGCCCACTCTTTCTCTGTTGTGTTTTGTGACTTTCCTGTGAGCAGTTCTGTTGTCAGTGCTCCCCTTTTCCTAGGATTCCCCTTCTGTTTACATAACTCCAACTCCTGAAATGCAATTCAACAAAGTGATGTAGGATCTACAGGTGCCAGGTCCCTTCACTTTTTCTATGATGAATTTGAATTAAATTCCACTAAAAGTTTTATTTACCAGCATCAGAATAAGTTTGATTACGATGTCAGTGAACAAAATTCACAAACTAGAATTGATACGGAATTATGATGAAGTCAATTCACACCTCAAACAACGTGTACATGCACGTTTTAGCACATTTTGGCTGGATTGTTTGTCAACTAGTCAAACAATTATGGAGCTCAACAGTGACCGCCCACCCCCCTGGTTTCCCGTGAAATATCCATGAATTTCTCTTTTTTTTTTTTTTTCCCCCATAGAATTGCTGAAAACAATTGCTATTAAATATTTGAAAGTTCAGATAATTAGCTCTGTGGTAACTAATACCCACAAGGCCTATAATTTAATTTTAAATCTGTTTCTGAAACTTTTGCAAATCCAGAAAGTTTTTAATATGCTTTTTGGACTTATTGGACTACATTGCTTCTTAGCCTCTGTCATGCTTTAAAACTCTTTATTTGAATTTTCTGAAAGTCTATGGGAAAAATTAATTGCAAATTTACTTCCACTTTGAAGTGGGTGGAACTGTGGAGCTACATTCACATGGTACATTGAATATTGTACATTTAAAATACATTTTAACCATTGCATTGATGACATTAACATTTTTTGCCAGAGATTCTGCTGCTTATGTTAAATTTCCAGCCCCTGATGGTAGTTCTAACCTGCTGTATGTCCTCTGTCAGGTGGACAATGCTAAAGTGTTGCACTACGTGGGTGCTGGAGTGGCCTTCCCCACCAGTATACTGTTTGTGAGCCTGCAGTCTGCGCTGACGTACCGTCTCGCCAAGACCCAGGCTGAGTACTGTGTGGGACACCTCCGAGCCACCATGACCCTGCTGGCCTTCATCGCCCTGGTGCTTAGTATCCTCCAGGCTCACATGCTGCAGCCACGTCACATTGTATCAAACTCGTATATGTTACTAATTCAGGCATGACATAGGAACCAGTAATGCCATTTATTGTTATGTTATCAAGCACAATGATGCAGGGGGATGTAGCTGTCCTCGATAAAAGTCACTTCTTCTTTGACGTTTGAGTTTAAGGCTTAAACTCATTGTGTTATTATTAGAATGATCACAATTTGAAGTGCAATATATTACAATAGAGAAATATTATGAAGAACAATAATAATGAAACTACCTCTATGCTGCTGATACAATGAGCGTTGGTCTCCCAACCCGAAGGTTGGAGGATCGAGTCCAGCTCGGACCAAATTCTGTCATTGTGTCCTTAGGCAAGACACTTCACCCACATTGCCTAGTATGAAAGTGGCGTGTGCGTGAATGATCGGTGGTGGTCGGAGGGGCCGATGGCGCAAACTGGCAGCCTCGCTTCCATCCGTCTAGCCCCAGGGCAGCTGTGGCTACAATAGTAGCTTACCATCACCAAGTGTGGAGTGAATGAATAATGACTTCAGTGTAGCGCTTTTGAGAGGCTTTGATAAAGCGCATTACAAGTGTAAGGCATTATTATTATTATTTAATAACCTTAAAACACGACTCATAATAAGTCAGTCTTTCCCAACCAGGTGTACGGGGACCCTGAGGGGTATACAAACACTTTCCAGGGGGTACTTGAAATTATTTCAAATTTTAAAAAGATGAACTTGAATAGTAGTAATAGTAGAATAGGGGCGACAGTGGCTCAGTGGTTAGAGCATTGGTCTCCCAACTCGAAGGTCGGAGGATCAAGTCCAGCTCGGACCAAGTCCAGCTCGGACCAAGTTCTGTCGTTGTGTCCTTAGGCAAGACACTTCACCCACATTGCCTAGTATGAAAGTGGTGTGTGTGTGAATGGTGGTGGTCGGAGGGGCCGATGGCGCAAACTGGCAGCCTCGCTTCCGTCAGTCTACCCCAGGGCAGCTGTGGCTACAATAGTAGCTTACCATCACCAAGTGTGGAGTGAATGAATAATGACTTCACTGTAGCGCTTTGAGAGGCTTTGATAAAGCGCATTACAAATGTAAGGCATTTAGTATTTGAATCTAAAATGTTTTTAGTAATACATTTTACAAGCTTAATAATGTCTCAGAAGGATCATTTTGACTTGAATATCATTAAAACAAGAAAATTGAATAGTCCAATGAGGTTCATCTGATCTTCCAATAATTTATTTTATTTAATAGATTATTTTTTCAGACCAGGTAATAAACTAAATCTTGGTCTCAAAAAAGAATCTATTAAATAAGAAAAGACAATAGAATAGTTGTTATTGGCTATAATGGTGAAAAAGAAAAAAAAAACACTTACTTTATATAGGGAGTGTGAGTATAATGAGTCAGTTTGGGTCTTCTGGTTTTGCATTGAAAAATATGGAAGTAACGCTGTAATCTGATTGCAAAATAATTGTTTCTCAAAATTGCTAAACCATAAATGAGAAGTCCAAGACAAAAGACAATGTATGCAGTTTAACATTTGCCTCTATGCTCCAGAACCTTGTTCATATTGACACAAAATAGATCATAGATATTTCTTTCTTTTCTTTCTTAATTGCACTGGACTATTAAAAGCTGAATGAAATAAGCCAGTGGTACTGACTTTTCACCGAAGAGAATATTTGGCTTTCTAAGTACCACCGGATTTAAACCTGGAATTTATCAGGCCTAAATTAGGGCTAAATCAGGTCTAAAAGGAGACTAAGCCTTGGATACAGTAAGTGATGTTTATGTCCTCCTTTTGGTTAATAGCTTAAACAAATACTAAAACTGCAGAGGGCCCCATGTACACGTACCACAATTTGAGAAACACTGAACTGTGCAATGCTCTTTTAAATCTAGAACTAAAATATTATATACGTTTTCAACCATAGGTACAAACTTTTGTTCAGTTCTAAACTTGTATAACTGATATTCCAAATGTTGATGTTTTGCATACATGCTTTCTGAAGTTTTAGTCCTTAACCCAGCTTCCAGGTGGTGTCTTTTTCGTCCAGGAGAGTTTCGTCCTGCAGCACGCGTCAGCCATCTTTGAGTGGGTGTTCTGCGTCACAGTCATGCTCTTCTATGGGACGTTCGCCTTTGAGTTTGCCGGCATGTCGGGGGACACAGTGGCGGTGCTGGCCCGGGGAGGAGGAGCAGGGGTGGGTGACCGTAAAGTGGACGCCCTGGGACCCCTGCCCCCTCTCACCCTGCCCCACCCACATCCACCTGAGAGCCTCTCCATCCTGTGAGCATCGTGCCTTTGACTCACCGGTTCGCATTTTGCACATTGCCCAAGTTGAAAACCAAAATGGCCGACTTGTTTGTCCAATTACGTGCCAAATCCAGAGCAGCTGTCCTTCAAAGTATGATGAAGCAAAGAGTGGATTATACGAAAGACTGCAGAGGCTGCTGGTCGGCCCGAGCTATGACAGTATTAACCACAGAGACAGAGGAGCAAAGTCATCTGGTTACGACCACACAATCAACGCAATAAATGTATCACATTTCTGCATAAGCTTGGGTATACAGCACTGTTCACACTGTTCGTTCCACTGTTCAAAACTTGGAGAGATTATCAATAGTCCTGAAAAGCTGAACAAAATCTTCTCGATGTTTAACAAAGAATTGTGTGTACCTCTCAAGCATGTACAGCGTAAAGAATAGAAACACAACCTTTATGTTGTCTTGGCTGACACGTTGCCATGACAATTACTGTACCCCATGTATTTTACGAGGATGGAAACAGTTGGCTTATATTAGCAAAACAACCCGGAGAAGTTGCGCGTGCAATTCTAGGTGGTCTGTCGAGGTTCCAGCATTGGGCAACACATGAGCTGTCAGTGTGCCAAGAACGTTCCAAATGCTGCTTCGTAATAGACGTTGAATGCTAGTCCAGTTTTGTTTTGTTTGGTTGACCAATTAAGTTACGGAACGAATTAGTTGTTAATTTTTATGCTGCCGTCCACTTCCGAATTGTGACGTCACTTCCGAGTCCATCAACTGATTGAAAAACATGTTTACAGTTTTCTCTTTTTAAAATGACAACAGATCTCACATTTTAAAGTGATCACAGTTGTTTAAAGCTAACCAGGTCATAAGCATGGGTCTATGGTTATAACTGTGATAGAAAGTGTGCAGTTGAGGTAAGAAGCTAGGCTAGGGTAAGATAGTGTTAGCGGTGACCAACAGTTAGTGTATATTATGCTAGATTATTACATATCTGGTATCATTTGTGGTTAAACATACGACATGTGAAAGGTCATTGTCTCTTGTTTGATGAAATGAGGAACAATAACAAAGCTAGAAATCAGCTTTGAAGTTTCTGGTTGGACCCGGAAGTGATATCATCACTTAGCAACTACCTGTTGCGTTGGTTTTTTACACAAATGGCCTTAACATTCTCTCTGGAATAGAACTTGAATTGGATCCAATTAAAGACAGGATCTGTGTTGTCAGAGTATCTAAGCTTTATATGGCAAAAACTCGTGTAAAGCTTCTTAATCCTAAGTACAACTGTATTAAAACTATTAATTTAAATGAGAATGTTAGGGGTTTATTCGACTTTATTTTAATATTGGGCCAGTTATGGTGAAGCTGGTTGAGCATCCTCCAGTGGCGTTCAGTTGTATAAAAAGTATTCACAAGTCATAGTTTCTGATGCCAAATAGTAAACAGTTCATATTTATCAGTATTACTACAATATTACAGTTTGAATTCATATGATCTCCGCTAACCTTTTGAGTGTTACTGTTTATCACACAAGATTTCACTCCAGGAAACGGTCTGGGCCAGTTCTTAAAATGTCTTTTAATTGTATAAGAATGCTGCCATCCCACTTGGTCACTGCCACATTGGTTTTACAAGCTGTTTTAAATGTGTCCTATTGCCTGTCTCTCATATTTGCACTCAGGAAAGTGTCCCAGCACCAGCCAGAGTCCATCCAAAGCGGAGAGACTCACTGTTCTCTTGAAAGGACCTCATGTTCAGTCAAATCGTTTTGGTTTGTATATTTGCGTTCTGTAGAATAGCTGCTGCCACTCTGTTCTCGTAGCTATAATATATTAGATTATTTTTGTTAATCATGATCATGCCAAGCTACTTTGTAAACATTCCAGGTGGAGGTGTAGCTAGAATGCTGATGCTTCTGCTGACGTAATCATAGTTAAATATATATAAATAGTTACTTTATTCTTGCAATCATTAATGGAAGCATTGTGATATTTTAACCACTTTCAGATGTGTACCGGTATACTGTCCAAATGCTCCTATGTGCCTTACTTTTATAAAACCAAAGACATGATAGTTTTGAAATCTATAAATAAACATGATTGTATGTCTATATGCCTTAAGGTTCAATAAATAATAAAATAAAAGATTTCTTTTGTCTTTCCTATAATGATGTTGGCTAGGGTTTTGAGCCGGGCAGGACTGTATTCTTGTATTGAGATGGGGCTACCTCTTGACTAGCCAGCCAAGAACACACAGGTCTCCAGTACTGTGTAGAATATACAGAGTAAACCAGTCTGGATCCCAGGTTAGCCAACAGCCTGTACCCCATTGAGGCTTAAATACTAATGTGTTACTTACTACTCACCAAAAATGACCTGTGCACCACTTCACTTGAACTTTTCTTTATTGTTGACAATTATTTACACAGGCCACTTTCCCAGTGGCTCTGAAGGCTGCTCACAAATATCACAGTGACTGCCCTTTCATAACACTGTCAGAAGCTCAGGGTCTGTCACCTCAGCTCTGAGCTCACCACAATCCTCTACTTTGTTCTACAGACACTTGTTCAGCTGAGAGCGGACATACTTAAGACTTTAGCTCTTCTTTGGACCCGTGTACAAGGAAATGTGAAGGCTTGATACGAACATGAGTCTTGGCACAGAAGCAGATAAGGAAATGTCCCCATAGTGTTGATGAAAAAATACTTTGATAGATAAATATGACATAAGCCCAGCAAATCTAAAAACTGTCCTTAAAATGCAGAGCATCTACAATCAATAATTAAATTGCAAAAATCAAAAGAGTTCATTCACATGAACACAAACAAAGGTCCCAGCGGGAGGAAACAGTCAAGGTCATAAAAGGCACGTTGTTTTGTCTCGGCCCTCAAAAAAAACGCTCAGCAAATGCATGAGCAGATTACATGTTGAGTGTAACAGGAGCCGCTGCCCTCTGCCCCCTGTCCAAGAGCAGGCCCCTGTCCAGTCACAGGAAAGACTTAAGACTTCAGTGAAAACTAGTTTTGGGGATTAGCTCCATTTCAAACATGACACATACATTTAATCTGCTCCCAAATCAGTGGCTGGTTGTATTATCTGGATCTGTTAATCTGTCATATCTGTATGTCCAATGTCTACTGCCACATTTGCATGAACATTTTCTTATTTCCCATGGGGAGCTTGTGTCTGCGCTCTGGCAGACAGCAGCTTGTCCATCGTGGGTAGAGCAGGAGTAGTATTAGTAAACGAGTTTCTTGGGCACTTCCCAGCTGAACTCAGACCGACCGAAGTGACCGTAGGATGCTGTCTTCTGGTAGATGGGCCTCTTCAGGTTCAGCTCCCTGGCAACATTACACACAATCATCAGTTTATGATTAAATAATGCAAAAATGTTGAATAGTTCTACCCTTGTCATATGCCATCTCCACAATTATGTATGCATTTAGCTCCTAGTGGATGTATGAAGTATGCATGACAATCCTATGCATGACAATCCTAAGCAACTATAGTTGATGAAACTGGAATTGCTATTCAATATGACAGCTAAATAATATGAATCTAGAAACGGTGCCACTTCCTCTGAACCAAAATGTTCTTCAGCTGGACTGAGGCATTTATACCTATCCCTAGTGTCCATAATCCTGTGTTTTTAACTGTAAAGTGGAGTTCTGTGAGTGTGGTGTGTGTACCTGACGATGACGCCCGGCCTCAGGTCGAAGTTGTTGTTGACGATGTGCAGCAGGTCGGCCTCAGTCTTCTTTGACGAGCCATATGTGAAGATGGAGATGGAGAGAGGGTGTGCAACTCCAATGGCATATGACACCTGTGGCACCAGCACACATTACAGTTACAGGAGGATACTGGAGGAAAACAAGTTTAAACAGGTTTAAGAAGAGGGCATCACCTGCACCAGAACTCTCCGGCACAGCCCGGCTTTGACCAGGGACTTGGCCACCCAGCGAGCGGCGTAGGCTGCAGAGCGGTCCACTTTAGAGAAGTCTTTCCCAGAGAACGCTCCTCCTCCGTGAGCACCCCAGCCTCCATAAGTGTCCACAATGATCTTTCTGCCCGTCACTCCAGCATCACCCTGTGTGTGACCACACACATTAGACACATTACAAGACTACAGAGATGCTTTATTATATTTATTTAAAAAGAGACTTTGCACATTAATCAAACTATGTAAATGTGCCCGGGGTTCTCTGACTTTAGGTCATTTTCATCAGTAGTCCCTTTGCCAGATATGAAAAATGTAGCCTAAAAGTGAATACAAGTCAAAACCTTCAGAAGCTCACCTGAGGTCCTCCAATCACAAAGCGACCACTGGGCTGCAGGTGGTAGATGGTCTTCTCATCCAGATATTTAGCTGGCACAACAGCTTTAATGACCTGACAGAGTAAGTATTCAGTCATCTAAACAGGTCTGCTTCTCTTTATGTAAGCTCAGTGTTTATGGAGCTGTGTTTGTGTGTGTACCTTGTCCTTGAGCACCCTCTTCTGCTCCTCCAGTGAGATGTTGTCGTCGTGCTGCACAGAGATCACGATGGTGTGGACTCTTTTGGGGATGACTGCGCCATCCTTCTGCTCATAATGCACTGTCACCTGCACATTTATTTTTATTTATTAATTTATTTATATTTATTTATACAGGAGAACCCAATGAGAACTCTCCTCGCCTCTCTTTTTCATGGGCGCCCTTTTAAAATACAATACAAGCAGAAAAAATACCCAAACAAAAACAAAAAAAATACACAATCCGTAAAAAAACCCCATTAAAAACAGGTGCAGGAGTATGTATAAAAGCTTGTTACCAGATAATTAAATTGCGACTGTGTCACCAATGCATCCAGTTTTTCTTTTCCTTGGAGTGTATTCCATTTTTGCGAAGCAAAACAGCTAAAAACCTCTTTCTCGTCTCAGTTCTGGTGTAGCTAGTCCTTAAGACTTATACAGTCATGTAATCTGGTATTAAATGTTCCAGTATTAATGAGTAACATGCACATGAGGTATTCTGGCAGTTTTTGAAGTAGTCCCTTATAGATACATTTCATATAATGCTGTTCTCTTCTAATAGACAGTGATGGCTGAATCACTTTTTCAAAGAGAATGCTGTAATAAAACAAAGGGCAGCGTGAAAGAGAGAAACGGTTTCAAAGCAGACGCTGAAGTCTGCATATACACCACATCCCCATAATCCAGTATGGAAAGAAGGTTTTGGTTTCTGTAATAAAATGATAGTTTTGATTTTAAACTGTTACATAATTCTGAGATATGTTTTTTAAAGGATAAGTTTTTGTCAAGCCAAAACCCAAGATATTTATAAGTGACTCTATCAATGGATGTACCATTTAGTGTATAAACATTTGTAGCTTTCACGTTAGCTAAATATGTTTTGAAAAAATCATATACTTAGTTTTATTTGCATTCAATGACAGTTTAAGATTCATGAGAGAATTTTGAATTTCATTAAAATCTTGTTGCAGTTTTAAAAGCACTTGATCAGCAGAGAGTGTGAGTATGTAATGAGTATGTAAATTATATTATATAACACAGTGGTCTCTAGGCTCTTTTCTGACCTGTGTTTTGGAGTCTGGGCGAAGCCACGTGATGACCCCGTCTCTACGGAGGTCGGCCATCTTCTCGTTGAGTTTGTGGGCAAGGACAATGGTGAGGGGCATGCACTCCTCTGTCTCATCTGTGGCGTAGCCAAACATGAGGCCCTGTGCACAGAAAACAACAACAATGAAGCAACTAAAACTAAAATAATAACAAGAATACATTTTGCTTTCTATTTCTAGTCCAGTTTCAGTGTGCAGCCTTCTGAGAAAAAGGTTTAGACATTTTGTTCAACTAGCCACCTGTTGTTACTGGGGCATTGTGGGTGTACCAGAGACACAACTATAATATCTACTTGACTCTTTAGTTGCTGGTGGAATTGCATACCTCACTATGCCACCAATGTCCTCCACAGATTTTTAAGACAAATAATCTAAAAAATAAATAACCTGTAGTGGTGTTGTGGAGAGTCATTTTTGAAGCTGCAGTTTGTGTTAAAATTGTTAAAAGTGTGTGCACCTGGTCTCCTGCTCCAATGTCCTCCTCCAGTCTGTCGATGTGCACCCCCTGAGCGATGTCCGGACTCTGCTGCTCCAAAGCCACCAACACGTTACACGTCTTATAGTCAAAACCTGTGTACAAAATTAGAAACTATAAGTTGATGGGTGTAGCGGGTGCACTGTTTAACTGATGCCACCTGGTTGTCTCTATACATGTGTATTTTTTTTACTTGAATAATCCACAGTATTCAACACTGAGACAAGTGAGTGTCGTTAGTTACAAGTTACAGGTCAGATCTGAGGACCTTGCTGAACAAAATGTTGGTTATTTCTGAGCAACTCCTGTAATTGAGTAGATTAAAGATAGATACATTTAATGTCATACAGTGGAATTTTTTAAGAGGAAAGCAATAACATGTAAGTGATGTACCAGAAAACTTACATATGCACTGTTGAAGGAGACATTACATGCTCTCACAATTATTTTTCATGTTTTAGAGTTCAAAATATGAATGAAGAAATGTTCTGTACATCAGCACTTAGGCAGAGCTAGGAGTAGGTGCTTGGTGCCCTCTACTGGCACCCTATGAAGTGAATAATACTTTTTTTTTACACAGTATTTATCCTTTTTAGGTACCATATAGCTGTAATACCTTTGTCTGAGTTGTCATAGCCAATATGTTTGATTGTGTCCCTCACGACTTTCTGGTAGTCCACCACCGCCCGCGACGTGATCTCTCCACAGAGAAGCACCATGCCTGTCTTACACACTGTCTCTGCAAAAACAACATGTTTAATATTACAACAGCTCTACAGCATCTGAACCAAGTCAGCTACATCTCACCACCAGTCTATAATGTGAGGACTGAAATGACTTATACATTAATTAGCCTTAATAAATGTAGAAATAGTTTAGTGGGAATGATTCAAGGGTTATAACTACTTAATTGAGAGATTGGGTTGAAGAATTATGGTTAAAATATTAATTAAATAGTTATTAAGCCTGAATCAATCTCACAGCAGAACTGAGTAATTTTCAATGATAGGGCTCCCCCTACAGCTTCCTTATGAGAATACACTGTCGGAGACTTGGATCTTTTTTCCTCCTTTATATTTTCTTCTCTTTTCTTTTTGATATTTTATTGAAATAAGGTAGTATAAACACATAAAAAACAAAAGCCAGGATTTCTCTTCTTTGGGTCGTGCCGGCCATATTACAAGGCTGGTTTTCCGCACAGAGATGACAGATCCAACACCCCAAAAATATTTAACCCTCACTGGGACTTACAAAGACATTTCATTGGGTAAAAATGTTACTTAGTTCTGCTTAAAAATATATAAAAATGTTCATTGTGAAGAGATAAGTTTCTGTTTGTGCTTTATTAAGGCTAATTAAAGCATAGCTATTATCCAGGCATGTTATCCAGGCACAGGCACAGCAGCCTGTTCCCTCAGTCTCTATGTGATTATATAAAGAGAAATGTGTTGTCTTGTGTCCTCACCACAGGCCACTTTGGCATCTGGGTCCTGCCTCAGGTGAGCGTCCAGGACTGCATCGCTGATCTGGTCACAGATTTTGTCTACAGACACAGAGCAATGGAGAGGTTATACCTGACCTGAGATCCCATAAGCACAATTTCATTCAACTACTTTTGGACCCATTTTGACATTTTGCAATAATGAAGAAGTAACAACCCTAATTTCTGGGGGTACAAAGATTGAAAGCAGCTTCCAGGAGTGAAACAGTGTAAATGTGCAATAGCTCTTAGCAATGAAAGATCCGAATGATTATGTATGGACTTTAAAAACATGGAGGAACACTTCTTGGATCAGTTATGTTAAGCTCTAGACGGGGAGAAAGCCTTCACAAATACTCAAAAATACATCTCAGAAACTCTAGTAGTCTAACACTATTCCAGTTGAATTAAACATTAAAATCTAGTTTTGTATCTGGTGTTTTAATAGCATTATCTACTGTTCCTATCTACTGTTTTTGGTCATTTTAGAGCAAACTAAGTAAATGTGCAGCTTTCTAGGCAAAAACGTCTAAATCTAAGTTTGTTTGCAAAGTAGTTCCAAGTAGTTCGTTACATCACACTTGATTTCCCTGTTTACAGCCTGTGTTTAGAGATTACAAAAACCTGGCTGCAGGGGCAGAGTTTGAAGTGTTGATACCTGTTAGACCAATCACACTGTTCCTTATACTTCCAGACCTGCCCCTCCTCCTGCCTCACTCTCTTCTTTAATACACAGGTACTGCCCAGTTTATCGTCTCTATTTGAAGTGTGGTTAAAGGGTGGAGTTTAGATGTTTTGTCTCTCTTAAAGGAATCAACATTATAACATTTAGAAAAGCAAGGAGGAAAAGTTAACTGCCATAAACTAGATGTTGAAAAGTCTCATGCAACTTTGTTCACACAATGTGCTCTCCATTTTAGTCAATTCAGGATAAATTTAGGAAATGTTTTTTTTTTTTTTCTATTTTGACTTTATCCAGCCATAACAGCGAGGTTCATATCTGTCACCTTTGCTGTTTACTTTATTTGAATGTTGCATCTCCTGATTATCAATTAATCCTGCACCGGGTCTGCTTACAACACCCTACAACGGAAGTGAAAGGTAAGAGTAAGAGTTCAAATAATACAATGCCAGTCTTATCTAGATTATAATAGACTGATTTCACGTGTATTGAGGGCCTTGTTACCTAACAGGTCATAAACACAAACTGTCCATAAACTATTGATAAATACCACAGACACAAATGAGATAACCTTTGCGACTGCTCATAATCAATAAAAACTACTTTTAGTGCCACAGTAAATACATTAGATACAACCAGGAGCGGAAGAAAACAATTTATGAATTCTCATGTTAGGGTTGTCAAAAGTATCAAAATTCAGATACTAATCAATACTTAAACTAGAATCGAAACCAGATACTCATTTGAGCAGGTATTGATACTAAAAAGTCATATTCACTGGACAGAAATGAACCTTTCTTAAATAGTTTTAGAATGATCTTGAGCTGTATCAAAGCCAGTATAAGACACATAGTCTAGTATACACCCATGGACCACTATGGAACCTACAATATCTGTACCCTACAGTGTACAATGATGGGATTACACAGATATAAGGCCACATAGAAAGTACTACCATTTAATGTTGAAAAGAACACTCTATTGTCTAAATAAAGTGTGTTTTTGATCACCATTGTGATATCAGAATCAGTATTGAGTATCGAGTCAATTCCTTAGTATTGAAATCAAGTTTGAAATTTTGGTATCTTGACACACAAATCATGTTACTATAGTTGATTAGAATATTTGGGTAATTTTACTTTTCTTGAGTATGTACTTGAATATGTAATTGGATATTATTATAGCAATATAAATGTAGTTTGTATAAAATTGTATCATTTGTGCAAAATTTCTTTCCATATGACAGGCTTTTATAAAAATCTGGTGCCAGACTGGTCTGTCGGAGGTGTGGAAATGCAGCAACTCTACACCCCACTGTGCAGCTGCTGTCAATGAGTTGGGGGTAGTAAACACATGTTGCTCTGAATGGGGTAGTTGCCATACTGAAATAGACAACACACTTGAATCCCTTTTAATGGCCCACTGGCATTTAAAAAAATCTGAGAGAATCTGATCAGTCTGTCCAAATTTACTCAAGGCATCACTTTTGCTCACTGCATTGAAAAAGAAAAAAAAAAAGTTTATATATTTTGCAATTACTCCAATAGTCTTGTCCTCACCTGGATGCCCTTCTCCCACAGACTCGGATGTGAACATGAAGGAGCCATCGTCCAGAAGATCGCTCATGTTTGGGCTGTATTTGGGTCACGTCTCAGGGGTGAGCAAGTTCTCAGGGAGCTTATAGTCCTGTGATTTCACGGAGAGAAAGAGGAGGAAGAGGAGGCTGAATGTCCTGTCCTAGATCCACTAGGCAAACTGACCAAAACTCCACATCCAGCTCCACATGGTCCAATATATACGTCCCCTCACTCTACACATGTGCGTCATGTGGTCCTGGGACAGACCATTGCGAGGGGAGTGGTGCAGGGGAGGGAGGACTCTGTGTTCTGGAAAAACTTAACTTAACCCTTTGTGGTGTGGGCCAAATGAAAGCACCCACTGTATAGCAGCCTGTGTGTGTGTATCAGTTTTCTGGAATGCAGTACATGTTGGGGTGAAGTGGGGATAAACTGTTTAATATGGGGCCACTCTCCACCCCTGCACGGGCTGATGGGACAGAGCCGGACCTGGACAACAAACACAAAAACGCAAAAGTGATGCAACTGGGCTTTACATCATAAGTTGATAAGCAAGTCCTAGTTCTGGTTATAATGTATACTATTAGTCCAAAAGAGACCATTGCAGTCAGTAAGATGTTGCTTTATAGAAATAGCAGTTTATAAATACATTTTTATTTTGAAACCGTTGTGCAGCAGGAGAAAAGAAATTTAGGTCAGAACTGTGTCAAAGTCCAAATGATTTGTTTTTTGTGCCACTGTGTGGGTGTATAATTTATAAAGCATATTCCACTTACAGCCAAAGTAGTAAGGCTTGTCGATAGGACAATAAAATAACACTAACCCTAACGTTTTTGCTCATTTTTAAAAATCTTGATTTTCAATTTGAGTCTTTAGTCTTACAAATAGAAATGTCTTACTAATTTGTACTAATTGCAACGCTGACTTTTAATCAGTGCCATTTGAAACAAATGAGTCCTCCATAAAACCCTACTCCAAACCAGATGCTTATACTGACAGAGGATTGGCCGTAGACATCTCCATTAAAAAGACCCAAGATGATCATTGACAATTAGAACTTACTGATTTTACGCTGCAACTGTGCTGACAAAAGCTCTCAGAATTTTGAGACTCCAGCACAAAAACTACTACTATGTACGCAGAGAAGTAACAGCATACTTCATAAGTGAAAAGCCAGATTGTCCAGTCACTCCCAAGACTCCAAATAACTCACCCCATGCCTTCTCCTATTGTTTGAGGTCAATATAAATTCATATAATCAAAAAAAAAAAAAAAGAGAGACACCGCAGTTTAACCAACTAAATGGCTAAATAACAACTGCCTTAATGCTTTACTCATCTTTAGAAGACAACAGTTCCCAAAACAATTGGTTGGTCTCGGGTTTCAACCCTTCTAATTGATAATAATTTTTGTTTTGTATTCATGCTCAATTCATCCAACAAAACCTACAAAACCTTACTATTTGCTGCTGTTGTCCAGCAGTAAATAATTGAATACCTCTTCAGCCCTGTTGGTTGAGTTACTGTACTTTTACACTCTTTTTAATGGCATTAGACTCCATCCATGTGGCAGCCTGGGGCATTTGTTCTCATCTGTGAACTTAGAGAAATACTTCGGCTCCATTTACAGAGAGGGGGATCCAATAATGAAGATGTGCCTCTGATAATGTGTGTAGGTAAGCCTCTGACACACAAACACACGCGTGCCCATCCAGAGACAATAGACCCAGCAGAGCTCAGGGGTAAACACGTCTCTGTATTGTAGCGAGCGATGTCGTCTCTTCTAACACTTGTATGTCGATAAATACCATTGGCCTCTGGTAAAGGTTAATTCTGTGTTCAGTTTTTTAAATATTAAGTAACAATTATTTTTGTCAGACAGGAGTGTTTGCTTACTTAATGTAGCTTTCCTCAGAAGCATCACCTGATAGGCCTTGCTTGCAGATCTCAATGTCCTCCCTGCACACAAGGTCCACACTTCCAATGAGCGTAATGGAGACAAGGGAGCCTATTTTCCCCATAATATCACCTCTGCAGAATATCACACTCCCACCTCCTCTGGACATCTTACTCTTCTCAAAATATCTCATTTTCGTCAAAGCATCTCAACCTCCTCCATAATTTCCTCAGAACACCTCACTCTCCTCCATCACTTCCTCAGAAGATCTCACTCTCCCTCCTCACTCTCCTCTGAACACTTCATTCTCCTCCACCACCTCCTATGAACATGTCACTCTCCTCCATGACCTCCTATGAACACCTCATTCTCCTCCACCACCTATTATGAACATCTCATTCCCCTCCATCACCTCCTCAGAACATCTCATTCTCCTTCATCATCTCCTCAGAACACCTCATTCTCCTCAGACCCAGCTCAGTCTCTTCTATCATTCTCCTCAGAAAATCTCGCTGTCCTCTTTCAGCTCCTCAGAACATCTTACTTTCCTCCATCACCTCCTCAGAAAACCTCACTCTCTTCCATTACTCCCCTCAGAACATCTCTCTCTTCTCCATTACCTCCTCAGAACATCTCACTCTCCTCCTTCACTTCCTCAGTTCCATCTCACTGTCCTTCATCATTTCCTCAGAGCATCTGACTCTCCTCAGAACCTCTCACTCTCTTCCATCACTTCCCCAGAGCACTCACTTTCCTCCATCACTTCTACAGAATACCTCCATAACCTCCTCAAAACACCCCACTCTTCTCAGAACATCTCATTCTCCTCTCACTCTATAACAAAGCTAATATACAATCAATACAATACTAATATTTAAATTGACAATGAATCGATAAAATGTACATAATAGGGTTGGGTGACTGTACTGTGGCTGTGTGCTCAGCTAAAATACACTAAAAGTAAAAGTCAATGTCTTAAACAGATCATAGGTTAACCCATTATCAAACATAAACTAGATGAAACAAGGGAAGACAGGGTAGACACAACCTGTCAGAACCAGCACAAGCCCAGGTCAGTGAGGTTTGTTCAGCCTCACTTGAATGTGAAAGGTCAGATCACTGGTCTGATACAAGAGCACAGACCTGAGGAACAGATATAGTGGAAAACTAGTGGTCTAGTCCTCTGTGGATGATTAGGGATGGATGATGTTACAGTGTATCAAGGTGCAGTGAGCACAGATGAAGCTGAAGGTTGACCTTTGCTCCACAGATCCCAGGGCCCCTAGATGAGCTGAGGGAAAACCTGATAAAGGCCTGATGACGTTTGTGTTGGAGGAACGATATAAAACTAGATGGTTAGATCCTCTACTGTCACATGAACATGAAGTTGGCTTCAGTTGGCATTAGCCTCAGGCAGGAGGAACAATCAGGCCAAGTTGAATACTGGTCAAATGTAAATAGTGGGTGATTCCCTCCTCCCTCTTCAGGATTGGGTTTAGTTTGAAGTTTTGTGGGCTGAACTCGCCTGAACAGGCTGAGATAACCACCGCAGCCTCAGAGGAGCAGCACCTGTTTGTGTTTCCAGGTTCAAGGACACACAGTTTACCTCGGTGGCTCAGCGCTGGTCACCAACCAGTTCTATCCAGATGAGAGCCAGTGGCAGCTAAAGGTGGATTCAGCCTGCAGTCCTCCTAATCACCTCTTATCACTCACTGCAAGAGACTTCAACATTTATCATGTTTATCATTTTTAGAGGGTGGTGATTATTTTAATTGACTGCAAATAAATGTGGAGTCATTGATAGCAGTATAGGAACAGAGTACACAAAGAGGTCCCTGTGCTGCCCAGTCCTGAGCAGATATACAACTATATATGTACACATGTATTTAAATGTGTTACATTACATGTTTACCAAGACATCTGGTATTCATACTCATTTTAGATCCCCAATAACAGCACAGACACTATACACATATACTTAAGCGTGTCAGATTTTTAGTGTGAGGGCCATCGGCTCAGCTTGTACGTAACAGGCTTAATGTTTGACATTTGACACATTTTGACTATTGCTCTTTCTTTGGAAATAATTAATTTTGTCCTCTCCAATATATTGATGTATCAAAAACATCTATTTTTGTATGAAAATCAATGAAGTTACCGAGTATCCAAGTAACCAGTATCAGTTCTTTATACGCATATTTTTGTATACATGCATCAGAGGAATTTCTTCTTTTGTTATATTTAAATACAATATACAAAGGAAGGAATAAACTTTGTGTTGACCTTTGTATTTGAATCTCTCAAATTGATAATATTTACCTCAATTTGCCTCACCAGTCTCTCTTTCAGTCTCTTATTGCCTGGGCAGCCAGAAGTATCCAATAGGTGTTGCTCTGATCAACCAATGGTAGTGAGGAGCAGCACTGGGCAGGAGGAGGGGCACATATGCTGAACAGCAATTGGCTTGTAGTTCTACACACACCCCAAAACAGAAACAGTAATGTGCTGTGGGCATTCGTTTGCAAAATAGTAAAAACCCTAGGGAGTTTTTAGCTCTCTTATTGACAGTTTGTATATAAGAAATAACTACAGATCTTTGGATAAACTGGAGGGGTTACACACCATCTGTGAATGGATGGTCACTCTCAGCAGATTTCAGGTCCTTGGTACACTTCTCCGTGAAGCAGCTGTAAAGAAATCAAATTGTCTTCAGATCAATATACTGTCAGGGACAAGAATGTGAATCTTCTTAACACTACTGTCAGTACCCAGTGACAAAGAGTCAGGTGGTATTGATAACCTCTGCACACCTTTGGCCTGCTTTAAAGCACTGCTGACTTTATCACTACTTCCTTTTATACGCTGCTATCTTCTGTAGCGGCTTGTAAATACACTGTAATGTGAGCTATATATAGCATTGTTACCTGAATATATACAGTGCCCTCAATTATGTTGACTGTAAAATCTTAAAATGACTAAGCCGTAATATGTACACACATCAAAATATGTATATATACTGTACCAGTTATTGACAACATGTGTCTGTCTCGTCCCATCAGCAAGATTCAGTGGCCCAAAAATCTCCATGAACCACTGCTGAAGAACTGCACAAGGAAATTAGGTGCAGGGGTCCAAAAATGACATCACGAATGTATACTCCACACTTCATCATCAAAGTCTGTAACTGGCAAGAGACGTCACTGTAATATTGTGTGAATTTTCTGAGGAATGGTGTTTGTCAAACATGCTGCTAGATTACTGGACATAAAAATAGAATAAAGTCACTATACAATAAAGATCTGTTCATGTAAAAGGCATCTATGTTCACTAACCTCCAGAGGGCGCCTCAAAGTGGATCTTTCTCTTAACATTGCTGTTCCTTCTCTAGAAATTCAAGAATCTGTCCATATAATATATATTATGAACAACTGTGCATCAATGAAATTAGACTAACCAAGGGTAAGACGAGAGTATGAATGTTCAAAGCTAACTCCTGCAGGTACCATATCTCCAGATCAATGTAAGACCTGTTTGAGACTGTCCCGGGCTTTCTCTCATGTAACTTACACACATGGATTCACATGAGAAAAGCTTTCAGTGTGATTGGCCTGATCTGAGCTGAAGGGGCTTAAGAGGCTGCTCAAAACACATCAGATTTTTCTGGCATTAGTCGTCAGCTACACACTGGTGAGTAGTGCTCTGTTTTAAATGAGATACTATGTACTTTAATGTTACAAGTAGTCATAGGAAGTATTTTCTTTTCACTTTTAAGCATTGGGAAAATTGATCATGAATAACTGACTTGTTAAGCACCTATTTATGCCACCTATTTTAGAAAAGTGTCTCTTTTCCAAAGTAGGATGGGAGCTATGTGGATCGCAGGGTCAGTCCTGAAGGCAGTGGGCCTGTTTGTGGCAGAGCTCCTCAGCTCCATCACAGACTGGTTCCAAACCAAAGCAGCATGGGCCAACCTCCGGGTGCTGGAGGACACAGAGCTCAAAACCACTGGAGGAGGTGAAAACAACATGAAACCATCAGCATGCTAAATCATGAAGATTAAACTATTAAACAACAAGATTAAACAATTTGAACAAAAACGATCTGTTTGTTTGGGAAGTCAAATTTCCAGCTGTATATAATATTGATTTGGTTATTGATCTTGACTGATTGGTCTGTTTTAGAGTGTGGTTACGAGGGGTGACCCCGCATTATCAGCCACACATAGTGTGAACTTTTTTCTCAGATTATACAACAAACAAGGAATTTCTTGAAAAAGCAAGTGACTTAAATCCAAGCCATAAGCTCACTACATTCCAGCAATTAACAAGTGCAGCTTAAAGGAAACCAGCTGGATGTCACTGTTCTATTGTATCCTATTCTATTTATATTTATAGTTATGTGTTTTATTAAAGTATACATTTTGTATCTTTCAATTTCTCCTCTGAACATTTCAGTCCATGAGCGCTACAAGGCTAGGGTTTTGTGGGAGAAGACTGGAGCTGTGGTCATGGTGGTACGTCGGCCTGGATCACTTTTATGCAGAGAGGTTAGTGTGTTTTTGTTTGTGACTTGCACATCATTGAAGCAGCTTTATACTTGTGTTTGTGTCTAAACAAGGAAGCTGCAGAGCTGTCCTCTCTCCAGCCCCAGCTGCAGGACATGGGTGTTCCTCTCTTTGCTGTGGTCAAACAAAACATTGGGAAAGAACTAGACACTTTTAAGAAATACTTCAATGGAAAGGTCTATGTAGACCAGCAGGTCTGTACACAACATGAGCATTTAGAACAGTTTTTAAAGACTTTACTACTTAAATAAAATAACCTTGAGTTTCTACAGAGGAATTTTTACGGCCCTGTCCAGCGGTGGATGTTCCTCTCTCTGTTTCTGCGCATTGGGGTTTGGAGGAGCCTTTGGCGGGCCTACCGCAGAGGGTTCAGGGGGAACCTCCGAGGTGAAGGCTTTATTCTGGGAGGAGTGTTTGTGATCGGACCAGGAGACCAGGTGAGGTGTTTTCTGTCTGTCCACAGCCAGTGCTTTATCTGGGGTCTCGATCATGATTGTGCTGTTTCACACAGGGCATCCTCCTGGAGCACAGAGAGAAGGAGTTTGGAGATAAAGTCAATATGTTAGCAGTCCTCACAACAGTCCGCAAAATGCAACAGAACATTAAATAGACCTTCAATGAGCCCATACAGCCTAACATGATGTAAGAGTGGTCACAGCAGGATTCAGTTAGTGGCCAGGCCAGAATATGTTTTACACAGGCGCAGAGCATCCTACAGCATCAAGTTTCCTTTTTTAAAGAAATGACTTCAAAAACTGTCTATGTTTATTGCAACAATATGTGTTGTGTCTAATGTTGCCTCCTTTTTCTTATCAAAACAAAAATAGCAAGAACTGAAGTAAAATTCATTGTAAATCCAAGTGTCCGTGTTTGTGGAAACTTATAATATCTAATGACGTTTGCACTGAGCATGAGCAGAGTGGCACCTTTATCTCCCCTGCTCGATTACTCGTCCTTATGTGTCTGGATCATCCCTCCTTTAATCTCTCCAGCTCGATTGCTCGTCCTTGTGTCTGGATCATCTCTCTTGCGCATGCGCATTCGCCTGTATGTTACATGTCCAGTCGGAGTTGCTGAACTATTATTTTCTGGTGAGTTTTTATTGCGAAACTGCTCTGTAGAGTCTTTCCCCGAGAGGTCTTGTGAAAGCCCTTTAGATACTGTGTTTGGTAGAGCTGTGCTAACTTAGCATCAGCTAATGACGAGCTAAACACTGAAAAACAATGCATTATTATGTAACCATAACTGGGCAAAGAAACTGATGGTATTTCTGTTACAGTGTTTTTTTTTAGTTGATACACACGGCTCACATTCGTAACAATAGCATTTGTAAGCCTGCTCCAAAGTGCTCAGCTGAGGTGTAATCAGGTTTGTCAGGTAAGAGCCTGAGGTTATGCGGTTAAAGGTTAAAGGTCATTAAACTGACTCTTTGTACAGCCGCGCAGGGCAATCAAGACACAGTGTTTGTCCAATACAATCTAAAGTCATCACGTGTCAAAAGTAGAATTAAATAGTAACGAATTATACACAAATAATCCCGTTTTCCCTTCACTTCTGTTTGAAATATGGTTGTAGTCACGGTGTCCTTTAGTACACTTGTGCAAACAGCGCTGAATAAACCCCATGAAGGAATCGGACATGAGATTTCTAGTGATTGCGCATGTGCAACAGGAGCACTAATTTTCAACACACGTGACTAAAATAACTCGTTTCTCGCTTCACGTTTCTAGTGATTAGATATTAGTAATACAGTTTAGTCAAACAGTGAGTTGGTTTCAGGGCTCGTTTGTCTCAACTGGAGGATCTGGACAAAGCAGTGGAGTGACAGCAGCTGGAGCTCCTCAGGTCAGAGTTAACTTGATTATTACACATGTGTGGCTGTTCTGGGCTTACTCCACTTCATGGAAAGAAAGGAGTTTTTTTTCCGAGAAAGACTGATTTTGATAAGTAAGTGCACAGTTCTAACACAGGACTGTGGCCCCTGTCTGAACAGCACCCCTCTCTGAGTAGTGCACTGTTGCTGTTGGTATCTCCTCATGAATGTACTTTTTGTGTTACACATCTATAGAGCTGTCATGTCACCTCATGTGGTTTCTAAATGCATAATGATAATTGCATAGAAAACAATAGTACTGAAGGCTCAGCTGCATAAATGAAGTGTAGGAGGAGGACAAATCTGTGAAGAAAGAAATCGCCCACTAACTATCCCTGTTTGCACAAACTGTGTCAGGTAGAGTCCAATATATACAAATATAAAACTATGTAGGTCTAGGCTTCCCTAATTTGACTCCAAAATGGCTCGGTATATATGCATTTCATGTCAGTAAAACCCCAAGTCTGTTTGCTTATGCCACAATAATGAGACAATTTTGGGGGGTCAATATTTATCTATCTAGTGTTGTATTTGATTGTAGCTCATACATTTTATCAATTTAGAATATTTTTGGGGGATAATTTTGCTTTAGGGTTATCATGTCAGGGGTATAAATTAGACACTAATCAATAATATTTAAACTATGTTTACATCAACAATATATTTCACTGCAGAATTTGTTATCGTGACACGCCCTTTGAACTTTTTACAGTCGTAACTTGTCATTTCATGTCCCTGTGGGCTACGTATATACAAAGGAATTTACCAATAACCAACACACACCACTCACCAATGTCCTCACGGCTTGTTTTGTTCTCTTTCTATAAAATATTTTCGCTACACTTGTCCTTCCACATGGCCATGTTTGTAGAAGGACTTTTTGATGGCACACGAACATGGCACTATTTTTTTCTTAAAAACATCTTGTGATAGGTGTCAATTTAATTTTATTAGAACTTATTAAAAAAAGTGCCAATTCAAATGTATTTTTAAAAATCTGATTAAAATCATGTATGTATGCAGTCATATAATGACTGTAGTCATTATTCATAAACTCCACATTTAGTGGTGATAAGCTGCTTCTGTAGCCATAGCTGCCCTGGGGCAGACTGACAGAAACAAAGCTGCCAATCACTCACACATAACACTCATGTGGGCAAGGTGGGTGAAATGTCTTTCCCAAGGACACAGCACCAGTATGCACTGGTCTGAATAGGGCTGAATGGCCTTGCTAAATGCTGTATTAGCTAACCAAACAGTTAAACATGGACCCAGAAGAAACTTCACAGACAGCAGATGCCTTTTGCAACAATAAAACACATACAGAAATGTGTATTAATAGCTGTGCTAAACAATGTCTACAGAGTATAAGTAGCACCAACAATTACATACACAGTCAATTAATTTAAGTGTTTAACATAGCAATTAGCAATGCAAATTAGCATATATATGTGGAGTAATTTACATAATGATAGTGTACTAAAATGTGCCGACTCATTCATGTCAACTTAAAACGCAATATTACAGGTGTCTAGCTATTTTTCACCAAGTAACACTTACAGATGATAATTTAACAAATAACAAACAAACAAATATCAGGACTGAAGAGCGGCCATTTTGCTGGAGTGAGGCCTAAACAACCAACTTTCTGTCTGTTCGTCAATTTTTACTAAGAGGGTAAATTAAAGTGACCAGTAGATGGCAACATTTAGTAAATAAACATAACATTGTAATTGTCACCTTTCATTAGGCTATATGCTTCAGTTTTCTAGTGAAATTCAAAGAAGATATGAAAGTTTATACGTTAGACTCAAAATGCCAGATGACAAGATGTGATTTTCCTGTCTTTCAGTGTGGTCTTGAGGCTAGTGAGAGGTCCCATGTTGGCACTGTCCCGGTGCACAAGGGGGAGAGTGTCTCTTCCCTGCTCTACCTTGTGCTTGGGGGGCACAGGCTTCATGAAAGTACTACCCCCCTCTCCTTTAAGAACACCGCAGGCTCTGTTTCACTCAAGCCAGGCCAAAGCCGGTGCTGACCCGAACCGCCCCTCCACAGGCAAGACCCAATTGAATGCCACACTAAGATAAAACCATTTATTAAATGAGTGACATTGTCATATAATAAACTTACTTTATTACACTAATACTAATGCCAACCAAAATAGTCCTTTCAACTGAAAATATATTGAAAGTAAGTGCAGCAGCTTCCTGTTGAAATCATTCTGTTTGAACCGTTATGAGGGAGTAATTTAGCTTTTAGTTGCTTATTTAGTGCATTTATTTAACCAAACTAAAACTAAGAAGAACTGAAGCCCAAATTTATTTAACACTTCATTTTGGCAAACATGTCATTGACTGCATGGATCAGAATCACACATCACCTTCACATGAAGGTGATGTGTAGATGTCTTTCAGTTGTACAAATTCAACAACTTCTTAAAGGTGCACTACGTAACTTTTTCCTGGTGGGGTTTAGCCATGTGCTTGCCTAAACATACATATAAAAATATGCATTCTCACTGTGAGCTGGCTTGCCCATGGAGATGGATAAGGATAAAGCCATACTGTGAAGCATTCCTGGCCAAGCAATAACCTCTGTATAGAGACAGTATGCATGGTGCACTTTTCATATACTGTATTTGGGACATTTCAGAAAAGGGATCTCATAATTGTCCTGTGAAACTGGTGTTGAATACATGAGTGGCAGCTCATCCCCTGCTCACAGACACAGAAGTTATTTATCTCTACAGTTTTGGTGGCTCACCCAGCCTTAAAACCAAACACCGACTGCTTCCTGTTTTGAAATTTACATGTTAGTGTCACTGTTAGAAGCAACTCAGAGACGATTCTTCACTCGGCTAAAGAAGAGCATTCAGTGAAGACCTGGAAGACAAAAAGTAATGCATGCTTTAGAACGTGGTTGTATTTTGCATCCATACTAATGTCTGTCTGTATTGTGTGTGCAGTGTTGGGACTGGACGTGGAGCTGCTGGGGATGGGGATGTGGTCCTTGGGTCTGGGGGCAGTAGGAGCGGCCATAGCAGGGATCTTACTGGCCAACACTGACCTGTGCCTGCCCAAAGTGGACAAGGCTTCTGTGGACTACCTGGGAGATGCCAACCTGCGCTCCACTACAGATGGTGAGACAGTGTTGGTGAAAGATTGTATGATTTTTTTTTTTTCCCCCCTATTTTTGGGTGGCATTTCCAGTAATGACCCAGCTGTTGATGGTTTTTAGTTGTTTACATTTTAAATACGGCTGGAACTAACCATTATTTTAGTAATCAAGTAGTCAGCAATTATTTTTTATGTTTAGTGCGTTAGTCAAATGAAATAACTTATAGATTGACACATTTAAAATGCATGGATTTTAACCAAATTTAAAAAAAAATCCACTACAGCACCACCTGGAAAAGGTTTGTTGTAAAGCCATGAAATTCTGTATGCACATTCATCACATGGAGACAAACAACAAATATTATTGTGGCCACGCCCCTTGACAACCTAGAAGTTTTCCATCTTGGATTGAAAATTCTGTAAAAAGTCAGCATTTTAACTCTTTCGAGGCCATTTCACTGACAGGGCTGAAAATCACTGTGCATCATCTAGACAAGTGGGGCATTTAAAGTTATCCAAATTATTTCAATAACTATCATGATTTACGTGTGGCAGAGCCACAAATTTCCATTGGAATTTTTTGAAATTTCACAATTTCAAATGTTGCCCCTGTTTGTGCGTACACAGTCTGATTGGGCTCAAATTTGAATCAGCTGGAAAACTTTCTTACCTAAACCTACTCATTGTGAAAGAAACTAAATTGGTGCGTCAGCGTCTTCTACGGAATAAGAAATACATTTGTTTTCTGAAATGTTATAAAATTTTACACAAAATAGTATTTTTAATTGTGTTGCCATGGTGATGCACAAAAGTGCCAATGTTATTCTAATGGGAGTGAAAATTTCCCACTGAAGAGAAAAATATCAGCATCACAATATTAGAGGGTGCCGGGTCAGTGGAGTATGAGGTCCGTTCAATTAATTGTACACATTACTTTCCTCTTAGATGACGAAGTCATCAAAGCAAACACACTGTGGGAGAAGAGTGGAGCGGTGGTGATGGCTGTACGCCGGCCTGGATGATTTTTGTGCAGAGAGGTAAAAAGCTGTGACAGAACCACAGTGTAAAGATAAACTATCATTGATGTGTTTTGTATGAGTGCAGGAGGCCGCTGAGCTGTCCTCTCTGAAGCCCCAGCTTGAGGAGCGTGGGGTCCCTCTGGTTGCCGTGGTGAAGGAGGACATTGGCACAGAGATCCAGGACTTCAGACCGAACTTCGCTGGGGACATTTACATAGATGAAAAGGTGCAATGGAGATCAAGACTAAAGTCATTAATTAAATAATATCAGAATGGCAAAGACTTTTTAGGACTTATAATGTCCTATGCATAGAACCTAATGTAGCTTAGACATGTCCTAAAGGCCTGTGATTCCTTTAGTTAATATTTCAGTCTTCACTTGTGTGTTATGGCTGTGTTAATACTTTAATGCTTTAAAATCCAGAAATTCCAGAAATACTTTTAATGGCTGTTGTGGATTAATTTCTATCACTTTATACTGTATTACAGAATGTTACTAGTCACCACTAATAGAAATGATCAGGTTCAACATTTGGGAATTTACCTTTTGGTTATTTTATGACAAAATATAATCATCGTTATCATTAGGAAAAAGTGGTTCTTGCCCCCATCTGGGAGAATAACATCATTACATTCAAAAATCTGAAAACTGCTGCTACATTTTAGGCATACTTACTTTCTAATGTCATCTCTGCCTGATCTGCGAAATTCCAGAGGCACTTCTACGGTCCACTGCAGAGGAGGATGGGCGGGCTGGGCTTCATTCGTCTGGGGGTCTGGCAAAACTTCTTCCGTGCGTGGAGGTCCGGTTACCAGGGCAACATGAACGGAGAGGGCTTCATCCTGGGGGGAGTGTTTGTCATTGGACCCGGAAATCAGGTAAACTACTTGCACCTTTAATACTTAATCATTTTCTGTTCAAAAGGCCCATATTACACTATTTTCTGATGTATGTTATGTCGGCTCACCTGTTGTAGTACCAACTAAGTCAGCTCTTTAAGGTCAGATTGTGTTAAAACAAAGCTCAGATTAAAGTCAAATTTGAATTACGGAGCTTCAGAGTTCAGTTATCATCACACCCCAGCCAAGTATCAGCTGCAATTTATTTTAAGTGCAAAACAATGTCTTTTTTTTAACAGGGAATTCTACTTGAACACAGAGAGAAAGAATTTGGCGACAAAGTTGACATCGCAGACGTCCTAGAGGCTGTCAAGAAAATTGCACCAGAGAATTAATGTATTGTTCTAATTTAAACGATGTTCAATAATGTAAAATATTGTTAAGTAAATAATGTTAAGAGGTAAAAAATATTCATAAACGTTTCATATTTTGTAAATTCATCTCTAGAAAATTGTATTTAAAGCTGTGAATTGCAAAAAAAAAAAAACTCAATTGTTGTTTAATCTCATGTTTTACCTCAGGAGAATTGTACTAGAAGCTTGGCACTTTTAATGATCTATGGATTCCTCAGTCTACTGACATTTATATAGATGCTGTCCAATTACTCACATATCCAAGTTAGTCCATCATTGTAGCAGAAGCATTGGAAAGTGTGTTTCTATGACAACCACACTCTAAACTCTAGTAGGAGAGCTGGTTTGATGCTTGGACACACATGACAGTGACTTGTGCTACACTGGTGGAAACTGGCTGTTCATCTCTGTGATGGTGAGATATCATTGTTCCTCTTTGCAGAATCATGTTAACCACAAGCATGAATAGTACAACCATGTTTATTCTGCAGTGTTTTGATGATAGAAGATGCATGAATTGATGAAATATGAGATCAATCGTTTATGATAATACAAAACATTCTTAGGATGTGGGAGGATGTGATGTGTAGGATGTGATTTTCAAACTTAAATATAGTACTTTCTTTTATATAACCATGTGGTCTTATATCTGTATAATCCCTCATTTGTACAGGTATGTTCCATAGTGGTCCATGGGTGTATACTAGTCTGTGTCTTATACTTGTTCTGAAACAACTCAAGATAATTCTAAAGCTATTCAGAAAAGGTTCATTTCTGTCTTGACTTTTTTTTTAGTATGGATATCTGTTCAAATGAGTCTGTTCAATGTCTTGTTTTCATTGTTCCTCTTTGCAGAATCATGTTAACCACAGTCATGAACTAAAATAAATTAATGCAGAACAAACATGGTGGTTGTACCGTTGTTTTCGATATGATACAAGATGCATGAACTGATAAAAAAGTCATACCATTCAAATGTCTAGATTGAAGCACTTCTTTGTAGTCTATGTGGTCTGACACAACTCAAGATCATTCTAAAACTATTCAGGAAAGGTTCATTTCTGTCCTGTGAATGTGACTTTTAGTATTATATCTATTAGTATCTTATTTTTAATACTTTTGATAACCCTAACACCATCATAATAGAAATAAAATAAAGTGTTTTCCATATTTTATTCAACTGCTCAGAGAAAATACACTTTACATGGAAATATCCCAACACAATACAAAAAAGGAGATTATACACAGCACAAATACTGACTGACTAAAGTACATGTGGATATTCTGAAATCATGGAAATGAAACTACACATTCATTTCAGTAACGGATTGTCTTAACACATACATAGTGACACTTATCAAACTCAAACAGGAACTGTGGCAGTGCTGCATAATTCATCAGACAAAATATTAAAATGAAATTAAAATAAATGATTTGCTGGCATTGGCTGCACATACATAAAATATGGACAAACATTCTATGCATTTCTCATACCATCTTTGGTGCCAGGTCATCTACTCACTTTGCCAGCAAACATTTGAGCCAAAAATGTGCATATTTGTGTGCAGAGTTTGCTTATGATAATGGTTTCATAAAACAAGTTAAAGAATAAAGCAAATGATACCTAAGCATATTGTATTTTAAAAAAGTAATAGTGCAGTTTCATACACATGAAACAAAGCTAACATATAAAGCAGTGTTGATTACAAGTACTGCGATAGCAAAAAGCATTAAATGTATGTGTGTATGTATGCATGTATGTTTTGTAACAGAGTACATATTACACAAAAATGAAGTATTCAACCAGTACTCACATCGTCAATGTTTAAGTTCAAAAGAAAATGCAATTGTCATGTCTCAAATGAAAAGAATAAAAGTCAAATATATCTTCATAACCCAGAAATATCCCAGAACATACATTAGGCTACACTTAATAATAGTCATCATAATGTAATATGCAATACACCATTTATATCATCTAGATGATTGACTTTCTTATTGGGGTGATATAAATGGTGCATTGTGTGTTGTATAATGGATTATACAACATTTTAGGTAAAACTGTAGTACTATAGGACCCTGTTACGCTGGATGTGCTCTGAAAGTAAATATTCAACTGTGTATATACTATATACTATATACATAATGTGACATACTCTAAATAGTAAAGGTATAGGCTAAGTCATAATAAATACACAATATCCACACTCAGTAACATCCAGTTACACGCATCTATGACCACATCTTCAAATCTGCTCCTGCTGCTGCAGGTGTCCGACCACAAAACGCAATAAAGATACAGACTTGTCTAGTGTTAGCTTGGGAAAGGATTGTAATTGATGGAGATTTTAAAGTATATGTTGCCTTAGTAATGCCTTCAGTGCCCTACTAGATTATATCGGTTTTACTCAGAATGTGAATAAACCAACCCACAGTCACAAGTACACCCTGGGCCTTGTTCAAACATATGGTGCAGAGATCAGTGACCTAAATGTCCTCCCTCAAAACCTGATAATTACAGACCATTTTTTTTATACCTTTGAATTTATCCTTAGAAATGATCCTATCCCACAGAATAAAAGAAAAATGAAAACCTGAAAAATCTATTTTAAAGTTCAAAGAAACAGTAGAGCCAATATTTAGGGACATGTCATGTGACTCTGTCATGTGACCCTGTTGAGAACAACTTTAGTCTCAACTAAAGACGACTATGCACTCCTTGAAAACTGCTCTTGATATTGTAGCTCATTAAATGTCCTTAAAACAAAAGGGTTTTAGGCCTAGATCTCCTGCTCCACGATACATTCAAACAAAAGGTCAAAAAATGAAAGAGGCCATGGCACCATTCCCATTCTGAGCAATCCCAATCCCTAAAGGCATGGAAAATGCCTGTTGTCTTATACGAAGGCTCTGCAAGGCCCAAATTGGATGTTATTCAAATTTAATAGAAGTAAACAAAAACAACTGCAGGTTTCTATTCAGCACTATAGCCAGGCTGACAAACTGTCATGGTGCAGTTGAACCCTCAATCCCTGCCAAGCTCATCTACGATGACTTTCTTCAATTTTTTAACAACAAAATTACAACAATTAGAGATGACTCCTATAATTGGTACCGAGCAAGCCCAGGCTGTTAAACTAGTGCCCCACATAAATCCACTCCTGAAAAAAAAACTATCTTGAACCTGATCTATTAGCCCACTATAGACCCATCTCTAATCTTCCCTTTGCCTCAACAGTCCTTGAAAGAATTGTCGTTAAACAGCTTTGTCGCCACCTACAGGCAAATAACTTATTTGAAGATTTTCAGGATTCAGAGCTCAGCACAGAAACTGCACTACTTAAAGTCACAAACAACTTGTTATTGCTGCTGACAAAGGACTCCTGGTTCTGTTGGACCTCAGTGCAGCGTTTGACACCATCGACCACAACATTCTACTGCAGAGGCAAGAATGTGACATAAGTGTCAGAGGGGCAGTCCTCAGCTGGTTTAAATCCTATTTTTCAGATAGGTACCAGATTGTTAATATTCACTGTGTTCTAAGGCGTCCCGCAAGGTTCTGTAATCAGTCCAGTCCTGTTCACATTTATATGCTGCCGTTAGGTAATATCATCAGAAAACATGGCATTAACTTCACTGTTATGCTGATGACACACAGCTGTACTTATTTGCTTACTTAATGTTGGGTTTTCTAACAGTGATCTTCTAATTTTGGGCTTTAAAAAAACAAAACTAAACTGAAATTCTTCCTGGTCACAATTAGTGTAACTATTGCAAATAATTCAAGCAGCTTTAACATTTACTGTTAAGTTTAGGGCCATAACCAATACACACCTCTTATGTTAACATCTAACCTACAATACTGATACAATAATGTATCTTCTTCTATCTTCTATCATATATTTGTATAAATATACTATGTAATTAGTCATCAGATCTTGTATAGGTGAACTTTTTTGTATATTGCAGTTCAGTATTGACTATAAACTAACCTCAGTAAGTCATGAGGTGCAAAGGACAGCTATGGCTTAAATGTGTGCGAATGATGCAAGCTGGTGATGCACTACACAGAACTGCATTTAGCTAACAAGCTCTTTTGTATGTTGATGTAATATATATTTTTCCATTAAAAAAACAAGACTAACATCTAACATATCACATTGCCCTTCACAACATCATCACAACAGTCCACCCACAATAATTTAATATTTTCATAAAGTGACCACAACAAAGGCCTGCATCCATGCACAGCAGCATCGCTCACACTATGGATGTGCTTAGTGACCTTGGAGTGCTTTTAACATTTATACTTACATTTGATCTAGCACCTTATTGTCGGTTTGAACATGAAACGCAGCATAAGTACACTTTTAAGAAGCCGGTTGACAAGCCATGAGGGAAAAATCAACATTAACTTGTTCAGTTTAGTAGTTCCTATGAGTAAAGCAAACATTTACATTCAAAAACACAGACTGATCAAATTGTTAGATGCACATTTCAAAATATTCAAAATAATTCAATACCAAATTAGCATTTTCAGTCAAATTAAAATAAAATGCGTGCCTAATAATGTGACCAGTAAATGTACACTAAAATCCTTCAGTTTACTTATAAAATGTGTAGGTGGGAAATTTATTTGGTATGGAAGACACAAAACACTCCACAACATCAAACTTCTAATCCTGCAATGTTAAATATACAACACCTACTCACCTACGTCTATTGCATTTTAGTTGGTCATCATTATCCAGTCTTAAACATTGCAGCAGCTTCATATAATCAGTAACAAAAAATGCATACAGAAAATGGAGCGTGACCTTCTTTTGTGCTTGGAACAGACAGTAAAAATATATGCGTGTGTGTGTTAGTTCTACAGGCCCTTGTTGAAGTAGACTCGGGTGGTTCCGGGGCTGGTCTCTCGTATCCTCTCCTGTAGCTCCTTCTCCAGTCCGGACACACTCATTGAACTGAATAAGAGAAATTGGGTGATTTGGTTGTTTTGATCAAATGATAAAACTTAATTATTTCACATGTTTAGATAGGGCTGTGTAATTAATCAAATGTATACCGATAATCATGATTTCACTTATTACTCTATTCAATTACAAATATGTTGTAATCAAAAATACAATTGGGTTAATATGTGTTCTGCCCACACACAATTTGGAGTAAACCCCAACCCTAATCTAGTGTCACAAAAAAAAAAAATTACTAAAATATATTCAGTCTATACGTAGCTTTCTGCTTTCTCTGCAGGTTAAATTTCAGTGTGTAAATAAATTTGAAATGTTGTGATTTCAATTATGAACCATATTATTGTGATTTTTGCTATAATTGAGTAGCCCTATTTTCAAATTAAGGAATTTTTTTTGAATGCCTGGCACCTGCTTGCCTACATGAAGATCTTATTACTTTGCCAGGCATGTTCCATTGTAAAGCATTAAACGTATCCATCTGGCATTAATCTCATAACCAGTGTTTTTATTGCTTAAGAAATCCTTGAAAAATGTGCTTTCTTCTTCTTGAGTTACCTCTGCACAGATCTGGCCTATGAAATTGTCCCTTGTGGTTTCACTATCAATATAGTCAAGTCAAGTTTAATGTCCTACTGCGGAACATTCTAGGGAAAGCAATAGCATCCCCATGGAGACAAAGTTACATGGTGCATCTTAAACTATGAAATGGAAGTTAGTCTTTTATTGTCTAAATGAACATTATAATGGAGTGCTGTAATTAGATTAGATTAGATAATACTTTGCCAGATCAAATTTGTTTCACGATGAAACAGCAACTCCGTCACATAGACAAGGACACCACACATACACAAAAACACACATGAGCCTACTACTCATCATGGCATCACTGATTTTAGCAATCATTTAGCTACAGGACAATCACACACACACACGTATAAAGATGTAACAGACGTACCTTTTCTGTGGGAACAAAGCGCAGCACAGAGGAGTAGCAAAGACTAGGCTGGAATGCAAAAGGACATCATGTTAGATGTGTATGTCTGAATCATCAGTCATTAAGTAATGGCTGAATTGGATAATCTTGACTTACCACAGACCGACAAGTGCAACTTGTACAGGAGCATTCAGTACTGGGAAGCGCTGCAGAAAACAAAGGGAATGTTAGGTATGACAATTGTCAATCAATGCATGTATTACAATGCTGTTAAATTTGTTGCTTTTCAAAACTAGTAATATTGCCAGTGCAGAAGTTCAGTTAGTAAGTAGGTTCAAATCTGCTATGATAAAAGAGAGACTGAAAAATTGTAGAATAAACACGGCAGCCTAAATGTCAAGGGCTTGTCAAAGTTTAGTCCAAGGTTATTATAGGAGTGTTAAACTGTAAACATGAGCTCAGAATCAGCATGAGGAATTTAGACCTCTCACAACTCAAAGACACATAAACATACAGTGTGATCTCACCTTCATGAAAGCCCTCTTTTCAAGTGCATTCATAATAACTGGAGGGATGGCTATGGACAAAAAATACACATTGAAAATAATATACTTATACTCATATAGTATATTACATTGTAAATATTATGATAAGTGTATATATTTACCCATGGCTGGAACAGCCATTCCGATCCTTGACACTACCACCTGAGCGATGGCCTGCTGGGCAGCGTTTACAGACTCTCCTAACCTGTTTCCATTCTCATCTGTGACAGGGATACCAAACTTCAGCTCCCTAGGAACAATTAAAGTATTAACTGTACATTAAAGCAAACATTATCATTTAGAATTGATTCAATAGTTTCTTTTGTAGATCTCACCTTTGTCTCATGAAAGGGATGTTGATGCAGTTAGCAGCTGCCACAGCAGCAAAAGGAACGAAGCGACTAACGATTGGAGGGAGACGCTACAGAGTCAAATTTTAAGTGTCAGTAATAGCAACATACCGTTTCAGTACTGCATGTGTTTAAGCTTTAAGAGGTTACCGAGGCTAAGGCCTTCAGGCTCAGCGCAGTGACCACAGCTCCGGTCGTGGCACTCACATAAGCTGCACCCAGCTGACTGTCAATAAGCAATTCACACATTATTAGAGGCAGACTTTTACTACTTTACCATCCACTCATATTTAGTACTACTGTGGAGCAAAGCTTGAGATCTATTTGTGATGATTGTAATATAAATTCTCAGTGCAATGTAAATACAGCACTAGGTCTACAGCATTAGGCCTACAGCATACTTCACAGTAATGGGCGCGTCTCCACTGCGGTTAGTGTAGTTGACAACGGCGTTGAAAGACTGGTTGACCCACTGCCAGAAGACAACAGCTGGAGTAGTCCTAAAAAGATAGATAAAAAGAAAAGAAAACACATAAAAGAAACAACAGGTCAGTACATGAATCCAAGCTGCACACACAAAAAAAAGACACACTCAAAAAAATAAAATAAAATATGTTTATATTGATTTTATCTTGAAATATGGCAGTATTATGCTGTAATTATGAGACTTTAGCACCACACAGTGGTCATGTAATTTATTACATTTTTAACACAATTAAAATGACTGAACATTGCATGGCTCCCTTTTTAGACATTATGCTGTACAGTTGTCTGACTTACATAAATAATGTCTATTTGAATAAAGTATTTTTATTAGTGATAATATGTATCATCATTCTTGTTCATCATTCACTGATGCTAAGCGGAAGTACTCTGCACATTTTCCTTGATAAGAGGATTTTGACGGCACAGGGATTAAATCATTTGGATGCAGTACCAGTGGCACACTGCGATACAGTACGCAGTCCCTTGATATTTCTGCACTCTACAGGAAATCTGAGCGTTTTATTTAGAGAAGTGGTAGTTGTACCTGTAAAAGGTGAGCATACAGCCTGTGATGGTCATGTTCATGGGCACCTGAGCAGACATGCGACCAATCACAAACATCTTCTCCCCTGTGTCTGGGTGGAAGGCAGAGTCATACACATACTTGGCCCTCCAGAGCTCATCCTCAGTCAGACCTGGTCTCACAATACCAGCTCTGAAACAGCCATGACAACAAAAGGATATAGTTTAAACATACAATTGTCAAACATCTTTATAAATAAAGCCCATCTCCTCACACCTGTAATTCTCCACAATGACCCTGGCCTCCTCCAGAGTCTCCGACGACAGCAGAACATTCCGAGGATCTGTGACCATGAAGAAGTGTTGGGCGCGCCCCATGAACGTGCCCTGGTCCCATCGCGGCTCCTTAATGTTAATATCGAGGGACAGTTCTCCGGACATTCTTGCTTGCTTCAGAAAACAGAAAACACTTATTGAACCAAGTTTTGGTAACTATTTAATTTAGTCAGTTAAAGAAAATACACTAAAAGCACACTCCACATCTCCGATACTTCAATTACTCATATTTATCTATTCTATAAACCAGATAAAAGACATACAAAACAAAAAAAACAAAAAAAAATCCATTTAGGTAAGACTTTGGTAGCCCATTCTCAAATATCTTTTATCAGTGAAGCCTGGGAGAGAATGATAAAGGACACAATGGCAACACTATTTGGTCTGTTGGTGCATAGCCAGTGAAAAAAGCCAAACTGTAACAAGAGTGAAAGAACTCAAGTTTGCAATGTTCCACATGCAACCCGATGCCTGAGGTTTCTCTGATTTGGGGAACATGCACATGCTGCAAATCGACATCAATATAAATCCACATGTGAAGCTATAGTTCAATATACCAACTTTTATAGTATTTACACATGTTAAGTCCATCTGCAGAAAATTGAGTATAATTTATCAAAGTACTTTAAGAGTAAATATTTTCTTTCTACTGTTAAAACTGAGCACTACCAAAAGTATTCTAGTTTTATTTCTTATTGGGGTTATATCTTATGTGATTTATATGGTTACATTTCATTATACTTTCTATATAATTGTATCCTTTACGGTTCGGGTTTCGGGTTTAGGGTTAGTTCTTATCTATTTATTCATAGTGTTGTAAAATTTCAAACTTTAGATACTACGGAACAGACTTGATACCACGATGAAGTCTATTTAGAGAATAAAATATGATTTTTAACATTAAATAATAATCTTTTATATTGTCATGGGCCTTATGTCTGTGTAATCCCTCAGTATTGATTAGGATGTGATTTTGACAACCCTATTTATTTGCTTGTTTGCTTTTACACATGTTGGTCAAACTTGCAAGAACAGAAACCAGCAGGAACTATTGGGGAGTTATGTGAAGAATGGTTTCAGCACATTTAAGATGACTGACATAGTTACAGCCATAATCACTTCACTTACAAACACCGCCCAATCCAGTCACACAAGCAGTTTGACCCTTGTGTGTATAAAAATAAGTCTTATTTTCCCTCCGTTGCATTCCAGGAAAACTCGTTCATCTGAGGACAAGGCGATGCCCATAAAAAGTAGAGATTAATGTGCTCACGTGCACCAGGCCAGAAGGCAATAAGGGAAGTCACGACATGCTCCACCAAGCTGACAGCAGCACTAACCTGCCCAGGCTAACTGTTTACTGCTGTACTGGTTGCTATAGCAGCGTTATTAACAGATGATTAAATAGAAAATAAACATTAACATTAATTTATACCAGCATTTAACTCTGAACTTTGCAGATTTAACGCTGTACGCCCGGATCGATGGAGGTGTAGCTTTAGCAACATTTATTCACAAGCTAAGACGACATCTTTAAGTTATTGTGCACCGCAACAACTCAGATTAACAATCTAATATAGCAGTTAGGCTAAAGTATAATTCCTGCAAACAACTACAACCTCAGGAGCCAGTATAAACCATCTTACCTGTGCTGTTTTCTCTTTTTGTTGAAAAGGTATGACCTCTAATTTCACAGCACAGCCGGGTGGAACTGTGCGCGTTTTAATGACATACACAAGACGTCGTAAAAAATACTCTCACTTTTTATTTTAGATGACAAATTTTGAAAAACGATCCGCAATTGAAAGAAACCCTGTTTAAAATAATAAAGAGTACTATCTCTCTGATTATTACTGCCTAATTTAATATTTCAAATGTTGTTTTTTTTTTATTTTTGCAATATTGTTGTGTTACGTTGTTAGAGTTACTGAGGGACAGTGAAGGAGGCGGCATTTTGGAGGCGGGCTCTTCCTGACGCTGCCTCGTCATTTGTTCCGCTGAATCACGTGACAGGGTTGAGTCACAGGGCGTGGGAGGACAGCGGCTCCTGATTGGTCCAGACTGCAACCACAAGAATTCAACAAACATAATCAGACCATATGATGAATGATTATTTGAACATTTATAATATTTTAACACTGCTATTAACATAATTGATTGTGATCGTAACTTATTCCTTTTGTTGAGTTAGGAAGATATTATTTAGGAATATGTGTGAGTTGGGTTATTCTGATGATGAGGAGGACGACGATGGTGATAATTTAAAAATCTTTCATGTATGTAATGGAATTGAAAAGAATACGGAGTAAAATGGTGGTACTTGTACTTGTAGTCCTAGAACCTAGAAGTCTTCACTACTGACACAGGCCACTGGGGGGAAGTATAGACCAGGCCTCAAACCTGCTCATTGATTCAGCCCGAGGGAAGTTGGTTAAACTCAGAATATATGCACCTACCTGTTTAATTCTAATAACTGTAAGGAGAACAGCGGGACACACTGTGCCTTTCAACACCTTTAATGCACTTATTATTGTCCTAAGTCCTAGTGCAGCAGATGCAGAGGGTCGGGCTTATGTAAAGAGCTTTGTACATATTGGTCACCTGGAGGAGTCCAGATGAGACGCCTCTAATGCTCTGGAGGAGTCCAGTGCGTCAGCAAAAGGCGGTCCTGTGTGCTCCTGCTCCACTGCTGATCTACTGCTGAACAGAAGCAACAACGCGATGAGGACCAAGGTAACACATTTATATCTGTCATTTTTTCACAGCTTTATTACTTTGCTTCATGTTTCGTTTACTTAGCGCCACGTGAGGAGATTAGCAAAGCGTGTTTCCATTGACCACGTGGTTGTATCATTAATCATTGAAATGGCCTCTACATTCGAGCTGAAACTATTAAATACTCACAGTACTCACAATACTCACAATACTCAGGACATACACATCTTTACACAGGACATTCTGTAATAGTTGTGTTAGCGATGTTTTGATATTTTGTGACCCACGTGTTGTCGTGTCGCTGTCCATGGTGCTGACTGATCATTAGATTCATCTGGTGACATAATGTGACTTTATAACCTTGAATTGTTAACCCTTTCTGCGGCCTATGGCTATGAAGAGCTTATTTGAGCACTTTTAGTAATGACAGCCTGCTGTGCTCTCTGCAGATCTCTGTTTAATTAAACATGACCCAAGGGAATGTCCATGCCCCGGTGAGTGTGGCACATGGCACTCAGGAGGGACATGGATGGATGACATGGGAAAGAGGATATGTTTTTTAAGACGACAAAGTCAACTGGTTTGTGAACAAACCGTAACTTCTACAACTTATTACTGATGGTGAAGCAACTCTGATGTGTAAAATAAAACTGTAAACAGACCAGCAGCTCTCACCTGCTGTGTTCACCTGCAGTCTAGCTCCCCCAGCCAGGCTCCTTCACCTGTAGCTTATACCAACCTTCTGTCTGGATGAGTGGAAGCGGTGCAGCCAGTGCAGCATGGCACACTTGTTTGGTCCCTCTGACTGGGGGGAGATGACAAACGGAGAGGGGCGCCCTCACCTCCACAATGGAGGCTCCAATGGGGGGTCCCACTGCAGCTCTAGGTACAGGGTGAAGAAGAATCCCCAGCACCGGAGGCACAAGTCTCACTCTCCTATGGGCCGTGTCATCCTCATCAACACGACTGAAGATGGTGAGTGGCACGGTCCACACAATACATGACAACATACATTCTGTGTATGAAGCAATGCTATTACAAGCATTTAGAGTTAGGCCTTCCAACTTATAATTGGCACAATGAATATGATTATAACAGTGTTAATTTTGACAAAAAAACTTTAAGTCACATTTTAGTTGTTTAGTTGTTTTTTAGTTTTAATTATTCAACAAAAATATCAGTAATTTTGAGATAGCAATAATATCGACTTTAAATCTTAGATTTAGTCATTATGATGACCATGAGGTTTATTTAGTTTTTATTTAGGCTAAATAATTCCTGTATTTTAAAAAATCTTTTTGATAATGGTGGCTGTGAGCCTGTTTGTCCTTGTATCTGCAGGAGGAGATGAGAGTGAGGACCTCCACACTGTGACTGTGGACAGGAGTCCAGATGGACGTCTGGGCTTTAGTGTGCGTGGCGGCTCTGAACATGGACTGGGCATTTTCGTGAGCAAAGTAGACGATGACAGCTCTGCAGGTTAGAAGAGTTTGTGAGTTTAGAATGCAGCACTTTTTAATTAGTGTTTGGTGATTTTGCACAGTATTGTTTTGCAAACTGTATTGTACCAGCTGTGGATACTGGTGGTTACAAGATCCGAGTTTCCTGTTTTCTGGAATTTATAGGTATTTTGACCATTCAAAACATATAAGAATACAATGTTTTTGAATCGTTAATTGCTATGAAAACGGTGCTCATTTTTCATTCAAGCCCACGGATAGATTATAATAGTGTTTGCATATAATAATCTTATAATATTCTGACTTTGTTTCCATTTAAAAAAAATTGTAAAAGCAACAAGTAATCTTGTTTCTTCATCAAAAACATGTCTGAAGGGGTTTTAGATGTTTCAGTATTTCAGTAATTTAACGATCTCCCCCAGGCCCTATTCACATGCTCCTTATGGTCAGCTGTAAGTTCTGTCCAAAGCTCAGCCCACAAGCATCACCCATGCTCCCTCATGACAATTCTCCATAAATATACAAAAACATAATACAAAACTGTACACAACAGCTTCAAAAATCTGATGTGATGTGCAGTAGTTTCATTAGCGGGATACACCCTGATTGTATTTTGATAACGCTTCCAAGGGGGAGTGACTTAGCTTGGAGAGCAAAGGGAAAAGAAACTCAGAGAAATGAAAATTAAACTTATAAAACATTTTAATACATAGTTTATAGCATTTGCAAAACAATAAAAGAGAACATGTTATCTAAATATGTTATGTGTTAGTAATTAATACCCTGTCGAAGTAAAATATACCTCCTTGAACAAACGGATATCACTGAAGTAGATTTAACAGTGACCAAAGTGTGTTTTGTTTCTCCAGCACAGGCCGGGCTCACAGTGGGGGATAAGCTGGTGGAAGTGAATGGAGTGAGCATGGAGAGCATCACCATGAGCAGTGCTGTCAAAGTCCTGACCGGGAACAACAGGCTGCGAATGGTGGTCCGCAGGGTGGGCAAGATCCCAGGCATCCGCTACTCCAAAGAGAAGACCACCTGGTAAGAGAAGTCAGCAAACAAGCGTTAAATTACATACAGGAAAGATTATCAAAAGGACTGGTAAATCTTTAAATACATCAAACTGTATAACATCACGTATAACGTCTCTGTAAGATATTATTCAAACTTATTTATTATTTTTGTCTATTTATCAGTATTAGAGAGGGGGTATTGTACTTCTATGCGGTATTCATTTTTAATACCTAACATATTTAGATCACCAGGTTACCTTTGTTTTGAAAATTTTATATTCACCAAAAGCAACTTATTAACATGTTTAAGTTTTCTCTGAGCCCGCCTCCCTTTGCTCTCCATGCTAAGTCACCCCTGCTTCAGACTGTCATCACATTACAATCGGCAAGCATTCCTCAAATGAAACTATGGAAAATTGCTGTACAGGACAATGAGTTACATAGACCTGTGAGTTGACAGGATTGTGCAGCTAATTGTAAGTAGGGTTCAAATAATACCAGGGAGACATCGCTAAATTACCCAAACGTGCATGGATTACATATACACCCACTTCAGGCATGTTTTTGATGAGGAAACAAAGTTATAACATGATAGATAGTTTACCGTGCGTAAAAATAGCCTTGACTAAATACAAAATATACAGAAAGGAAAGAGCAACAGTCCAAAACTAACGGTGCAGATAAAGTATTGTTGAAATAAGTTGTTTAAAGTGACATGTATTCTAAAGTGTTAATATTATTATTTTAAAAAAAAGATATTTGCAATATGCAGATTAATTGAATCTAGACATCTAAAAAGTGTATCTGGCTGTTCAGTATAGTCCTTTTCTAATCCGCACTCATATGTCCTGTGTTGTGAGATCTTTTGCTTGTCGCTTACACCTGCCCTCCTCACGCCTGCTTTGTTTTTGTGCATCCACTTGCTCCTGCCACTTATCTCTCTGTTGGATATTCTGTATCTGGCTCTCAGGTGGCACCACTGGACACATGACCTCTCTGGCCTTTTCAGTTTGATAACAAGACACTGGGAGGTTCACAATATCATAGAGAAAACATGTGAACAATAAGCAATGGTGGAAAGTAATAAAGTACAAGAACTAAAGTACTGTATTTAAGTAGATTTTTTAGGTATCTGTACTGAAGTAGATTTTAAAGTGGATACTTTTTGCTTTTACCTCACTACATTTGAGAGCAGGTATCTGTACTTTCTACTCCACTACATTTTTGAACAGGACTGAAAAGTAAAAAAGTACTTTTCATATGATTTGAGCAGTTAATTTATAAGAAATTGATTTGTATTGTTCCTGATGACCAAAGTATGTATCATTTTTAATCAATATCACACTTTTTAACACTTAAGCAAATTAAATACTTTTACTTTTTACTCTTAAAGTAGATTTTTAAACAGGTACTTAAATACTTTTACTTAAGTAGATTTCATGTGATACTTTTCCTTTTACTTGAGTAACTTTTTACCTCTATATCTGTACTTTTACTTGAATAATAAAATTGAATACTTCATCCACCATTGACAATAAACCTACAGATTTTAGTCCCCACTATGTGATAAAAATTTGCCATATTTTTCACATTATGGAGACAAAAATCTGTATACACGCTCAAGTCATCCTGTCCTTTACTCAAACACATCGACTTTTTCACCACCTGCTTCTCCAGTTTCTATCCTCTGTAAAGCTCTGGGTGAGTGACAGCTGGATCTGATCAGTCACAGTGACGTGTAAGACTAGGTATCATTTTAAGGTACCAGTACAGTTACGGAAAAAAGTTAAGGTGCTGAAAAAGTAATGAAAAAAGTAAGTGTTTCATGGAATATAGTCTGTTCTGTCATTTCAAATAAAAACAATACAGAAATAGGTACATACAATTTACTCCATGTCTCCAGGAAATAAATGAGTGAATGTGAGCTTCCCAAAAAGCATGTAAACCCAACAAGTATCTGTGTGTGTGTGTGTGTGTGTGTTCATGTGTATGTGTGTGCGTGTGTGTGTGCAGGGTGGATCTGATTCACCGCCGCATGGTTGTGGAGGAGAACGATGGGACCCCCTCTATAGTGAGCTCGGACAGCAGCGCCCTCAGGAGGATCGTGCACCTCTTCACCACCTCAGACGACTACTGCCTGGGCTTCAACATCAGAGGAGGCAAAGAGTTTGGACTGGGCATCTATGTGTCCAAGTAAGAGCCATTGTTGTTCTGGGCTGGTGAATCTGGGAGAGCTATAACAAAATGTGGAAACTCTCATAAAGTAAAGATATGTGGAAGTTCACCAGAATGCAGAATTTTATGTTTTCAATTGCCAACTAGTATTCCCACCTAAACCTGGGCTAAACTCTGACTAAACCTGGACTAAATCTGGACTAAACCTGGACTAAACCTGGACTAAACTAAGACTAAACCTGGACTAAACTAGGACTAAACCTGGACTAAACCTGGACTAAACTAAGACTAAACCATGACTAAACTAGGACTAAACCTGGACTAAACTAAGACTAAATCTGGAATAAACCTGAACTAACCTAGGACTAAACCTGGACTATACCTGGATTAAACATGGACTAAACTAGGACTAAACCTGAACTAAACCTGGACTAAACCTGGACTAAACTAGGACTAAACCTGGACTAAACCTGGATATAACCTGGACTAAACTGAGACTAAACTGAGACTAAACTGAGACTAAACCTGGATTAAACCTGGATTAAACCTGGATTAAACCCGGATTAAACCAGGACTAAAGCAGAAATAAACCAGGGCTAAACCAAATCTTAACCTAGATTAAAACAGGACTAAAACAGGACTAAGACATACGAAAAAAAAAGCCTAAACCAGAATCCGGTACTTAACCAGAACAAAGCTCGGATTCTGCACGGAGATTACAGGACTACGCTTAGATTACACGAGCTCTAAACCAGGATTCAGCCGTGTCAAAATTAAATTTAAATTAGAACTAAAGCTAGGACTAAAGCAGGTCTAAAACTGGGGTAAGAGAGCCCTAACCCAGGTATAATTTGACCATAAAAATGAATATTGAATATGGAAACAAAATTATGTCATAATTAAACGGCCTGTACCCAATTTGTCCATGTAATAAAGAAACATTTGACTTGCTCCAGTACAGATATATTGTAAAAGCAGCTCTCTGGGTCAAAATGAGACCGGTGTGTGCTGTCTGTGTCTAATTATAATTTCGTAGGCAGTAAAACAGGAAGTAATGCTGGCCCATTACTAGTTGTTTTTATCATTACCATGATGTCAAAACTCCACTCTGGCCTTTGAAAGTTGTGAAAAGTTTTCATAAACCCATTGTGGCTATTAATAGGATGCTAGGATGCTTTAGTAAAGTGAGGATGCATTTGGACCTCTGCAAACTGTTTAAAATGTCTTCACTAATCGACACAATCTGTCTACAATGTGTTTAGTTTTAATAGCCTGACAACCTAACAACCTTTAATACCCAGAATGTGCCAACATTAGCCGCAGATGCCAGTTTCACCAATGTTCCACAGGTCTTCATTAGTAACTCTGTACATGCCAAACATCAGGACACGGGCCTAATTGCATGTAATGACTTCCACAGCTATTAAAGGATTTGTGTTGCACTTATTAGACTCACACATTGTCCTCCCATCACAATGTGGATAATGATGTCTCTAATTGATATCCATTACACCCACAAAGTCACGCAGACAAACCCAGATAAGCCTCCATCAGATATCATAATCAATGATCCTATCATTTATCCAAGATATGTATGTGAGGAGTTTCCCCAGTGACGCCCCCCTGTTATGTATTCTTTCTGCAAGGTTGGATCCCGGTGGTCTGGCTGAGCAGCATGGCATCAAAATGGGCGACCAGATCCTGGCAGCCAATGGAGTGAGCTTTGAAGACATCAGCCACAGTAACGCAGTGGAGGTTTTAAGGGGCCACACGCACGTCATGCTAACCATCAAGGTGAGAATGTGTCATCTTTAAACTTTCCCTGCCTCCTCCACATACAGTGTCAAAACAGAGTTGACTTATGGCCTTAGAACAGTACCTTAATAATACATGGCACCAGGAGAGCACAGACAGCACAGTCGCCTGAGTGTGACTGCACTTAGCCTCTATGTTTTTGTCTCAGCTCTTGCAGGGCCGAAGTTTTAGTGAGTAGCTGTAGCTCTGGGACACTGGTGCGTGCTCGTTTTACCCCTCACAGCTCAGGTTCCATGTGTGAAAAACAGCCAGCTGATCCTCCATTATTCAGAGCAGTCAGGGATCCTGTTATAATCAACAAAAAGCACCATTTATGGGATCCCTGACTCCAGTGGGACACAACAGGGATTAAGGTTCAAGATGTTGTTGTGTTTAAAATAAATATAATGCTAGTGAATATCTGAAAAGTCCATATTTGTTTTATACATTTTAACTTATAATTTTCACAGGAGGCTGGACGGTACCCTGCATACAAGGAGATGGTTGCAGAGTATGGTTGGCTTGACAAAAGTAAGTTTCTCATCCAAAGGTAAAACAAACAAACAATCACAACAGTGTTTGTTAAAATACTAGTAAAAAAATCAAAACCAGGTCCAAACAAAATCAAAATCATGTCCAAACAACAAGCCAATGTTCAAACATGGCACACAGAGGACTGTGTTGGGTCTCAGACTTTGTCCTTAAGCCAGAAATTCACAAATAATACATTTGACTGCAAAAGTGAGAGACACAGAAATATTTTACAAGCCTACATTACAGAAACACGAAAATATAGACTGAACATATTGTATTTTTGTTTAATAATGCTGCTGTCTCATTTTATAAAAGTAAAGTCTGTATAGTTCAGATAAGGATGACCATTATCGAAATACGACTAGGATTATTTTTTATAGTCAACTCGTCACGATTAATTGATTCATTGTTACAGCCCAACTATAGTATAAGATTATGCCTGGAAGGGCATCTGACATATGTTTGGTCAATGATTCACTTAACAGAAAATAATCCAAATGAACTTTCTCTATTTCATTAAAGCAGTGGTTCGAGATTTAAAACAGATTATCAGGTGGCAGGGCTTAATCCTTCCAAGAAAGAGGTCCAATTTTAAATTTAAATGTATAACATTTCTTCAAATGACACCAACGAGACAAAAAGTTTTACCATCCTCCTAACCTCTTTAAATTTCACCATTTCTGAGAATTAATCTACATAGAGCCATAGTCATCAATATGAGAGCCCCCATCCAGACTGTTTACTCGACTACGCTGATACTGATGTTGCCTTTAGCCCCCAAACACAAAAGAAACTACTTCCTGTCTCAAATGCAGAGAGGATTAACATGTAGATGAGGTCATCCGGGCCTAATCCTGACAGAAGCGTGTGTGAAAGCAAAACCACACTTACATTTGTAATTTTTTTAATTTTTAGATTCTGAGATTTGTAACGTTTTGAAATCTTGTGTTATAATATTATTTTGCAGTGACCAATGGGGGTCCAGTGTCGTGGTCACATGGTTCGGACACTAACTCTTCAGCATCTTCGTTGTCCTCGGGCACCCCTCTAAGTTCAGTGAGTGGACTCTCCCAAGTTCTCTACCCTCCGGTTTTTGGCCACGATATGGTAGACGTTGCCATTGCAGCGGAGGAGCCACCCAGATACCAAATCAGGACAGAAAGGACGAATGAAATTGCCGTTCAAACTGACCCTCCCTACCATGTACTAACAGAGGAGCTGCCACCATCAGAAGTCACCTACCCGGATCAGATTGTAGTAGAAGAATCAAGCAGAACTTTTGGGCAGACAGTGCTCTTAAAGGATACGGTGATACGGGGTAAAGGGGAGGGGCCTAGAGAGATGGGAGGAACTGGAGAGAAGAAGCGGGGCCGAGCAAGGACACTGTCGTCAGGGGAACGGAACGCGCCCAATCACTCGCCCAAAACGGCAGCTCTTATGGCTCTGAGTGAACCGCCTAAGCCAATCAGACGCTCACAAAGTCACCTCACAGCATCAGGTGGGTTTGAAATATTCTACTACTGCTGCATTTATACAGTTAAAAGTGCATTGTTAGAAGCGGAATGTAAAACGTTTGAATGAAGTAAAATTGATAACTGATCCATTAGGAAATACAGTCAGTATAAGCCGGTTTAAAGGGCCCATATTACCCTGTACCCGTATTACCCTGATCTGTGTTGTAATGTTGTTTCCTCATCACAAACCCTGCATAGTTCCTCTCTCCAACCATCCACCGAGATGTTGATGTTTTGATCCCAGCTCACACTGCTTTTGTGTCCTTGTGTCTGTATGAAAGGAGTAAGAGTGAATGATTTTCAGGTGAAGATTGGCAGCCACGTGTACAATAGACTTGTCGAGGGGTCGCCACTCGCCACGAGTTCAATTCCAAGTGTGGGAATTGACTTTGAGAACTTGAAAAAGTGTTACATTGTTGATTATTTTTACACAAATAAGTGGGATTATTGTATATACATTTTATATCCTGAGATAAGTAATTATGGGATATTTATCATACCAACAAAATTCCATCCATCCATCCATCCATCCATTTTCTTCCGCTTATCCAGGGCCGGGTTGCGGGGGCAGCAGTCTAAGCAGGGACTCCCAGACTTCCCTCACCCCAGACACGTCCTCCGGCTCCTCCGGTGGGACCCCAAGGCGTTCCCAGGCCAGCCGAGAGACATAGTCCATCCAGCCTGTCCTGGGTCTTCCCCGGGGCCTCCCACCCATTTCAGCCGCTTGTATCCGCAATCTTGTCCTTTCGGTCATGACCCAGAGCTCACCATAGGTGAGGGTAGGAATGTAGATTGACCGGTAAATCGACAGCTTTCCAACAAAATTCCCTGATGTTCAATCATCAGATTAATGAGTTCAAATGGAAATAGAAGCAATGAAGCTGCATGTTTACACAATCATACAAATACAACTATTTATATTACATCCCAGAGGAAAAAAAAGTGAAAAGTCCAAATTTGAACTACAATTTGTAGGCTTGCCTTAGATTTTAGAATTTTGATATTAACATCAACCACAACAGCAACACAGCTATACATAGGTGTCAACTAAAAATCCACAATGGGCCTAGGCCTGTCAGGATAATCACTATACTGACTATATTATACTTCAATACAAGATGGAGCAATATCATTTGGGGATCAATATTTACTGTGTGCATATATTTGTTGTAATAATGGAGAGATTTCAGCCATTTTTATGTAATAAGGTAAGAGTTGAGCTGTAGAGGGATTCATCATTAGTTAATTTTGCTGTTTCTTTGTTGCAGCTCAGGCCTTTTAACGATACTGTCTATTTAAACATTGGTTTACTTGAGTGTCCTGCATTATTGTTATTGTGTTATTGTCGTAAAGTTCAATATTATCATTTATCGCAATATTTCTCTGTAGCGATATATTGTACTTCAGAATGTGTTATTGTGACAGGCTTAATTGGACCACCAGTGTCATGAAATTAGCGACGACTGCAGATTTGAGATGGAAACCGTGCAGTCCGCATGTATGATGTAGAGGAAAACATCTGTGAAAGTGTGTGTTGTGAGAGGCCTGTACCTTGTCCTTACTTAAACCTCAGCGCTCTCCACACAATATTTATTTGGGCACACAGTTTGATGCATCACCCCACTTTACCTGTATTCACTGTGCTGTGTAAGACGAATGGGGCCGTGCATATGAAGAGACAACGAACTGAGCACATACACAGAGGGAGTTATCGCTCTTATGTGTGGAGTTTATCCGACCCCTCCTTAGGGGGTGAGGGGAGGCACAGGGGCTGATGGGACATTGGTTTAGTACAGTGAGTGGGCTAGGAGCTGTCAGAACATATAGGTGCATCACTGCTATTCATCAGAGTTACTGCAGCACTTTACACACTGACAGATGTAGTGCAGCGTGCTGAGGGGACAGGAAGAGAGGGGATGGTATCAGGGGATAGTAGACGGTATGTGTGAGTGTTGTTCAAGGTTTTTAAGAACAGATGCTACAATACTTGTAAGTTTTTTTTAGTTCATCATAAAAATCATGACTACTCAACTTTTAAAGCAACATTTCACTACTTACTAGCTATCAATATCTGCTCTATATAGACTCTGACCTTCTATAACCAAAACAGCGTTAATAAATCAAAATATCATAAAAGAAAAAACAAAAACATTTGTGATTTTAAAGGGCCTTTATTATTTTCTGACCTATATTATAATGTTTCCTCATCACAGACATACCTGGAGTTGTGTTTTGTTTCATTCGCACATGTTTAACAGACAAACCCTGTATATTTAGGCTGCGTTCTTCTCTCAAACAAAACACACTCCACTCCACCTTGTGATGCCATGTGGTAATACAAGCAGTGCTCCACTGTGTTTTTAAACTCCATACACCTTCACTAGAATCATTTGGATCATTTCAGTCCTGGAATTGCCAATCTCTACTGAACAAAAGGTAAAAAGGCGCTGTTAACTTGAAAACTACCGCTTCATGACATCACAAGGTGAAACAGAGCATTTTGAGCTTTGGAGATGTAGACAGACTAAAAATAAAGGGTTACTCAAACATGTGTGAATGAAACAAAACACAACATCAGGTATGTTTTTGAGGAGGTAAGGACATTATAACATGGCTAAAAGCTCAAGAGTCCTTTTAGCAATAATATCCTTTACTTGGATTCTCTTTCGAAAAGCCTTTAGCTAGCATATATTTGATATATTTTTTTATCTGGTTAAAAAATCTCAATAAAAATAATTGCTACTAAGATAATTGTTAGTTGCTGCCCGAGTTTAAATTGGTCTGTCCTGGAACATCGTTCTTAACATTTGGTAACAATCTTGGGCCTGGTTTGAATCACTTGTAACTAGCTGTACCTAGCTGGGGGTTTAGCTGATTGTACATGTTTTAATATGATAATGGGAAATTAGTATGACAGAAATGACAGATAATGTTAACCACTCTGCCACCATTATGCCCACACTAAAGAGTGATACAGATTCTATTACATAATCTTTGAACACGAGTAAAATGAACTACAACTGCCTACAACTGGATTGCTATAACATGGACATGTAAAACAAAAAAACTAATATAAGTATAAAAATAATGTTACCATGCCCCTGTGTGATGCAGAGGACAGGCACAAGAAGCAGCAGAGGCAGAAGACATCAGCTGAGAGCCCTCCAAAGCTGCAGCGCTCCAAAACCTTTGTCAACCTGCTCTTCAAGAAGGAACGCAAAGAAAAGAGCCGCTCCAAGTCCCCCTCCCGACACACACAATCAGGTCTGACTTGGTCTCTTGCGTCTATTTAACAATATCATAACATCTTACAAGCAGAACTCTCTGGGTTTAGGTAGTAGTGGCGTGGAGGTATACATTGACATGATACTAAAATTACAAACTTTGATTGTGATACTAAGAAAAAGGCTTTAATACCATAATAACAGTTAAAACATTATTTTTGTATATATATATTAAAAAAAAGAATATATAGAATGTAATTGTACTTTTAATGTGACCATGCTGTCTTATACTAGCTCTGAAGTAAACTTTTAAAAATGTCCTTTTCTAGTGACTTTTTAAATTTACTTCAAATTAGTATCTAGTATTTTGGTATTTAGTTGTAGTTTCAGTATCAATTTTGTTACAGATACTGATACTTTTGACAACCCTGAGTGTCAGTTCACACCTCCCATTGTACACATTGTTAAACATTGTGTACCTGGGCAAGGAACTTGAAAGAACTGGAGCAAACTAGAAAATATGAGAAAGAGAAGAAAAAGTAATTACACGCAAAAAAGTTGATCATTTGAAGCAGATTGTGTGGCTGACCCATTCCAACTCAGACAAAGAATAATGTACTTCTTGTGCATGCGTGCTTTCCTCAGATAAGGAGCGAGGACGTCCCTTTAAGCTCCTGTCCTCTCCTAAAGAGTCACGTGCAGGAGTGAGGGACAGCAGCCCCCAGCCCCACCCTCAGACCTTGCAATATGTGGACGACATGGCCAAGAGGGTGCTGAGTCCAGATGAGGCACAGGCCGTCATGAGACACTGCAAACGGGTCAGTCAGTATACAGTATATGTGTATCAGAGGGACAACTATTTTTGCTTTTCTTAGATTGACAAATGTGAACTTTAAACCATGATATAATGATGCTTGCACCTGGAACAAACTGCTGTAGAAGAACACATGCTCCAGAAAAACATACATATATATTTACAGGTTTAAAAATTTGCCAAAAAAAGCTGTTTAGGCCATGAGAGGTCATAGCTGGAGATCAGATATGAATTGACCCCTGATGTGAGGCTCAGGATGAGACAGGATTCAGGATGACTGGGCTTGACTACTTCCTGCTCTGGGGTAATTAAACACCTATGCTCCTGCAGACACTGTGACCTTCTCACAAACATCAATATTTCATGAGCATCATAAAGAGGAGCATGCACAGGGCTGTGGACTTTGAGCACTGAATACATGAACTTGTGTATGCGCAGTTGAACATCCAGTTGACATGTTAGAGTCCCAGATCAGGTGTAGCTTTTTCATAGAGGTGCTAACAAAAAAAAATATCAATAAATGTAATTTTAATTGGTCAGAGAGTACCTCTTCTGCCTTATATCTCAGTGGGACCCAGTTAAAAGCGTCACATGGATCTATCATGTTTTTCAGTTTCTATCAGAAAATGTGCTTGAGGATCTGATCCGCCCCCTTCTGGCTATCTTGGACCGTCCAGAGAAACTGCTGCTACTGAGAGAAATCAGGTAAAGTAAAGATTCACACTCTGCAGATTTGTTTAAAGTACTTCTGAAAATTAAGTAGATGTTGTTCTCTCTGTGTGTAGTAAGACCAGTCTAATGTTCCTTTGTATACTTTTGTGTGTTTATGTGACTGTGTATGTGTGTGTGTGTGTGTGTGTGTGTGTGTGTGTGTGTGTGCGTGCGTACAGAATGCTGATCCCCACCTCGGAGCTGAGCCGCTTTGACAGCATGGTCATGCCCTTTGAATTGGAGGCCTATGACGTCCTCAAGAGCCGCTCCTGTCAGTAACTCTGCGCTCTACATCAAACTAGTCCATTAGAAACACACTGCACTAGTGATTTACATGTAGGCCACAGATTAAATCCTCTTTTCATAACCGATTGCAGTGACGTTAAACATAGTCCAGTTGCTCAGATGAATTAATGCATGCTTACCTACTTTTACTATTTCATTTGGTAAAATATATCTGTTCACTGATACGGGCGACAGCACACAGACCTCTATAAAGTAAAATGTTTTCAAACCCTAAAAACTAAAAATAACTCTGCATGAACCTGTTACCATCAGTGTAATGACATTGTATTCTGTTGTCTCTGCACACGTCAGTGCGATCTCCGGCTCTACGCTCCCCTCGCTCTGGAACACCTCGTCGCCATCTCATCACTCCAATCCCAGGTACACCGCACTTATTTAGTTAGATGACTTTATCTTTTATTACACTGTAAATACTTTCACAACCATCTACATTTACCATTTCCGATTTTGTCAATTCACAATTTATTTTTATTTATTATTTTTACTTTGAAAAACCCTGCCGTTTACTTTTATATTTTTAGCAACTTGTAAAAAAGAGACCAATAAATACAGAGTAACAATTCTTTTTGCTCATAAAATGAACAAAACAATCTTTAAAAAGAACCCACTCATGACCTATGTTCTCACTGTTTTCTGTCACCTAATTTTCCTCCTGAAAATGTAATAATGTGCATACATAAAAACAATACAAAGTAATTGTAATGTTGTAAACAAATTTCAACACTTTTGTCTCTTTTTAACATCTCATAAATGGACATGTTAATCAAATGACAAACGTTTATAAATATGAGGCTTCTAAATATTTTATTTTAATTATTTACCACTTTTTTCTTTTTATTCTGCTTTTGTAAATTAAAATGTGTAATTTTTCCAATTTTTTTGTATCCCAAAAGGTGTAAAACGAAGACATTTCAAATAACTTTTAACTGGTTTGAAATAAAAATCTGAAACTTTTGGTCATGTAAAATTTTGAGGGATAGCGTCCAAGAAATAAGCAATAATTAATATGTTAAAAAAAAATATGAAAAGTACTGAAAATGTTCTTATTTGTAAAATACTGTTTGAAGTGCAGGGAATGTGTATAACATTAGTTAATAGTCTTAAAAATGACACTAGAGCATGTTAAAAATTTAAATAATGCTTAGCCTTGTTCTGTGGCAGGTCATAAGACCCAAATCCTGTGTAATGATGACTAATCAATACGCAGACAGGAAGATGCACATTCATGTCCAAATTAGCATCTGGATTAGTTCATGATGTCATCTAAATCCCAGTGTTAGTTCATTGAAGTATATTTAGAAGTTCCCATTGTCGTGCTGCACACTTTTCAGCGCTGGGAGCATACGCAGGGGTCAAGTGTCCTCAGCCCGGGTTTTGGTTACATGTGAACGGGACACAAAACGCTGAGACGTCCTACGCCACAGCGGCACCTGAATGCACCACTTCTGTCAAGTGTCTGCGGACAGAGGACACAATGTCCTACAGAGACTATACAGACTGGTAACTGAAGGTCAATGTGCTGTGGTCAGGAGGTCAGGACAGAGAGAGAGATCCACTCACTGTACACTATAACACTATATAAATAATATAAAACCACTTCAGGCATGTTTTCCTTTTTAAAGAGGGGGTTAATGATGCAAACTCGACTTTTTGGAGGTTTATACCATGTTAAAATGTTGTTCCGTCATCAAAAACATGTCTGAAGTGGTTTATTTTGTCATCCAAGCATGCTTGAGTAATCTAGCGATCTCTTTTGGGCCCTATTCAAACCCTCCTTATGATTAGCTGTACAATACTGCATGGAAATTTTCCATAAATATACAAAAGCAGGATTCACAGTGATTGTGTTGTGATAGTGCTCTGAAGGGGGAGTGACTTAACGCGGGGAGCAAAGGGCAGGGAGTTGTTTTCGTCAAATATAGCATTTTCAAAAGAGTAAAAGGTAACATGTTGATCTAAATAAGTTGCGTGTTAGCAGTTAATACCCCATAGTGCAATCCCCCCCTTTAAATATGCAGTAAGCCTATCTATCTGCTGTATTAGTTAACAGTGTATTTACCACAACATTTATGGAGTTTGCAACATTTCTCATGAGTAAAGCTGTGCAGTTAATCAAATTTCAAATCAGTCATTTCAAATCAGCATTAATCAGCTTGGGTGTTTTTAATGGAGAAGTCCACATCCAGTCCTAAAGCATGTGGTCTGGAGCAGAGTTTAGACTTTGGAGGAAGAAATTTGATTATTTATTATATTGTTTTAAATTCCAATTATAAATCTGTATTATTTTTGTATCAAATTGTATCAAGTTTAATAAGATGAAATCAAATCTAATTTTATTTTCCTTATATTTGTAATTAACAAATATGAGGAAGACATTGCACATTTTTTGTCACCCAGCCCTAGTTTGTGCCAGTTTGTGTCTTTTGCAAGTTTACAAGCATCTGCTCTACTTCTTTTTTTCAAACTTGTCACATGGTAATTTGACAGGTTTTTACACTGGATGCCCTGTCTGTTGGAACAAGACCCATTATTATTACTATGGGCAAGTAAAGTGCTGTGCTTAGAGGCAACATCTACAGTTTGTAATTGAATGGTTGATGCCACCGAATATATAGGCAAAGTAGAAAATCAGTCATTGTACAGAATGTCTTGATTATATAACTGTAATTTTCACAACTGACGATATACACTGTAATACTAATGTTCCTGTATCGTATGTGTTTGCAGACTACCAGGGCGGGTTCCACCTACAGCCCATGTCTGACCCTCAGAGGGAGAGAGAGCTTGTGGATGAGCTGGAGAGACTGCGTGTTTCCAGTGCTCAGTCTGGACCTCCTGCCCCCTCCCGCCTCTTCACCCCTCTGCTGGACGTCCCTGTGGACAGCTATGGGCGTTCACGCTCGCTCAGCCCCTCCCCGACCCACAGCCTGTTGCACTCGGACTCCGCCTACAGCTCGTACAGGGGCCAGCCACAGCGCCCCCTGCAGCACAGAGAGAGCAGCGCATTCAGGACTTATGAGCGCGTCTCTGCGTCCGACCAAAGTGAGAGCTTCCATGAACGTGGCCGCTCTCCTGTGAGGAGCGCCCGGGGCATGAGCGTCAGAGAGGCCAGTCCGGACCAGGGCATCCATGGCACGTACACGGGGTATACAGAGGTGAACCTGCATGTGCCCGCCCCGCACACACAGAGGACACCCATAGCACAGGTGTTTGAGCCACAGGGAGACGCGAGGCCAGCAGGGGGCAGAATGGACGTCCCAGTGATGAATGGACATTCCCCGAACACTGTTAAAAAGAGCCTTCCTGTTCTGACGGAGGATTATGACATCACCACAATAACCATCCCCAAAGCCAAGCAGTCTCTGGGTCAGTACAGCACTGGTGCCATTGCGTTGTACTGACACATACTTTACATCGCATTATTACTATAATTTCAAATACATTTGAACTTTTAGGAGATGTAATGTACTTTACCTACTTGTGGAAGCGAGTTGGGGATACCCTGTACCCTAAGGACCAGGACATTTATGTAATAATAATAATTATAATATTAATAATACTGATAACACTTTTTCAGATGCTCAAAGTTGCTTTACAGTTTTTTTGCATTATTCTTTTTCCCCACACTCAGAGGTGGTAAGCTACCTTTGTAGCCACAGTTGTCCTGGGCAGACTGACACAGGTTCTATCTATCTAGCTATCGGCCCCTCCGACCACTACCAACACTCACGACAACAGTTCTTGCCACTGGTGTCCCATTGTGGCACCTGGAATTCCCAGCGATCTCCCATCCAAGTACTAACCAGGATCAGCCCTCCTTAGCTTGTGAGATCTGGCGAGATCAGGCTCTGATAGTCTGTCTTAGGTGTTGACCACATTTAAACCATAAAAACAAAATGAAATATAATGGTGAGATATTATATTTAACTTTTGTGGTGGACAGTCTGCTACCTGATTATCTGCATGCTTTGACTAGAATGTTCCACAGTATGGCGTCAAACTAAAACTTTACTATATTTAATTATAGGTGTTTTTGTCGCTCCAAATACATAAAACATACTTTCTCACTGTGAGCAGGGTCACCTCTCCACAGATCTAACCTGTCACCTGCCCTTCTCCATGGAGTTAGATAAGTTAATGCTATACTGTGAAAAATTCCTGGCAAATCAAAAACATTTGCATGGAGACAAACAGCAGAGCCTCCTCCAGAAATGTTCTAGTGCATTTCTGTATAAACTATAACGAAAGAAAAACACTAAAACTAAAACCATCCAATATTTGTGGTTGGTATGAATGTTGGAAGTAGTTCAATGTGTTACTTCTTGTCCATAACCAGTAGAGGGCAGCACTCCCCTTATCAGAGAGAGCCAGGCACAGGGGTTGGCTGCTCATAGATTATGGATTAGGACTATGAAATATAGACACAGTTTGTTATTGATATCATTGTCTGGTGCGATATTATCCTGTATTATTCATTCTCTGTGCGTCTCTACAGGCATTAGCATTTCCGGAGGCATTGAGTCCAAGGTCCAGCCCATGATCAAGATCGAAAAAGTCTTCCCGGGCGGCGCTGCATCCACAAATGAGGCCCTCAAGGTACAAACAGCAAACAAAATGTACTCCTAAAAATCATTATAATCACTTTTTCATAATTAATATTTTGCAAAGTTACTAAAGCAAGGCTAAGGTTGCACGTGTTCCGTTTCGTGCTATGATATTCTGGGGCAGAATAGAGAGACGAGTGGAGGGAGTCTCAGATATCACAAGCCCTCCATTATTGATGAGTACACGCACACAGGACTGCTAATGTATTGGTAATGTTTATAATGCCTGCACAGTATTTTAAACAGTGAGGAGTGGAGAGTGAAGTGTGAGGAAGTTGGATGTTAACATTATAGGGTTGTCAAAAGTATCAAAAGTCAGATACTGATCGATACTAAAACTAGTATCAAAACTAGATGATTTTGAGCAAGTGTCGGTACTAAAAAGATCATATTCATTGGACAGAAATGAACCTTTCCTGAATATATTTAGAATGATTTGAGCTGTATCAGAGCAACTATAAGACACATAGACTAGTATACACCCATGGACCTCTATGGAACCTACCTGGTCGACTGAAGGATTACACAGATATAAGGCCACAAGGGAATATAAAAGAAAGTTGTATGATTTAATGTTGAAAATCACATTCTCATATCTTAATAAAGAGTATCGGTATTGAGTATCGAGTCTATTCCTATCAAAATCTACTTTGAAATGTTTGCATCGTGACAACATGACAAAGTTACAAACAATTACTGTGTTTTTGTGATATTTAAAGATGAAACTTTTCAGGTGGAGGATACAGCACCTGCTTGTCTCCATGGAGATGTTATTGCTTCCAGGGATGTTCCTGGAAGTATAATAGCTTTAAACTTTTCCATCTTGCATTTAGGCAATTATTAGCCAATAAGTGTTTTTATAGCTCAAAAATACCTTGAAAAAAGAAGCATCCTTACTGTGAACAAGATTGGCTTCCCACAGATCTGACCTGTAACTTGATTGATGCCCTTTATGATTTCAGCCCTGGAATTGACAATGTCCACTGAACTGAATGTAAAAGGAAGCTGCTAACTTCTACCTCTATGTGACATCACAAGGTGGAACGGAGCATTTTGAGCTTTAGAGATGTAGACACACTAATAATAAAGAGTTATTCAAATGTGTGAATGAAACGAAACACAACCCCAGATATGTTTTGAGGAGATAACGGCATTATAACATGGTCAAAAGCTCACAAGAGTCAATTTTGTGCAATAAAGGACTTTCAAATGAATACAAATTAATGATATAAGTTTTAGTATCTACTAGTATCGTTTGACAACCTTATTATGTCAAGAAATGGAACAGTCCCAGATTATAGATCATATATGAAAGTAAATAATGCACATTTCTCTGCTCTTATTAAGAAACTGTAAATTGTAATATTTAATTGAATAAGAGTCATTAACAATACTAAGTGACCTTTGAAGTGAAAATGGGTGCAGCTTTGCAGCAGAAAGTAGGATGTATGAAAGAAGCTGGGATGCCTTGAAGTTGTGTGTGTATATTCAGTCGCTGTGTATGTTTAGAGCTAATAAGCGAGGGAACATTCAGTACATCATTAGAACTAATTAGGCCAAAATAAATTAAATTCAATGTTCAAGGAGCTTCGGCAAGTAACAAAATGATTAGCTAATACGAACATGCTCTACGACTGACGTAAACTAAATGCACTTTTCTGTTTTAGCAATTCTGTTTAATTCAGTGTTTCTGAAGTGAGAGTAAGACAGCTGTTTGTATGTCAACATATTATTGATTATTGATTGTTATTCTTGGCGTAATCACAAGTGTTGAAGAGGAAATGGAGAGGCTGAGGAGGCTGTCGGTTTTGCTGTAGCAATGGAGTTGTAGCAGAGGTTTGCCTCACAGCGGAAATGACAAGAATAATGAGGGAAGAGAGTGCCTTTATATGAATGGTTTTGCTTCGACCCAGCATGGCCTTCCTCAGGGTGCAAAAAATGTCTTTCTTTTTTGCATCCTGAGGAAGGCCATGCTGGGCCGGAACACACTGGTGCATATTTTATATCAATAACCATGATGTAATAAAGGCTTTTTATTTTTTCCTAAACAACAGGGTGCCTGGACTTTGGGGATATTTAACATACAAAAAACATTATACTCAAAAGACAGAGCTGTATTTCCTTGCAAAGAACCACCCCTATCTCCAACTGACTGTGCATAGTAGCACCTCCCAATCTCACTGTTAATGTCACTACTTCCTCTCCAAGGTTTGAGGTATGAGGTTTTGGCTGAGTCATGCTAAAATGAATAAATATTTAAAGATAAGACCGTGGATAGAGAGCTGCGGGTGGATGTCACTGACAACAACAAAACGACACAAATAAAATGAATGGTTCACCAGAGACACTTGCTAATACTAATGCTAATTGTGAGGCATAATAAATATTAAAACAACACCACAAACTGAAGGATTCTACATTTTAAAACTACTGGGGAGTCTTAATTTTAATTTAATTTAATTTAAATTTTAATAGGTTGTTTATGTTATGTTTTCCGATTTTAATAAAAGTGACTGTTAGCTTTAAAACAGTGAGACCCACGCAGCACTCTTTATCCTTTTTACTTATGGTTAAAGTCAATTTATAATAATAAGTCTCCCTTAATCTTCATTATACCCTTACAAGACAAAGGCCCTCCATTCTGACATTGCACTCTGTAAAAGGAGCATCACTCTGCCTGCCCCGCTCCCTTTTAAGTGCCTGTCCCATATCTGTGCACCCCTCCGCACTTATCTGTCCTGGATGTGCGGAGGAGGGGCCAGTGCTGGGTTTTACTTGCATCTTCCTGTCTGCTCCGAGCTCCATGATAACACTCTATTTCCTCCTATCATCATCAGCATGTGCAAACTTACATTGTTCTCATTACCACACTCGTAGTCTTTATCTGCAAACGTGTCATGTAAGGACACACATGCACTGCACAATATGAACATAGAGAAAATTTGATATTACTGGTGAAATATGATCAATACTCAGAACTTAGAGGGCTTCTTTCACTGCGCTGACTGATTTTCCCTGGCAATTTGAGTGAGTGAGATTTAACTGCTTGTGGTCAGAAAGAAAAAGTGGATATAACAGCATTATATCATTTGCAGTTTATAGAGGACTTGTTAGGCTTCAGTACTTTTGGGCACTATCCTATTAATTTCCTATGAATTAAGTGAAAGATTTTTCTTGTAATAAAGTCAAATTTGCCTTGTCCTAGCACAGATATATTGTAAAAACAGCTCTTAGGACCAAAATGAGACCGGACCAGGAAGTAAGGCTGGTGCGCTGTTAGCATGCTAGTTGTTATTAGCATCACCAGGATGGCAAAACTCTGTTGGCCTCTGGATAGTTGTGAAACATGCTCATAAAGACATCGTGGTGAATAATTAATATGCCAGGAATATACTAGGAGAAATAAGTTAGGACTGCTGCAAACTGCAATGTGAGTGTATGGACTTTCAAATAACATGCAGAGAGAGGTGAAACCAAGATTAGAACAGTTTATATGATAAAAAAAAAAATGAATGAAAGAAAAATATATATTCTAGGCATGATTTAAGATTCAAACATGCCATGAATAGATGCATAATTTAAATGTGTCTATTCCACATTGTAATTCCCATTTCTCCCCTAGACCGTGGACTGGCAGCAGCTGCACTGGGTTATTTTTGGATTGTGTTTCTATTGGCTGAAAGAACGAAGTGCACGAGGCAGATTAGATTGATCTGTTTAATTCAAACTTTAATCTGCTGTTTGGTTAAATTGATCTAAATCTGGTTTACACCGTTCCCCTGGGAGGGTTTAGACATTACATATCAGGTCTGAATATGTGATGCACTTAAACTAGCCACAACCGGCTGAAGTATAATTTCGGATACGTTTCTTAACAGATCCATGCTTATGAAAAGAGGTATGGGTGACAATAGAGAAGTTTGTAATTTTAAGAGTCGGTATTATGCAAAATTTACTTTTTGGAGCTTTCTACCATCTTATAACATTATTCTCTCATCAAAAACATGCCTGAAGAGGTTTTATATAACATCCATATATTTGTATATTTGTGTAATTTAGCTATTTCAAAACAATAAAAGGTAACATGGGTAAATGTAAGAGACCTTATTGAAATTGGCAAATCCACAATGTAAAAAGGATATATTTTAACTAAATAGTGATTGAAAATTTCATGGTCACATATTATGCCAAATATACTTTTTTTTTTTTTTGCAAAAAAATTACTTGAAAAACCTGCATTCATACTGTGAGCTCCATGGGGTCACCTCTCCACAGATCTGACATGTAACTAGTAGCACAAAAGTTAAATTTATACTGTTCAGTAGACATTCCTCCAGAAAAAGTTACATACTGCATCCTTAAAGAGCCCATATTACACCATTTTCTGATCTCTGTTATAATGCTGTTTCCTCATCACAAAGAGACCTGGAGTTGAGTTTTGTTTCATTCACACAAGTTTAACACAAACCCTGCGTATTTAGTTCTTCTCTGAAACTGAAAACAGTGTTCTACCTTGTGATGTCATGTGGTAATACAGGAAGTGCTCCACAGTGTTTTTAAACTCCATGCACCTCCACTATAATCATTTGGATAATTTCAGCCCTGGAGTTGCCAATCTCTACTGAACAAAAGGTGAATGGAGCTGTTAACTTGAAAACTACAGCTTCATGATATCACCTGGTGGAACAGAGCATTTTGAGCTTTGGAGATGCAGACAGACTAATGAGAAAGTGTTACTCAAACATGTGTGAATGAAACAAAACACAGGAGGAAACAACATTATAACATGGCTTAAAGCTCACTAGCGTCCATTTTGTGAAATATAGGACCTTTAAAAGAGCTTTCCATGCTGCCTAACACTAAGCAGAAAGGAAAGAGAGAAAACAGAAAGGAAAAGGTGTGATAATGCCCGCTGACCTTTAGCAAGTCTGCGTGCACAGGGCAGGTGTATCCTCTGATGATGTCACAGGAAGTCCCTCTCCTCTGGGGCTGCCCGTTCTCCACTCGTCCCTGGCATCCTGCAGGAAACACGTGCTCCTCGACCTGACTGCGGAACAACCTTGTCCTGAAGGAGAGAGTTTATGTGCGAGCTTGTGACGATGGCCTTCACTGTGAATATATTAAAGTAATGCCACAGTCCCAATTCTCCCCAGCATAAATCAGACCACTGCACATGGACACAATAACTGCAGATTTATCACCGTGTATACAGTGTGGGGACACAGTTGATCTATATGGGACATTAGTTTATGTATAGGCCTGTCACGATAATTACTGTATGGACTTATCGTCAATATAGGAAAGCTGGAGCAATATATTTTGGGGGTTACAATTTATCGTGTGACAATTTCTTTGTAAAAGTGGGGAGATTTGGGGTATTTTTGTTGTAATACTATGAGATTTGTGCTGCAGAAGGTTGAATAACTAACTTTTATGGGTTATTATTGGTTCATTCTGCTATTCATTTGCAGCAGTTCATGCCACGTGATGATACTGTCTATTTAAAAATGGTTCACAAGCATTATTCTGGATTATTGTTACTGTATCAGAGGCATAAAGTAGTTTCAGTATTATCGTTTATCGCAGTATTTCTTTGGAGCAATATATTGAGCTTCAAAATGTTTATGCAGTCGAATAATAGATGGGGAAGTCCAGTATGAATGATTAATTACAATGTACAAAGTATGACTTGGCTTTCATATTGAGTTTTATTGAGTAACATTTTAGGTGTTTTATTTTGTCTTAGTAACTACTATAAAACATTTCAGTTCATATTACTTTGACTACACTGGACACCTGTGAAAACAAGAGAAGGAAGTATAAGGAACTCTACGCACAAGAGCAGGTGTCAGCTATTTTAAACACATCCTTGTAAAAACACACACAGCATTGTAACCATAGTGCAATGTAATATTTGTGTCTGTTTCAACCCAGAGAAATAGAAAGTTCATTGAATACATCAAGTTTGCCAATTGGTTTCAAAATTTTATTTAAAAAAAAAATGGAAATATCGCTTTCTCTCACTGCCGAGACACTAGTGGTGAGATGAACAGGTTGAAGTGACTAATGGTTCTGCTACAGTGGTGGAAATGGAGTATAGGAGGGTTATAAAGAGAGAATGGACGTAAATGATTGGCCTGAGAGGTGATTGGTTGAGAGGCAAAGGTGTCCTGCTGCAGAGGTAAGATTTAGGCAGTGATGATTCAGATCAGAGACAAAAAAAAAATGGATTTCATCATTGAAGTATGTGCGCTTTCTGATTGGCTAATCGTCTAGAGAACCCAAACACCAACTAATAACATAAAAAACTTGTGTTTTTGTAATGAAGAATAAATCAGCATTACAATTGTTATCAGTAAAAGCTATACTTGATTTGAGCATATCTAGCTCGCATCTGGGAAGGTCGGGTTTATGAAGTTTAAATAAAAAAATTGGACACTCCCCTACCTTCATAACCATGCGTTGTTTGTCCCGTTCAGGCTGGATACGAGCTGCTGTCAGTGGATGGAGAGAGCCTGCACAGAGCCACTCACCAGCATGCGGTAAACGTCATCCGCCGATCCTTCAGTAACAAGGCCAAAGACCCCATGATCTTTGTGGTGAAAGTGCCCCGGGCCCCCAGCACCCCCAAGAGCCCCCAGAGACCAGCACACTGACCCCTGCAGGCCTCTGTACGCCACTGTACACCGTGCGGAAAGGACACCCAAAGGCGCTACTGCTGCATCACACGGAGGATGGATTGGTCCCAGGAGAAGACTGTTACAAATGGATTTGACTTTTATAAGATTTTTTTTAGCTCTTGCAGTATTTTATTATTATATTGTATACAGAGATTTCGATTTTTCTACTCTTATGTGTTTTTTGTAACAATGTACATTATATTATCCCTGTTTCAGAGTCAATTTGAATGTAATTTAGGATCTAGATAATAACCTGCTTCTGCACTGACTATGCAGCTGCAGAGGCACTGATTAATGACTGGCTGCAGGTGCTGGGGTTTAGGTAGCGAGAATGCAGATCTGAGTCATTTTAGGTTTAAACCAACTGGATTTCTGCATTGAAACTGGCAACCCAAATGAGAGACTCATGTGAAGCTCATTCACGCATGCTTTCTGATTGGATTATCATCTGGAGGACACTAAATTATAACATAAATAAATTAGATATCATGTCCAATGTTTTTGTAATAAAGAATAAATCGGCATTACAATAGTTATCACTAAAAGCTATATTTGATTTGATAATGAACATGTTTACCTCGTGTCTGGGGACAGTTAGGTCATGTGTATGGAATTTAAAATAAAAATCTTACATACTGTTTCTTTAATGGAAAGTGGTGTGTTCTTTTTGAGGATTGAGAAAAAAAAGGTCACTGTCATAGACTGTATATATAAACGGACATAGCTAACCTGCTAGCCGCCACATTCCAAGTATGACTCTGGCTCCAATTCACTTTCTGTTGAAAAACTGTGGCCCCTCTCTCTGTAGCTGCTGCTGTCAGGCTCGTTATTTTGGTCTGAAAATGTTCACATTAACGTGCACTGCGTGATCCTGCTGTTCTTATTAAGCTATTTTGTCCGCATATCAAGATATAAATATTAATCACAGACATTGCTAAATGTCCACTCCCTGCTAAACCAGCAGTGTGGGCGGGAAGAGGCGTTACTTTCAACAGCCTCGCTCCGGATCGGCTCTTTGGTTGCTATGATACTCGCGATTGGAATTCCAAATACGGCTTCAAAATGGCCCCTATAACTGCTCTAGCCTCGATGAGCTTCCTATGACTGGAGCTGATCGCTGTGAGTGACGTCACACTCACTTAGTCCACTTCTTTACACAGTCTGGTTGATACAATGAATACAAACTATGAATAATGTTGAAATAGCTATAACATGGCATGGGATAGTTTGCTCAATTAAACCAAAATCAGTATCATTATCATTATCATTATTATTATTATTATTATTATTACTTTTGCTGATAATATTTTTTGCTAAATAAAGTGCACCTCTAGCTGGACCTTGTGGAATGCTCTTTCTCGTCCATATTGTCAAACACAGTCTCACCGTTACAAACATAGACCTTGGTCATATCAGTGTTGCAGATAAACTTGTCATAGATCAAGCAGAGCCACATGCCGCGACCTCGTCTTGACCCCGAACTACTTTGAGAATGTCGAACTAGTAGTCTACATTTTTTAGGTACGGCCAGCTGCAGTCCTGCCAACTCCAGATTACCAGATTTATTTATGGCCAGATTAAAGCGTGGGTGCTATGGGTGCTATGTCAGAACTGATAGTGGGGTTTAGCGGATGTCCAGAGGGATTATACCAAATGCTGCTGAGTATTTTTGCGCACATTGGCAGAGATGTTAGCGCTAGCTGGTACAATCCGCCACTTTGGAGGCTTAATTACACCATGCTGTGGTCAGAGATTATGGCTAGACTTCAATAGACTGGACTGGAGACAGGGAGCAAAACAGGACACGAGCCTATACTATACTATACTATTTTCTGATCTATGTTATAATGCTGTTTCCTTATCAAAAACATACCTGGAGTTTTGCTTTCTTTCATACATGTTTAACACACAAACCCTGCATATTTAGGCTGTTTTGTTCCACCTTGTGATGTCACACAGTAATACAGAAAGTGCTCCACTGTGTTTTTAAACTCTATACACCTTCACTCGAATCATTTGGTTGATTTCAGCCCAGGAATTGCCCATCTCTACTGAACAAAAGTAAAAGCAGCTGTTAACTTGAAAACGTCCATTTCATGACATCACAAGGCGGAGAAGAGCATCTTGAGCTGTGGAAATGTAGACAGACTAATAATAAAGCATTACTCAGATGTGTGAATGAAACAAAACACTTGGCCTACTAAATAAATGTTCTGCTATGAAAGGAAAATAAACCACACTCGTTTATGCCGTGACAACTTGTTTTAATTAAAAACACAGTCATTATTTGTACAAGAAATATACACATAAAAATATACAGAGGACTACAGAAGAGATGATGATGGACAGACTCATGAAGAACAGAAGAATGCCACAGAAAAAAACAAAAAGAAACGTTGCTTTGGTCTAGTCACAGTGGCTACATTTGAAATATAGATCTTTGTCTAAATAAAATACAATGTCAGCTCTGATATACTATTTGAGTGTTTTACATATTTACACATATACTTCAGACGCACAGTGTTTAAGGGGTTAAATCTGATCATTAATATGTCCTGCGCCGCATCTGTAACAGTCTATTTGAGGTTAACATTAGCGATAAGCTCAGTTTGTGCCTTAAAGGGACAGTGCTGTATTGTGTATAACTGGGCTATGTGGTGTTACTATTATTTATTCCACATTGGTAAGTTTTATGAATTAAACACGCACTATGTAACTTTTCTGTTTAGGGGTCCTCCGTATGCTTGTTTTGTTTTGCTTGTTCCACACTATGGCATTAAACATATGTGTTTTGCATTTATTCAGTTACAGGTTATTTTATTGCTTACAATATCTTGAAAAACATGCATTCATACTGAGAGCGGGGTCACCTCTCCACAGATCTGACCTGTAACTTGGCCTAGTGGAGTCACCTTGCTTGTCTCCATGGAGATAATGCTCTGCTAGTGTTGTCAAAAGTCAAAAGTATTGAAAATCAAATACTAATCTATATTAGTATCTGATTTTCTGTAAATCGGACTCTATTGTCTAACGAAAGAGGGTTTTTTATTATTATGGCGGTATCAGAATCAGTATTGACAAGTGCATTCCTTAGTATTGATATCGAGTTTGAAATTTTAGTATCGTCACACAATGCCCTACTATGGGACATTCCAGGCGAAGCAAAACCATCCACAATGAGACAAGCAGGTGGTGGTTCCTTCGTATGAAAAGTTACATAGTGCAGTTGAATTTGCAGTTCAAAATCAGCGTTTCTAATCCATTTTTAAAACAACGTCAATTTGAGGTACAAACTGATACAAGATATTGTTCTTTTTCCGTTTACGTCAACTTTCCAAGGCTTTAGTTCAACATCTGGAGCAGACATTTTGAATCTCCCCAAACCACAGAGAAAGTGGTCGTCACATGCACATGACCAAACACCATGATCATTATTAATAATACTTTTCCATATTTAGAAGCGTTTTGTTGACCTCTCAGAGAAGAAGTCCCTCATGCAGTTACTAAACATATGGCGTGCACAACAGTGAAAAGTGGTAGAATGACGGTAAATGAGTGGTCACTTAGAATAGAGAGGATGTTTGAATGTATCGCCATGACAACCATCAGATCTTGTGTTAAAATCAAGCTTTAAGGGTCCTATATTACGCAAAAGTTACCTCCCCAAAACATAACCAGAGTTGTGTGTTGTTTCCTCCACACATGTCTGAGTAGCTCTTTAATATTAGTCTGTCTACATCTCCAAAGCTCAAAATGCTCCGTTCCACCTTGTGATGTCATGGAGCAGTACTTTTCAAGTTAACAGCTATTTTTTCATGTTTGCTCAGTAGAGACTGGCAATTCCAGAGCTGAAATTATCCAAATGATTTTAGTGAACGTGTATTGACTTTAACAAACCAGTGGCGCACTTCCTGTATTACTCCATGACATCACAAGGTGCAACAGAGTGTTCTCAGTTTGAGAGAAGAACTCAGACTAAATATGCAGGGTTTGTGTGTTAAACATGTGTGAATGAAACAAAACATAACTCCAGGTCTGATTTTGATAAGGAAACGTTTTAACACAGATCAGAAAATTGCGTAACATGGGCCCTTTAAGACTACCCACAAAGCAATTTCCTTCTTTTCACTTGCCTTAACATAGATCAGCAGTAGATCTTTCACCTACCTGCTTATTAATATGCTGAACAACAACACACTCGTCTGATCGGTTGTAACAGTGCTTTTGGTACTGCTATGATTTAGGTTAAACTTGGTGGTTTTATATAAAGGTATAAATGTAAGGATGCACAACTCTAAGCACAAATACAGAGGGATGGAAAGATTATTCAGTCATCATGAATATTCAGGTTACAATATAGTCGAATACAAACATAATCGTAACTAAATTGTATACCTATTGTGCGGATTTTAGGAGCATGAAGTTTTTTTTATTCAATCTAAATGGCTACTACCTTCAAATAGTAAACCTAAAAGTACTTTTTATCCGTTTATGTCACACTAAAGGAATGGTAGTGTTTCAGAAATTGAATGAAAGCGAGTCTGGAGTTTCACCATTTTTTCCATGTTAATAACTGCGAATAATCATAAAAGTGTTAATTTTGAGTAGTAAATTGAGCTAGTCTTAATTTTGTTTTAATATTTAATACCACATCAAATCCCTGTAACAATATTGCTTTTTTTGTTTTTTTACATTTTTCTCCTAACGATAACGTTAATGTTCCAGATCCAGTGAAGTGCTACAGTTGTGTCTTTACTGTAAATTGTTTCTTATGTTACATATTTTAAAAAGTTCCTATTATTTCTCACTAATGTGACGAAATACAACCTCACCAATATATCGTCCTGATAATCCAGTTCTCATTGTGTTCCAAAAGCGCTCAGGACTCCCCTCCACCCTTTCACAACCTGCTTAAAATCTTAACCTATTTTCACTGCTCTAATTTTAACACCAGATCCAGTGGTGGAAGAAGTTTTGTTACTTAAGTAAAAGTACAGACACTGGAGCAAAAAAAGTAAAAGTATCACATGAAAAAATCTACTTAAGTAAAAATATTAAAGCACCAGTTTGAAAATGCACTTTCAGAGTAAAAAGTAGAAGTATTTTGTACAGATTTTGAGGTCTTCAACTGCAGTGATTTTGATAAAGATTTGTGCTGAATTTTTACAGCAGAACCAATTAAATCAATGTTTTTAGCTGTTTATACTCATATTTTTGTTTGCTCAAATTATGAACGTGTTAAAAATAAACCCTCAGCTTTTTCATCAGGTCTCAAACAATAATAAAAAATACTTTTACTTTTCAGTCCTGTTCAAAAATGCAGTGCAGTAGAAAGTACAGATACCTTCTCTCAAATGTGTTGAAGTAAAAAGTACAGATACCTAAAATTTATACTTAAGTACAGTACTTTACTACTTTTACTTCGTTACCTTCCACCACTGACTGCAAATGTATCAACTCCTCTCCATTTTATATGACCACTCATTTGAGTTACATGTATGTGATAGATATAATACTCTTTATACTTGCAGAGCAGACCCACACTGTTACCAGTACTACAACAAAATAACTTCAGCTGCTATAGAAAAATATACAACATTTCCTCCATTATATAGAATACCTTTACCTTCTCGATATAGACTCTTAGTAAAATAAACTGTTTTCCAGATCCATCAGTGCATTAAATCGGCCCACTCGTTCGGTTACAAAAACATGCAAGCGTGCCACCCTGCTACCTTTTTAAAGCAGTAGGAGCAGATTAGAGGAAGACATTTCAGGAGACTGATAAAAGCTTAAAAGGAGAAGAGGAGGAAGGTGAGGAAGAGGAGGAGAAGGAGGGAGTGCATTGAAATTCAGAAAAAAAGCATGCCCACGATTTACGCAGAAATGTGTCACCGCCAGAGACATTTTTAGTTCTGAGAGTTTTATAAAAATAGAATGGCTAAGAAGATGGTGGCAGGTGGAGGCAGAGGAGGAGGAGAGTAGAAACTCAAACTAAATAGCTTAAAGAGGGGGCATTACACTTCTATGGGGTACTAACAGCTAACACATAACATATTTAGAGCACCATGTTACCTTTGATTGTTTGGAAAATCCTATATTCGCCAAAAAACAGCATATTAACATGTTTTATATGTCTTTCATTAGTCTGAGTCACTCCCCCCTCAGAGCGCTATCACATTACAATGACTGTGCGTTCCGCTAATGAAACTACTGCACATCGCATCAGGTTTGTGAAGTTGTTGTGTAGTTTTGTATACAGCTTTAGTATATTTATGGAGAATTGTTGTGTGGGAGCATGGGTGATGTAGGCTTGTGGGCGGAGTATTGTAGGGATTCGTACTGCTAACTGTAAGAAGGGTTCGAATAGGGCCAGGGAGAGATTGCTAGATAACTCAAACATGCATGGATGACACCTAAAACCTTTTCAGGCATGTTTTTGATGAGGAAACAACGTTGTAACATGGTAGAAAGCTAAAAAAAAAAGACTATTTTGCATAATACCCCCTCTTTAATACTGCACTAATGTTATGTAAATGGAACTCTAAGAATGCATTGTGTTGCTGTAAGCTGATTGGTGAAGTTTCCTTTGTGACGGTGGACAATAAGAGGAAATCCACTTGTAAGCAAATGTCAAAGAAATGATTTGTTTAAAAAAAAAACGCGGGAAGATTGTTGTGTAAATTCCTGCACAAAAACAAATTCAAATTCTCAGAAAATTCTTGAAGATTTGAGAAAACACAATGAAGATTTAGAAATTTACAAATCCTGTTTTGGTGTTCCCTTATTGTGCAAAATTGTGTAGACAAAATGGCGTATTTGGGTGTAAAAAGTCACTAATGGTGTATCTCTAGCTACAAGTAGATTCTATTTATTTGTCATATGTGTTCGTTCAGATTTAATTTTGTTCATATGATTTTGAGGAAAAGAAATGAAAGAAGTTGCCTATATTTGTGGCCCTTATATTGCTGTATTTATAAAAAAAAAAAAAAAAAAAAAAAAAAAAAAAAAAAGTAAAATTTATTCAACTGCAAGTGTAGAATGTCAATATGTGTTTCTAATTTTTTGCCAAAATACCAAGTGCTTCACAATTTTCTTCTACAATTTATACTTTATGAAAATTCCCCAAAAATCTATCACAAATGATACTGCAAAACATCCATGCACATGTAGCCAGCCCATTAGCCTGCTGTAGAAGTGGTAATGTTGTTTAATGTTGTCGTTACATACATGCTGGTGACTCCGTAATACTCCTAAAGTCAGACCAGTTCCTGTGCACTCCTCTTCATTTTTTGCTTTGAGAACAGATACCCTGATTCGACTGTAGCTGGGAAAATAAACAGTCTTTGTGCTGGTTTTGTGTTAAATACTTGTGTCCGGACGGTTCTACAGTGGTCCAGGTAAAGCCGTAGTGGGGATAGTGCAGTTCTCGGGCTTGGGTCTATAGTTCTTGGCATGTGGGGGCTTCCGTAGTGAGGTCAGATCTCAGTAGCAGTGATCTCCTCGTAGTGGATGTCGTTGCTGCCGCTGCGCACCTCGTACTCGTCCAGGTCACGGCTCTCCAGCTCCAGGCTCAGCTCCCTCATGGCCCTTTCCAGGTCCCTGTTCCGCCTGTACATCTGGATGTAATTCTGCTGCAGCTGCTTCTGGTAGCGGATCACCTGCGCACAAGAACAATGAACAGTGTGAGAAGGCTCGAAATGAACATATAAGTCATTACAAAAAGTAGTTTTTCAATATATTTGCTGCACACAAGAAATAACTGGCATCAAAGTGGAGTAGGCAACAGTAGCTCAGTAGTACACAGAGCGTCTCCCATCAGTCCATACTGTTGTGAGGTAAGACACCTAACTTCTAGGTAAATCAGTGTCATTTGATTTGTTTTTTAAATTTTTACAGTAGCCAACAGCACGGTAGTACAGTGACAAATGCCTAACCCAAAGGTCTGGGGTGAAATCCTCGCTCAGACAAAAATATACTGTTGTGTCCTTGGGCAAAACCCTACACCCACCTTGCCTGTGTATAAAGGGTGGTTAGTGAGTGGTGGTGGTGTAAGAGGCCGATGGTGCAGATTGGCAGCCTCACTTTCATCAGTCTACCCCAGTGCATCTGGGGTATCTTACCAGCACCAAGTGTGGAGTGAATAAATAATGTGATGTAAAGAGTCTTGGGGTCCAAAAACCAGTATGAATCACATGAATGATGATTGCTACCCTCTGAAATCAGCACTGAAGTACATTCAGAGTTTTAATTTATAGAACATTAAAAATTAAGACTAATATTTCCAAAAGAAGTTGAAATATCCTAAACATATAAATGAAGGAAATTCATAACCTACATAAACCCTGCTTCCTGTACCTTCTCTTTCTCTTCCTGCCACACCCTCCTCTCGTCCTCAAAGCGAGACACCTGCTCCTCACTGGTGCGCCTCTCATACATGAGCTCTGCCTTCAGCCTCTCCACCTGAAAACAAAAACAAACAATTGCATTACTTTACAAAGTGCCCTGGTTCTTAAATTACCCATGAGCAGATATAACTCTCACCTGCTGCCTCAGCCCCAGCACAGCCTCCACACTCTGCCTGTGCGCCTTGGCTTCATCACTCTCCCCTCCCCACACCAGGTGTCCTTCCTCTCCGTCACGGTACACAGAGGGACTGGGCCCACCTCTGACCCTCTGGCTCTGGCCCTTGGTGTTCCCGTTCGGAGCGCTGTGATTGGCCAGCGCTTCCCGTTTTCTCTTTGACTCCTCCTCCAGACGCCCCACCTTCTCCCGGAGCAGCTCGGCTTCACTCTTGCGTCGCTGCAGTTCGTTCTCGCACACCTCCAGCTCCAGGGCGCGGGTGCGGAGGGCGGCCTGGGTCTCGTGGGTGCGGGCCTGGCTGGACTGGAGCTCTGAGCGGGCCTCTCTCAACTGGGCCTTCAGAGTCACGATGTCCCCCGCCTTTCTGACTCAGCTCTGACTGGATCTCCTTCAGCTGCTGCTTCAGGAGGGAGATCTCGCCTGACTTTTGACACACCTGAGGGGGGAAGGACAGGGAATTTAGTTTGTCTGTAAAAGGCAATAACAATTTTCTAAGCAATAAAGATGTGGATTATTTTATATAATAACAATAAGGCAGTTTTTTTTTTTTTTTTTCATGGAGAAGACTGCACCACTGAATATACGGGGTCTGCATTGTAGATCTGGTGATACAATAAGTTTCATTTACTAGTAATTCACAGCATTTTAAAGAAGACATTCATTTCAATTTGTCTTATTTATTTATTTTTAGTATTTTATTATTATTGACAAGCCCAAGGAGGTCAGTCGTCACACTCAACACAGACGACCCACACATCGCATCCATACCAACACATACTTAATACAAATCCTTAAGGAGAATGAATGAATAAATAAATAAATAAATGTTTGAGTTTTGAGTCTGAAACTACAACAAATGTAGATTATTATTTTACATTTATTTAATTGTAAACCACAATATTGTTCTAAAACAGCTTAATAAAAGAAACAAGTCCATTCACTTCCTCTTCTAAACAGCAGATCTGAAACTGCCCAGTTCTAACATAGTTGTATTTCACCACAAAAAGTAGAACATTTTCATTTCGTTGTTTTTATTTTATTATTGTTTTTAAATGTGATGAAAGTCACATTTTTGAATTCCAAATGTACTACACACACACAGTCTGATTTTTTTGAATAATTGTGAGTAAGTACAGAGCTGTGGGTGGAGATAGGGGGTAGGTGAACACTGGCATTTTTCAAGCACTGCAGCCTCAAACGCTACAAGATTAATCAAAAAATGCCTGAAATAATTTACATACAGCTTAGTAAGTAATCTAATGATGATGGCACACTCATGGAGCACAGTTAAAATCTAACCTAAATATTTCCCCTTTAAATTTAGAATATAAAACTTTTTTTGGGGGGCCAACAAAGCCATTATTCTCTCCCGTTATTGCACTGCTGACCTACCATCTAATATCCAATGAATAATTCAGGCTCCTCCATCCTTTGTCTTTCCTGGTTAATAAAGCAACCACTTAGCAAACACATTTAGTCTGACTGTCCCAGTGACACACCCAGGGGTTTAAAGTACTTCTGTGGTTAGCATGTATCATGTGTGCACCTCACCTCCCACTTGGTCTCCTCGAGGCGTGGGCCCAGTTGGGTCTGCTCTCTCTGGATTGTGGCACAGCGTCTCTCCAGAGTCTCTCTGTCCTGGAGCAGAGTGGAGAAGTCCTCCTGGAGCTTCTTCTTCTCCTGCTGCAGCTGGAACACCTACAAACACAGCAGCAGTACTGTGAGGCATCGCTCTATACTGTACTGTGGGCTCTGCTGCAGGTTAAGATCATTTAAAGAGAAGGTTCAAGTTAAGGTTCTGAAATGTGTGATCAGTAGCCATGATCAAAACTTTAATATTTTGGTTGCCTTTTGTTTTTCTTAATTATAAAAAATCAATAATAAGTGTCATGAGTAAGAGCAGTATAGAGGTGTGTGCAGCACCTGCAGCTGCAGGACCTGCTGTGCTCTCTGAGCTTTCTGAGACGTCTGCTTCATCTTTGAGGCACAGCTCTGCCTCAGCTCCTCCATCTCCCGTTCACAGCGACGCTGCTTCTCTTCATACACCTTTACATCAAAGAAAAGATTCATTTGAGGCTTTAGGGCACATTTACATAGTTTAAAGTTTAAGACAGGAAGTACTCATCATCTCATAAAAATTCACTGATATAGCACTAGTGATAAATGTATCCCTGAGTATGACTCCGTGCTCTGAATACTTGGCTGTGTTTGCAGTTGACATCTCACCAAACAAATCCTGAAATGTCATTTCATTGTGAGTTGAGTAGACTAACCACAAATTGCACTCAAGTAAAAGTTACTGCAAAATAATATTACTCAAAATGAAATACAATATGAATAATTTCTTAGTGTTCCAAGAGATTACTCAAGTAAGAGTAAAAAAGTATTTGGGAAAAGTACTATTCAAGTAAGATTAACTTAACTGCCACAATATAACATCTGATTTATAATTTGAATTTGATATAATCTGAAGGACAAAACATTAAATAATGCACAAAATCAGATATTTTCAAAGTATAGACAGAAAAATTTGAAAAGCTAAATGATATCTGAAGGAGCAGTGCAAGAAACACAAATGTCCAAACCATTTCATGTAGTCAACATAAAGCTTTTGTCACTTGCACATTTAAAGTAAGAGTACTGTTTCTCCAATAGAAATATTACTCAAGTAGGAGTAAAAGTATGCAGCTAAAAAAGTACAATTTCTTTTACTCAAGTAAATTCAACTACTACTCAAGTACTACCCCCCTCTGAATAGAAGGAGCTAAGGTGCTATATGACATAATTCTGGCCCTGGTTAAGAGTTGGTCTCACCTGACAGATCGCAGCCTCGTTCTCGTCCAGGTTCTCCCGGAGCTGCTGGAGCTCCAGGTCCCTCTCCCTCAGCTTGTCCTCCAGCTCTCTGACTACGGCCTCGTAGCCCTCCACAGGAGGAGGGGAGTGTCCACAGGAGCCACTGTCTGAGAGGGGCTGCCCGCGCCCGCTCACTGACCCCGACCCAGAGCTCTTACTGGAGGAGGAGCGCCCACTGTCTGAGTTTGTGTGTCCATGGCTCACACTGCCTCCTGACGTATTCCTCAGACCTGCCTGCTCCATGGGCCCCCCGGAGCCTGAGCCGGAGCCCTCGCTGGGGGCCAGGCTGTAGCCCGTGCTGCTGTGGGTGGGCAGAGAGGACAGAGAGTTCCTGCCAGAGTCTGACATGGAGCAGGACTGACTGTTACGAGCGTTACGGACGCCATTACACTTGTCTTCAGAGGTGGAAGTGCTGTTAACAGTGTTAGCTGTGTTAGCTGTGTTAGCATTGGTGCTAATGTGCGTGGAGCCTCCCAGGGGCAGCAGTAGGTTCAGACTGCCCTGGCTCTCAGATAGCTTAGTGCCCCCTTGCCTTGGGGCCATATACTGCACGGAGTGACGATTCTTGGGGACCACAGGTTTGAACGCTGTTGGACGAATCAGCACTTTCTCCATATTCTGAAATTATAAAGTAGGGTCAAAAAGATTAGAAACACAACAAATGATAATGTAAAATATTTTGTATATTTGTACATGTGATCTTGCACAAGATATAAAACAACACTGCAACATGGGAATTTACAAGGTAGTTAAATATAGGCGGGGTTAATAGAAAGAACAGTTTGTTCAGGACACGTTATGTGAATTGGCAGGTGACCAAACAGATTTTTGCAGGCTTAGAATTAATAACCTGTGGCTGTTATTGATCTATTTAAAACTTCAAATGTTGAATATTTATCAAATCAACTCAATAAATAAATAAAAAACACAAAATCCTCCTGAGCTAATTAGAATCAAACACATTAGCGCTGGGTCAGGGATGTGTTCATGGGTCATGTCTCTCTTTAATCTCCCGGAATAATTATTCAAACGCTTCATTTAACAATTTTCCTTTCAATCTATGGCAGACAGAGAGTGATGAGATAGTGGTTAAAAGGAGAGCAGAAGAGAGGGAGCACACAGAGGAGAGAGAGGATATTGAGCCTTGTGTGTTGTTCCCAATGCTCTTAATCTATCACAGAGAACAGAGGCAGGTCAAAGGAGGTGATTCTGACCAATGGAATAAACCCCCATTAGACAGTTCAATCTATGTAGTATTAAGAGGGTCAGAAAAACAATGGAGAAATATACCTCCCCTGTGTGGAAGACAATGCCTACACTGTTTCATTTTCTGTAGGAGGGAAGAGGTGCATCGTGGGATATATTTATAAGTTGAGGTTCATTCCAATCAATCAATGGAAAAATTGTTTGTTTCATTTTTGGGGTTTTTACCTTCAAGACACTTAAAGAAACTTAAATCAAGGAACCATTCACCCATTCACGCACATTTTCATAAACCAGAGTATGAAGACAAAGGTAGTAAGGTCAGTTAAGTGTCTTGCCAAAGGACACAACAACAGCATGCATCTGTAAGAAATGGAAACAAACCAGCAACTTGTGGCTCAGTAGATAAAAACCCCACCTGTTTATCTACTGCCGCCCCATTAGTCGTGATGTTGTTAGCAAAGTGTTAGCCTAAATGGGGTCATGGTTCATTTGACTCAAAGTTTCGCTGACAAGAGTAATTCAGTTGGCCGGTTTGAATCTCTCGACATTAACATCATTGGTTGAGAGGTAAAAAGATGACTGCTGCCATTGTGTCTTTGGGCAAGACACTTAACCCACCTTGCCCCCAGTGTCTGTGTACACTGGTGTATGAATGTGTGTGTGAATGGGTGAGTGGTTCCTTAATGTAAAGAGCTGTGAAGGTGGGAAAACGCTATGTAAAAATGTGACACATATAAAATTGTGATAATTGACGTGTCTCTCACAATTCCAATAGCTTTGTGTCTACCCTATAATTTAAACATATATATAAAAAATACAGATCACTGCTTTGAAGTTCCCATGCGTTACCTTCTCCAGCTGTCCGGACACAGGGATGAGTCTGGGTGGGGGTCCTCCGATGTTCCCGTTGAGACCCCGGTTGTCCCTCTGCTCCTCTGAGTCCGAGCAGGGACTGGTGACCGCTAGAACCACGTTATCATTCCAGTCTCCCACCGCCGCCTCCTCACTGTACGCATAGTTCCCATTGGACACTCCTCCTGTAGCTCCCGTGGGTGCTGCGACGGGTGCTCCCACGGGGGCTCCACTGCCTCCACCCGTCCCAGCGCAGTTCCCCGACCGCGGGTGCTTCTTGGTGGGCAGGGGAGGGGGCAGCACCTGTCCCTGAGGCTGGTTGTGATTGGAGATGATCAGCAGCTGTTCCATGGAGGACCCACTGCGCAGGGTGCCGTTGTCGGGGAGACGGAAGCAGTTTGTTGCCGGGGTGGAGCGCCGGAGCTTGGAGGACGACTCACTGGCGGCGCGGCAGTGTCTCTCCTGGTACGTGCGCCCGGAGATGAGGCTGCTGACCGAACCCATGACTGTGTTTGAGGGGTCGGAGCAGGGGCCGGAGCAGAGGCCGGAGCAGGGGCCCGGGAGGGACTGCTGTGGCTGGAGAGGGGCCGCCGAGTGCTCAGAGACGGACACGGGGAGCGCCTGAACCAGAGCCATGGCGCCAGGATGGTGTCAGACGCACCACACACTCTGTAAAGACAACAGAAAGAAGGCAGAGTGCATTAGCATTACCCCAAATATAAGCTATAACATACATAGACCATTATTTCACATTTTGTTCATTGTAAACCACAAAATTGGTAATAGAAATGGGACCAGTGACTTCCAGTTAAAAAGGCAGACTTGATAAATCCTGCAGTTCTCCCTAGCAAGCAGTGGCTTTTCATTTATTTATTACTTGGTTCTGCTGTTGAAAAATCCCTACCCAACATTTTTGAACCTTAGTCAAGTGAACTGACCTTTTGTGAGCACTAAAACCCTGGATGGACAATAAAGATAGAACTCAAATGTGCATGACTTTGAGCACGCTAAAGCCGCATTTGAAATATTATATTACATAGTTTTATCGGGTTTCTACTCTGCTCCTTTTGTAACAATTTTAATAAATTTTTTACAAATTATATGGTCAGAATTAGAAATAGATATATTGGGCAGATATTGTACTTTGCAGATATTGGCTATCGGCCTTTAAATCTCCTGCAGAGGCCGATGTTTTGTTTGGTCAACCATCTGTCTAAATGCATGAAAAATATATACATGAAGCTTTATCTGAACACTTTAAAAGGTACTGGAAAAATATGACTGTTCACCTATCCAATTTGTAGTAAAACAAGGTTGTGCATGAGTTTGAACTAAATTCAAGTTAGATAATTTGGAGAAAATGACCAAAATCAGCCTTAAATACCAGCCCAAACATAAACATATCTTATCGGCCATTGATTTCTCTAGATTCTTAACAATCAGCATCGGCCATGAAAAAAAACATATCGGTTGTTGCGTATCTCCAAGGCAACAATTTTGATGATATATTTTTTATATTAAATCTCTCATCTCAGCTAATTGGAAACCAAGTCATTCAAAGTATTCAAAAATAGAAGCAAAAATTAAGCTGAGTCCCAGTCCTAAATACAGCCTGTCTTCTCTGTGGGGAGTCAGATTATCTCCACTGACTTACATCTGCACAGCTCTGATTAAACACATTCACATTCTGGTACCTCTCCATATTTACTGCAGACAAACACAAGAACTTAACTATGCACATGTGAAAATTCTGTTGACATGTTACTTTTCCAAACCAAATCCAATCCTGATTCAATGTGCAAAACCACGTCTGCAATGTGATATAAAAACCACGTCACCCAATGTGCAAATAACAGCCATACAAACCCACCTCAGCAGTACAGGGTCATCATGTTTTAATGTCATCTGAAAAACACTGCTCATTTAAAGTTGAATTAATGCAGTGGTGGAATGTAAAAAAGTACAAGTAATAAAGTACTGCACTAAAGTAAATATTTAGGTATCTGTACTTTACTTATTTTAATTTAAAGTGGATATGTTTTACTTTTACTTCACTACATTTGAAAGCAGTATCTGTACTTTCTACGTCGCTACACTTTTGAACTGAACTGAAAAGTAAAAGTATTTTATATTATTGTTTGAGACCTGCTGAAAAGTCTGCGGGCTTATTTTTAACATGTTCATAACTTGAGCAAACAATAAATAAATAAATGAATAAATACAAATAAAACAGCTAGGGAACCTCAAAATCTGCACAAACTATTTTTACTTTTAACTCTTTGAAAACATTTTTTAAAAAGTACTTTAATATTCAAGTAGATTTTTTCATGTGATACTTTTACTTGAGTACTTCTTCCACCACCGAATAAATCTGAAGATGCACAGCGTAATAATGCTGGTGGAGGGTCCATCGTCTGCTTGTCTCCATGGAGAGATGTTTTGTTTGCTTGGAATGTTCCACAGTATGGCATTAAACTTATCTATCCGTATGGAGACAAGCAGAATGCAAAAAAAGATGGAGAGGTGACCCCTGCTCACAGTAAAACTTTTTTTCAAAACCATAAAAAAAATTTGAGTTTAAGTTTAATGCCGTACTGTGAAACATTCCAGGCGAAGCAAAAACATCTCGATGCACACAAGAAGGTGGCGTGTCCTCCACCAGAAAAGTTACATAGACTACCTTTAACATGATACTACAACTATATTTGACTACTGCCGTTTATAAAACCCATTTACAGTAGTATATTGTGGTTATTATTAAAATGATTCATGCATGGTGCGGTTTCATACAAATCCCACAGGCCATCAAAAGCCGAGCCAAATAACAATATGGTTATGCAAGTGTCGTGCTAGCCGCTACACTGACCCTCTCCATTCTATCGCATTATTCACAGAGGAAGATGAGGCAGATGAGGAGTCCCATTTGCACATAGTATTATCAGTGAGCTGTAGGGGGCAACGGGGAGGGGGGGGCAGCTCTCATCCCGACGTGTCAAACCCAAATCCGTCTGGCCCACAACGATAATCCAGGAGAGATACAGAAATATCTGTCTGCTATCGTGCTACTTCACTTTAATTCCAGACCACAAGTCACTATGTTTATGTAATAGCGTGACAATGGCACTATAAACATGTATGTATGCTTTTAAATAATAACACAATTGCCTATCATGGTGTATAATTATGGGATGAAAAAGTAGGATTGTTGCCATAGCGATTCATTTTTTTTTCCTGACAGGCATTGCAATTATGGTTAGATTTGAAAAATGAACTGACAAACTAATACAATAATCACATTTGAGAACATTTTTGTGCACATCAAATTACAGGGTTAGCAGTTTTTATGCAGAATAAGACAGATAAGGAGAGTTTTTGGAGGAAATGATGGTGCTTCAAAAACTGCAGAGTTTACGATCCATTCAAATTATGATTTTTGACTCCATGGCAACTAACCCTACAGCCATAAAGAACAATAATTTAAAGGTCCTGTGTACATGTTCTTAAATCATGACAGAGAAACACCTTTCTTGAGTAGTCAGCGGCAGTTGTTTCTACGTGGTTCTCACCCAACAGCATCTCTGATTGGATAGAATTGTCTGAGTCTGGCTGTTGCTTCCTTATGGTTCTCATCCAAGATAATACAATATTGTTCTGTTTATTTTTTCCACAAGTAGCTGCTTATATTAAACTTATACAATTTGGGACTTGCTGATGCTAACTTTGGGACTACAAGAAGAAATAGAGTGGGAGTAGAAGTCATTTTGTTTTAGTGCACTTAAATGTAATGGGACTCTTTAATGGACAAATCTATATATTTTCATTAGCAAAGCCTCAGGAGATAATGAAAGGCACAGTGGTAACAACCGTCAGACATAGTAAATCTCCAAGCAGACCCAAAAGAGCTGTAAATACAAGTTCAAGCTAATTGTTTTGTAAAAGGGCTTCATCAATTTAGCTTAGGAACAATGTAAACACAGCAGGGAAAAAAGAGCACACTGGGGAGTTTTTAGTTATTAATCGAACACTATTATGTCACTAATTTCTATGTTAAATAGAGCTACTTGCATAAAACTATAAATCAGATTAAAGGTCTTACATCGAATTTTTCCTGTCAAAACGAGTTCATTTTCAACAGTTTGAAGTAGTCCAAAGTTCTGACTCACTTTTCTAAAACACTTCTAGCATCCTAATTATTCACAGAGATGAGTTTATGAGCATTTTTCACAACTTCAGAGACCAGAGAGGGGCTTTGTTGTCACGGTAACATTAAAATCAACTAACATGTGAACGTTTCCTGGTTTGATTTATTATGGTAAATGATCACAGTTTTTATTGTGTTTTTTTTTTCACCTTCAAGGCACTCAAAGCGCTTTACATCACACAAACATTCATACACCAGTGTACACAGACACTGGGGGTGAGGTGGGTTTAGTGTCTTGCCCATGGACACAACGGCAGCATTCATCTGTGGGAGCTGGAATCGCACCGCCAACCTGTGAGTCAGTGGATCTAACCGCTCTTCCAAAGATGGTCATGTCGAGAGCGGGATTCGAACCACTAACCTTCGAATCAGTGGACAAATGCTCTACTAACTGTTGTTATAATTAGTCTAGATGCAGACAGCACACGGCCATCTTATTATCTTCCGAAGAGCTGCTACAATATCGGATTCTGTACTGGGGGAAACAAAGTTAACTTTTTTTTTTATTAAATTATAGCTGGCTGCTTAAACCACAACTCACTCAACACAAAATAAGTATGGAGTAGAGCTGCAAACACCCACTTAAACGCATAAACTACACGGATTCTGGTAACAAGATTTGAAGTGAACTTATTTGCCCTATACTTCAACTTTGCTTCAAGATAACAAATGTCCCTGCAGGGCCACCATAGTGAAATTACAGTGCAATTTCATCACCATATTAAACCAAACTCTTCTAAATCCTTGTATCAGAATTAAACAGCGTTATATTTACACATCAGCACATCACATTCAGCTACACTGGAGTAGATACATCCAGGTAGAGATGAGAGCTGTCAAAAGAACAGTGAATTATCTGGGCTATATAAATGATAAAGAGCTGCTTGGAGATAACAAATTAATTAAACCAAACTAGAATGAGCACAGTGAATGCTTATCACTATGACGAAAGGGAAACTCATTTAAGATAGACATGCTACATCAACGTCTGGCTTGTTTTTAATGTTCACCTCATAGGCCTTTGCAAAAGTCATGAACTCGCCTCATTCTTAGGTGACAGAGTTTAAATGACCTCCACTATAAATCTCAAAAGCCATGCATCCATTTTAAAAGCAGAACCAAGTAACATCTGACCTCAGTAAAAGTCTTTGGAAATCCCTGTGATGGTTAAATATGTATGTTTGGGATGTTTGAAGCGTCCATTGTCTCCCCCTGCTCTCTCTGTGTGGAAAAACAGCCTTGCAATATGGCCGACACGACCCGAAGAGAGTACACCTAGGAAACCGTGGCTCTTTTAATTATATATGACAACATTTTTTTTTAATGTAATTTTACTATTTTATTTCAATGAAAAAGAAAAAAAAGAGAAGAAAAGAAAAGAAACAAAAAGCTTCTCTGTCTGTTCTCTGACAGTGCATTCTCATAAGGGAGCTGCAGGGGGAGCTCTATTGCTGAAAGTTACTTAGTTCTGCTTTAAATCTGATCATTCACATGTTAAAAATGTGAAACTGTAAACCAGGTTAGCACTGCATATTGGTTTTAGTTATAAAATTTAAAAATTCAAATTCAATGTGTAGCACTGTCACAATACAAAAATTATACTTGTATTTTAAAACCAAGACAGCGTGTGTAAAATCTGTATTTCAAAATGTATACACATGACCTAAATGTGTCCCTATATGTTCAAATCAAATATTGCATCACTGATAACTAAATCCAGTTGGTTTAAACCTAAAATGCCTCTCTCTGATCTGAATCATCTACTACCTAAACTCCAGCACCTGCAGCCAATCATGAATCAGTGTTAATGAAGCCTCTGCAGCTCAGTGACTGAACTCTGGAGGTTCTGAGCTTTCACATGAGGCCTGTCCATATACTGAGAATGAGAAAACATGTATGCGTTCTCCATCTGCGGGTTAAGGCTCTGGCAACCCAGGTCGTGTTGAGATTGTAGCACATCAGAGAAGCCTTGATACTACCAACCTTGACAACACAATGATACCTTTCAGTGGTGCACTAAATAATCCATACAAAGGCTTTAATGACATTTTTTCAGCATTAGTCACTGGAGTTTCCCCCACTCCACTCTGTGAATCTATAACAAAGAATGAGAGGGTGTGACGGACACAGCCAGCCAACCATGAGAACCTGTGAGGATGGGAGATAAAGTTATTTGAGCTCTGTGATCACTTCTCATGCCAGAATAATCACAACCTCTCACCCCAAATCTACCCCACTGGTCTGTGTCCTCTGGCTCAGGACAAGCACTCGTGAGGCAGCCATAATAGAATTAACAAAGCTCAGATAGGGTGAAGCATGACCCTCGCATGCCTCTATGCCTGTGCCCCCCAGTGAGAGCAGGGGAGCGGGTTGGTCCTCTCCTCTGGCACCCCCCTCAACCTCTGGGGGAGGCTGCCTTTGTTGACGCTGCTTAGGCAACACATCCTGAAAGCTAATTTGCCCTTCTGAAGTTGCTGGTGGATTGTAGAAGGCCTCCTGCATTCTTGTGTTCAACAGTGGATTAGATGTAACACAACAGGCGCCTCACTCTTTATATATTTAACATAAACTTATTTGCAGATGACACTTTATTGACTACGCTACAACAGTCTATTGTGCATCTTCTTAAAACAATCTGTGAATATGGGTCATTCTCAGGATATAAGATTAATTAGAGTGAAACTATCTCACTAAACCATCTTACTTATCTGGGGGTCTTGGCTGCAACTCTAGTGAGGACGCAGCAGGGAATGAAATATCCTGGTATCATAATTAAATCTCCAATTGAAAATATTTTTTTAATCGAATGGCCCAAAGCTTCTTTAAAAAATCAAGGATGTAAGGAGATGTTTACTACTCTCTTCATCAGCAGGAGCAGAAGTTCTTAAAATGAACAAACTTCCAAGACTGATCTTTCCCTTTTCCTCAATTCCAAGGAAATTTCCAAAGAAATGATTCAACAGTTTACATTTTTTTAATGGAAAGGAAACTGGAATCTGTCCCTAGAAGGAGTGGCAGGATGAGTGTCCCTGATATCTATTCTTACTACTCTGCCCTTAATGCTCAGTATCCACTGAGGCCTTATAAAAAGGCAATACTCAAAAATGCAGTTGGAGCTGGTTAGAGGAAAGAATTTGAACAAACTATCAATAAAAAAAAAAAATAAAAATAAACTTTTCATGTGGAATTACAAAATCCATCCATAAATGACAAAAAATTCAAGGTCTATCTCTCCCGTCGTGTCCCACCTTGACCAGCCCCTTTTTACAGCCAGTGGCTAGACACTTAGTAATGATGGAAAACAAAAATATGACTACACTGGGTCAATTGCTACATGAGGGAGAGATGGCGCCATTTCAACAGCTCAAGATATTGTTTAATCTAGAGAATAGACATTATTTCCAATATTTAGAATTAAAATCTATTTACTCCAGACTTTCATTTAGCAATACAAATGGACGTCTAGATAACCAGCTCCAAACTATGATCAATGGTTGCAGAACCTGAAAACTGTAAGTAGTTATGTTACGATTTATTTGACCGGTGGAACAATTATGGAACAAGGGGAAAGTGACCTAGACATAAAACTAACAAAAGATCAGTGGAGACCATATAAAGTATATTTAATTATATTTTTATAAGTGTTAGATATAGATTGAAACTCAAAATTCTATTTAAACCATACACTCCTCCACAGAAAATGTACAAGATGAATTGTAACGTTCCAGACTTATGTTGGCACAGCTGCGGCTCGGCTGGTACTCTCATGCATCAGTTGTGGCTCTGCCCAGAGGTCAGAAACTAAAAGCCTATCTGTGCCAATTATTGAATTCAACTTTCAGCCCAGCTGTAGCCATACTGGGGGGAAGAACGGAGGGAGTGGACTCTAAAATGGCACAAAAGTTCATTGCACTTTTTATCTGTAAAATGCACACTCCTTATTAACTGGAAAGTGCATCAACCAAATAGTTTTCAACTGGATCAGTGGAAGTCATATTATCTGGAGCTCGTCTCCATGGAACATGCAGCTCTTCTCAGGTCGCCTATGAAAGGACCCAAAATGTTTGACTTAGATTGTCTTCCCTTAAACAAAAGACATGATGAAACATATTGTAATGCTTAAGTTAAAATACAGGATGCACTAACCAAAGGCAAACCAAAAAAGTATTGGTAAAGTACGTAAAGAAAAACACAGTATTTAGACTGCTCTACACGAAATCAGACTACTACATAAAACTACTTGAGCTGAATGAATCTGTAACTTTAACCTAGAAAAACTATTTCCCACTCCAATGGGTATGAAATATGTGTGCACTTGCTCATTAGCGGCATCCACCTCTGCTGTCAACGCCGGAAACCCATCTCCGCCTCCGAGAATAGCGTGCGTCTCAAGTGCCCGGGATGGTTTGGGGTGTTGCGGAGGGGGCATTTGATACAGCTTTCAAAAATAAACACCGTTAGCACCGACAGGTCACAGAGAGGACACTTTACACCGCAACCTGCTGCTAATACTATTAAAGGATGCTGCCAGGCTCAAAGGCACAACTTCAAAGTGGGGAAGTGGAAATACACCCAACGCCCCAAGGATAAGCAAGAAGAAAGGGGTTCGCGGGTAGTGCTAGCAAGCTAACAAGCTCCCGCAGTAATCCTGTTATATTGTTAATAACGCTAGCATTAGCCACAAAAGATAGGTTTTGGAACATTTGGAAATTTCTGACCCGAATGATGAGTTAGTTTAGGTTCCATTCATGTGACTGATTTTCCATTTGGCGTTTCCTTGGAAAAACTGTTATCTTTTCATAATAGTTATACTGAAATCCATACATTCCAACTGCGATTTTGACATCACATTTAATAAGGTGAATGCAATCTTTTGGAAAACCAAGTAAGATTGGGTTAAGAGGTGAGAAGACAATAGACTGACATGGTGGGGGTGAAGTGCCAAGGGTTTAGGAGGAGAATTCCAATGGCAGGCTTTAGCATTATCCCAGCAGAGGCCTTGGGAAAACTAGAAATCTAATCCTATTTGGACTTTATTTGGTGAGCACACAGAGGCTCCAAAGGTCTGAGCACCTCAAGATCTCCAAAGGGCAGAATGAGAAATGGCGTCAGACATCAGGCCGTTTGTGAGGGAGCAAAGAACACAACACGGCATGGTTAGCTTCAAAGAGTCAAGTCTGCTCTCAACAACTCTGGTAAGCAAATCTGGTAAAGCTGGGTCTAATACAGCATACTAAACAAGCTGGTGTCTTTTAAGGGATGTTTTGACACAGTTTACTAAGGCCATGAAAATATCTACTTACCATAAGCTTTTATTGTATTAAAAATGGAGCATTCAATTCAAAATACTGACAGGAGGCAGAAGACAGGAGTGAAAGGTTGGTATAGCATTATATTCATCATTATAACAAATGTGGGACAGCATAGTAATAGCATAAGGATAACAAGGGATAAATGCAGTTTACAGTTTGTTTCCATATTATTGCAGAGACGAGTTCGAATTAACATATTTCCTCGTAGTAAAGTTGAATTGCCAGCATGTCGTCATGAGTTATTACCAAGTACTGCAAACAGATTTGCGATTTATGTTTAAAAAGTAGAGAGTTCACAGGGCAAATTGTAAACTCCAGAAGCATTCTGTGTAATCCCTCAGTTGTCCAGGTGTGATCCATGGCAAAAGAAAAGTGAAATTCTGTCAACTGGACAAAAGTTTGAGATTGAAGATACTGAGGTACAGATTTTAGCCAAAGAAAAGAAATGGTTTTAGAGGGGATTTAAAGACGCATTTTTTGTTAGGAAAGACAACCCTTCTGTGAACAGGAGTGGTGGGTTTAGGCATGATTTATCTCCTATTGATAACTCCATCTAAATCAAAACTAAGAGAACAATAGCGATAGCCAGTACAGTGATAGGTGTGAGAGCACCCATTAAGGGCCTGAATGATTATGCAAGATATAACTCAGGCTAAATTCACACTTCACACTGTAATAAGACACTAACACTGTCTCAATAGAGATAGCTAACAAACAGACAGGTGTGTTAGGTGTGTTTCTTTCAGTGTATTTTGCTCATCCCTTCAGACAGATATAAAGAAGGGTCCATCAGTAATCTGAACCGACTAATATAAGAATCCTGTGAATTTCATGTTTGTAGAGGTCTAAAGTAAAAGAACAAGAGCTAGAACATGCTAGAACAATAGCAGGGTCGTTAAGGGCTGAATAGGGTAGTTTCAGCTGAAACTGGAGACAATAGTTGTTTACAGTTTCAGTGAAGTTAGCCCCTCCCTGCAGATAGATATAAGACAGTGATCACCAGCTATCTGAATAGAACTGAAGAAGCGGCTTGGATGAGCAGCAAAACGTCTTCACTCCTACAACGATTTGTCCAGCTGACAGATTTGAACTTCGTCTTTTGCTATGGCTCAGACCTGGACGACTGAGGATTTACACAGATATCTCAAGTAAAAGGTGCACAATTTGTTCTATGAAAAGCCAGGATATTTTGATGTTTGCAGAGGATATCATTATTACTAAATAACTGCAGCCTTACAATTTGATAATTGCACCTCCTCAAATTACAATTTCGTTTTTGACTGTGACACACTATATTGCAGCCCTGACAGACTGTTACTAAAATGTAGCTTGACACACTCAGTAATGATCTCCATTCAGACTTTAACATCTCCACAACAATAATCATCTTAACTATTCAGAATTTGGACTTTTCTGCTAATGCAAACTAGAAACTGCTAATGCTAACATCAATTTCAATTTATGATGCTATAAAATCCTGAAGAGCCTGAACTAACTCACGAGGGACGACATCACCTGCGCTCCTTCCTGCTCACATTTTTTCCTGCCCCTCTTCGTGTCACCATATCCTCTCTGAATTCACTACTTCCTGTACGTCCCCTTCCCCCTCGGCTCCTCTCTGATGAGTATAGTATTCCCTCCTCTCCCTCCTCCCCCGCGTGACTAAAGCCTGCGTAGAAGCCTGTGCGAAGCTGCAAGCGACAGGTGGAAGGTATAAAATTGTCAAATCAAAAAACATCTTCCTATAATCAGACGCTCTCATAAAATCGCTCAAGGTTGGAGTTTCTATTGGGCTGGGTGGTCGCCAATCACTGGGCGACACTCGGAGTAATATGGCCTTTGATAGCAGGATGCAGTTAGCCTATGGATCAAATTGGCGAGTAACTTCTAACACATGTTCTAGTTATTTCTTCCACTCATAATATTAAGCGGGTCGTTATATGATTTCTTGGCAAATAATGGTTTCCTGTAATCTTCAAAGAGGTTGGAAAGGATTCCAACGGGACTGAAGGCTGAAGCTTGGCAAAAGTAAAAAGTACTACAAAGTAAACGGATACTTTGACCAACTGATAAGCTTCAGTTGGGAGTAAAATATAGTAGCTGGAGATATTTTTTATTCAATTGACCTCGTAAGGCCTGCCAGGTCAAGGCAAAATATCTTTTTTATTTTATATTCACAGTTTTTAAGTACAAGTTGGTGAAAATGAGGTTACTTATGTTTAAGGTTGTCAGAAATCAGATGCTAATCGACTCTAAAACTAGTACCAATACTCATTGGAGCAGGTATTGATACTAAAAATTCCCATATTCCCTGGACAAACATTAACCTTACCTGAATAGTTTTAGGATCATCTTGTATCAGAACAAGTAAGAAGGAGGGATTACACAGATATAGAAGAACGTACTACAATTTAATGTCTAAATAAAAAGTGTTTTTTATAAACATTATTATTAACATTATTAACATTATAAACATTAGAATCGGTATTAGGTATAAAGTCTATTTCTTAGTATCATCATCAAGTTTGAAATTTTACTATCATGACAACACTACTTATGTTATAGTATTGGAATGACCATTTGACACTGCAACATACACTGAGTCCATTGTATTGTAGCAGAGAACTACATAGACCATGATGCACTGCTCCATTTCTGTAACGCCAACATTATTGTTAGGATCAAGAGGATCAAAATGAGCCCACCCTGTGCTGTTCACATCTAAATGTAAAGTGATTTTATAACCTATGAACCAGGAAGTAAGGCCGCTGTACTGTTAGCATGCTAGTTAATGTGGCCTGACTGTGTCATCACGGTGAATAATGTAATAATGTATGTTGCAAATGTATTAGGAAATGGGCAATAACTTTGCAACAATGCAAACAATTTAAAATGAACTAGTTCTGTTTTCACATTTTTAAGACAATACAAAATCAGCAGAAAGTTTAAGCAAAATAAATATATGTTGTGCTTTTGGTAAATGTCCCATGATTGTAACATTCTGTATTTACATAAACAAACAAAGCTGGTTGGAATTAATGCGCAGCAGCTTTGTTATTACATTTGTGACGAATATCATCCTATTCACTAACACTAATCCAAATCTTAAAGGTCCTATATTATGCAAAATTTACTCTTGTGAGAGCTGTAATAATCCAACTGATTCTACGGAAGGTGTATGGAGTTTAAAAGCACAATGGAGCACTTCCTGTATTACCACATGACGTCACAAGGTGGAACAGAGAGTTTTCAGTTTGAGAGAAAAACTCAACCTAAATATGCAGGGTTTGTGTGTTAAACATGTGTCAATAAAACCGGTATGCTTGTGATGAGGAAACAGCATTATAACATAGATCAGAAAATAGCATAATATGGCTCCTTTAAGACATAAAATGTGCTTTTGGTTTAAAATGCATCACATGGCAGAGGAGGAGGTCACGTCAGGACACACACTCCCACACCTGCAGAGATCAGCATAGACAAAATATACTATGCATCCAAGGTGACTGCAACATGCCGCGCTGCTCTGAGCTCTGAGTGCATATGGCACACTCACTGTACAATTCCCCCAGGCAGAGGGGAGGTTAATATACACTTACTGCTACTTTGGAATAAATGCCCAATATTAAAAGCCTTTTTTTTCATTTTGGATGCTTTTTTTTTGCACTGAAAACTGTGAGTGGGCTTGCATGTCCACAAACCTGACTCTTATTTGGCCTGGAAGATTGCCTCCTCCAGTTTGTTTCCAGGGAAATGATTTTCCTCTGGCTTTAGTATTTTACAGTATGGCTAAAACTTACATCTCCATGGAGAATGTTCCGAAGCATGGAACATTCTATTTCCATGTAATCATGCGTGTGTCACCTCCAGAAAGTTACACAGTGCTGTTTTAAGTTTAGAAGTTAATATTTCAGTAATACTCCTGTCTTTACTGGGATCTAAATGTTACTGAAAATGTAATCCCATTATTTATCATAGGACCTTATGTGCTTTTCCTAAATCCTTATACTCTATTACAAAGAGCCTGGGTGGCCTGCATTAGCGTATTCCTGTGTCCTGTGTTTAAAAGACAAACTTTGCTTTCTGCGTGACTCACTCTCTCATTCTCGACCAAAACAAAACCTGCAAGTCCGTGCAAGACTCAAAATTTTTCCATGTCCGCTTTAACCCCCTTTCTCATCCATATATGTCATGGATTTCTCCCTAAACCGCTCTAGGGGTCAGGCCCGTCCACAGAAATATGGGGACCTGGGGCAAAAAGCTTACATGGGCCCCACTTTAATATAAATGAAAAGGAAGAGGGTCCAATTCTGGGCCCCTAAGACCCTGGACCCAGAGACAATAGATCTCTGTGCCCCCCCTGTCGACTCCTCTGATAGTGGCACTTCAAACAGCCTCCTAAATACTGCTGTGATGAATCAGCTGACTCCTTCGTAATGATGCTTTATACTTGTGCCAGAAAACCTGAGGAGTTCTGGTCCAACAATGTCAGGCTGACTTACAGATGTGGGGAGTACTCAGTTACATTTAATCGGTTACATTTACTTGAGTACTTTTCTAGCTGCATACTTTTACTAATAATATTTTTATGGAAGTAACAGTACTCTTACTTGATTAAAGGTTTTGGTTACTTGATACATTATTTGAACATCTGCCAAATTTTTGAGTCTATCCTTTGAAAATACCAGATTTTGTGTAGTATTATTTAATGTCTGTTCTTCAAATTATATGTTGCTACCGTTACTCTTTAAGTTACTGAATACTTTTTTGGACCACTACTTTGTACTTCTATTTGACTAATACTATTTTGAAAGTGATGTTACTCTAACTCGAGTTATTTTTTTTGGTCTACTCTACCCACTTCTGCTGATAGTTCCACCCCCTCCTCTCTTGGTTATACACTAGCTTTGTTTTGCCATTGCATGCTAACATATTCCCCCTCATTATCCCACAAGCGGTGCCAAGTCCTTTCTCACTCTAATAACTCTCAAAATATCATCTCTGGCACTGCAAAACTCTTGATAAAAGTTTGAACTGAAGTAGTCCATGTTTTTTTTTTTCAGAAGCAAACTTTCTAAATGGACTCTTTACGAGAATAATTGGCAACAGTTCCTGCCTGGACGGTTCCTATTCTTTTACGAGCGACTTGTTGCTGTTAGCCTGGCGCGGTGTTTGCAGGTGTTGCCATGGTAGCAGCAGAGGAGGAGGAGGCGGCCCACATTTTTGCAGCGGAGTGGAGTGGAGCTGGAGCGAGCGAGAGGGAGGCAGGAGGGGGAGAGAGAGTGAATGAGTTTGGTGCGGTGGTCTGACAGGTCGGCTCTTTAGCATCTCAAAGCAGCTGGGTTCAATTCGGCGTGGGAGTGGGGCTAGCGTTTTCTGGCTTTAATGCACATATACTCTACATTGTATCAACTTAAATGGACTATGTTTGTAACTCGATTGAGCAGTCTAACTGGATTCTACCTTCAGAGTTTATGATAACAAAAACTTAGCACTAGTCTTTGATAAAATAAAACTTTTTCTGTAATTATTTGATCACTTTTCTCCTTACATTATCTTTAAACCAAAGTTCTCAAACCAAAACCATGCAGGGAATTGCCAAATATTCACACCCTTCATGTTGCAGCCAGTGTCTTGCTCAGGGATACAACATCAGTATGAGTTTAGCAAAAATTGAACGTATGTCGATTGACTGGTGGGTAAACTGAGTGTTGTTCCATAAGCTACCAGTACAAGAATACATTTTATAATCAAAGCATGAAGGTAACATTGTCCATGAAATAGTGTCTCTCAAACTATTCACACCAAATACAATCAAGTACAGCCAGGGTTAGTCTCACTAAACTGGTCTAAAACAGGGGTACATTAGGCCTAAACCTGGACTAAAATAATAAAGGAAAACTGAATATAAACCATTCAAATGCATTACCAAAAGCTCACATGAAATTCAAGTCATTAAAGAGGGTATATTACACTTCTCTGGGGTATTAACAGCTAACACATAACATATTTAGATCACCATGTTACCTTTTATTGCTCTTCGTCGCTCCCCCTTCAGATCAGTAAACATTTCTCTAATGAAACTAGTGCACATCGCATCAGGTTTGTGAAGTTGTAGTGTATTGTTTTGGATCATGCTTTTGTATATTTATGGAAAAATGCCGTGCAGGAGCATGGGTGACGTAGACATGTGGTCTGAGCATTGGACAGACTCTTACAGCTAACCGTAAGGAGGGTTCAAATAAGCCTGGAGAGAGATTGCTAGATTATTCAAACTTGTATGGATGACATATAACGCCTCTTCAGGCATGAACAACATTATAACATAATAGAAAGCTCCAAACAGTTGATTTTGCACAATACCCCCTGTGACTAAAAATGATAGTGGATGATGTCAATAAATAACTCTATTGTTTAAAAAAAAACAAAACCAAAAAATAATAAAACCCCATTAACAAAGTGTTAATGGGGTTTTTACAAAAAGTAAAGTTGTTCCCTGTTCCTAAAACTCAAAATGACATACACCAGTTCAGTCCCCTTATACATATAATTAAGCTGATATCTTGGCCCTCCTTTGTATACTGTACCCATCCACCCATGAGCCCATCCCAGAAAAAGGTGATAGGGCTGGTCGTTTGGGGACAATCTGTCAATCACGCACTTATTTACGACCTAATGCTGCTGGATGCCATCTTGGATCTCATAATGAGGTTGTGTGGAGGTTACCAGGACAATAAAGGCCCAGTTAATCTTTAGACCTGACAAGAGTGTAATGTGTGCTCCTGCGGTCAGTGTATGGGAAACTCCTAATGACAGAGGAGTAATCATTTGGAACGGCCTACAGCACTGACCACTTAACTACTCAAGTTCTATTAACAGAAGGTGAACCAGCTGCTTATGGGGCGTGTCACTGATTATAGCAAGGCAAAAAACAATCTTTGGAAATACTGGTTTTAGGATGTGAACTCGTGACTTATGTGGGTGTTTAAAATCTCAATAAGTAATTCCTTAATGTGAAGCAATAAATCAACATAATTATAATCCTATGCAAAAGATAATTACACAGCGCCTTCCTGTAAAGAGATTGTCGTCACACCTCAAAGAATCTTGCGTTAGCCTAATGTTAAACCAATAAAGATTTGAAGATGCTAAATACTAAACATACCGTTCATTCTAATGTATTCCACTATAGTGAGATAAATCTATTTAACAGTAGCGACTAGTGTTTTTACTTTGCATATTGCACAAAAACCCTAGAAAAAACATGCATCCTTAACAGTTGCATTTGACTCTTATTTTCCTAGATGATCCTCCTGTTTGTTTTCCATGGAAATGTTAAACCTTTGACATGATGAAAGGAACAGTTAAATCTGTCAACAGGACAAAACGATGAAGGAGTGAAGATTTTGCTGCTCATCCAGGCTGCTTCTTCAGTTCTGGTCAGACTGTTGGTGGACACTGCCTTATGGCTCACTTGTTCATTGTTGTTCATTGTTCTCTTTGTTTCATTTGTTTGCTTTGGGTCCGAGGATGGTGTTGTAAATGGGGGATAATTGGGGTATCAGGCCTCCATTCCTGTTCAAGAAAGGATTGTCCTTCCTAACAAAAATTGCTTCTTTAACTCCCCTCTCAAACCATTTCTTTTCTCTGGCCAAGATCTGAACTTCACTATCTTCAAAGGAGTGGTTAGTGGCTTTAAGATGTGCAGCAGACTGGCGTCCCGAGGAGCTCTCACGCCAGTGTTAGTACATCCTCTTATGGAGTAGCTGTTTAGTTTCTCCAATGTAACGCTCACTGCACTCTTCACTACACTGAATGGTGTAGACTACATTACTTTGTTTATGGCTTGAGATTTTGTCCTTTGGGTGAACCAGTTTATGTCTTAAAGTGTTTGTTTGTACTTTGACTATAATATTCCACAGTACGGTATAAACCATATCTATCTCCATGGAGAATGTTCCGAAGTATGGTTTTAACATTCTATTTCCACAGAATCATGCAGGTAACGTGTCACCTCCAGAAAGTGAAGTGGTGCTGCTTGAAAGTTAAGTGGTGCTGCAATTAATACTAAATACAAAACATAGTGTAAGTATTCTACTACAGTCTGACTAAGTTGTCACAATAATAAAGGAAATATGGAAAAAGACTTGATACTTGATGCCAATTTCATATTGATACTTGTTAAATTGAGTATCTACTTTCGATACTGGTTTTAGTATTGATTTGAATCTGATTTTCAAGCAGCTTATCAGATTGTTCCACATCTATATCTCTTTGGACATTTGGCACATCAGGCCAGTAATGTTAAGTTTTGCTGTTCAATCCTGGCAAAATGTTTTGTTCAGTCTGTTTAATTATTGAGAGGGAGTTATTGGCAGTTGATGAGGTTTATTTACTGCTTGCAGAAAATATGTCTTGCAAAAGTTATACTTTCTTTAAAGGTATAGTTTAAAGGTTTTTTGTGAGTTGTGTTGAAGAAATGTCTCCCCTCTATCAATAGGCTGTTTTGAATTATTAAATTGAACTAGTAAGAGAAAGTCAGGTTTTATTCTCCACTAAGGAATAAATGTGTTTTGACTTGATGAAAACAGTTGGTAGAGTCGCACTTAAATAGGCAGAGGTTTATTTTCCACAGTATGATATTAACAAGTCCAAAGTGTGTCGTAGATTTGATTAAACCATGCACTCACTCACTCACTACGTTTACATGCACGGCAGGAAAACCAAGTAACGGGCCTCGTCCAATTTAAAACGGTTTATCAAAATGCATGTAAACCTGAGAACTACCTCATGAATGTCATGAATCGAATCTCTAAAGATCCCAATAACACCTCTGGAGAAGCGAACACTTACTCGGATGTCCACTGTTTTACATTAGACACAGACTAGGAGAGGCATTCAACTGCGTAGGGTAACAAACAGTCAGGAAAATAATAGCTATGTGTTTGGGTGTTTAATCACTGATTTCAGATCAGAGATGGCAAACTACGGCCTCTCCACCGTGCACATGTTGGTTTGTTTTGGTCCGTGTTAAAGTGAAAATGAAACCTCCACAGCTCACATCGTAGAACCGAAAAATAAAAATTTGCAACTAATACAAAGAAAAATTACGACAACAAATATTGACCCCAAAATTATTATCATTATGTTCCATTTAACAAATATAAGCTGATAAGACATTTTGAATTTTGTTGTTTAGCGCACTCGGATTTCCCTGTGCATGTAACCATAGTAACTGTTACCTGCTGTAATGGCTAAAACACCTTTACTCCAGCCGTTCTAATGACTGAACTGGAATACTTTTTATACACAGAGATCAATACCCGTGTGATATTAACAAAGGGTAGAGCGCATGCAGGAGGAGCGTGCGGTGACTTTTGCAGGGTTTTTCCAGTGTCCCGGGCTGCAGTGGTCAGACAGCAGACAGTGGAAATAGCTCACATGCCGGTGGTACAGAGCTGGGAATTAGTCTAGTATCCAGGAGTGCTGACTGTAACCCCATACACCTACACATGGGAGACTAGACGCTTATGCAACACCAGGAACCTGCAATAAGTCTTAGTCCAATAAGATGATGCTGGCAGTGGTATCTTCCATGTGGAAATCACAGGCGTTTATATGTGGCACATGTCTCAAATGCTCCTCTCAAATATTCACGGATCAGTCAGAACAAAACTTCTTTTACCTCAGATCCACAGGGTTTAGTACTTTGTTCATTCATTCTGTAAAATTTCAGTTTCTCAGACCTTTTGCGTTATTTATTCCTAGGGCGCCATGTTTGTTCTCTGATTGGTTAATCTGACAGTAGCCTCCATCAGAAATCTACGGGACAGGACACAGTTCCAGACTATACCTCTTTGTAAAGTCCAGGAAAAGCGTGTGCAGGCCCATCAACAGAAACTTTGGGGCCCAAGGCAAGAAGGCTCATGTGGCCTCCTCTAATAGTAATCAATAGGCAGAAGTTCCAATTCTGGGCCCCTTAGACCTTGGGGCCCAGGACAACAGACCCCTTTGTCCTCCTCTGTCATTTCCTCTTAGCGCGTGTTGTCTAAGCAGGCCAGGCAATGTTTAATACTATTCTGAACACATAAGTATAGACAATTCAAAACTTAACTGCTTGCTTCAAGAGAGTAATCCTTGTAATGAAGGTCATTTGAGCCATGTATGTTCAGTCAGTAGCATTTCTTGGGTAACCTTTTGTGTTAGTCACTAATAGAAATGATCAGGTTCAACATTTGTGAATTTACCTTTTGGATATTTCATGGTAAACTACAATGTAATCAAGAGAGAAATCTGGCTCTTGTGGATAAACAACATGGTAAGTGGATAGATGTTTATGGTAGGATGGGCATCAGGTTTAAAATATCACTTTAAAATATGAGGGAGGAAACTGCAAAACGCGAATACATTTTTGGAAAGATTTATTCTAGCTTCTTTTCAATATTTAATCAAAGCAGAATGCAAAGACAACATGTTTTGCAGTCTCTTTCCTGTATCTAAAGTCAAACTCAAAATAGCCGGTCTATAAATTCTACGTAAACACTGTAAGTTGGCTCGGATTACAGTGAAAGAGTCTAATTTGAGTTTACATGCAGCTGCTTGTTATTGTTTGAACTTTGTAAAGAGGTTTTCCCTCCAAAACCACTTCCTCTTCCCCTCCTGCTGCACAGCCATTGTCTCAGAGCACCGGAGGACGGAGAGAGTAAGAAAAGACACCGCCATCTCATTCTGAAAGCGCGGGACACAACCGCTTATCTGCAACTGAAAACATCACATGGTAAAAGTAGGCCAACATATGAAAGAATGCTTAAAATGTGTCCGCCAATAGGATTAGTTCAGTGATTTAATTAAAATGTGAAGGCCAATGAAGTAAAAAAGCATATTGACAAAAATAGAAATCTTATGCTGACAGTACTTTTTTTTTTTAACAAGGATATGCTTTGAGTATACATTGCAAGTTATTTAGTATTAAAAGGCCCACATCACACAATTTTTTGATCTATGTTATAATGTTGTTTCCTTTGTCAAAAGCATACCTGGAATTTATTTCATTTGAATCATTTGGATGATTTCAGCTCTGAAACTGCCAATCTCTAGTGAACAAAAATTAAAAGGTTAATTTGAAAACTACCACTTGGTAGTGACGGCATCACAAGGTAGAATGGAGCATTTTGAGCTCTGGAGATGTAGACAGACTAATAATAAAAGATTAGTCAAATATGTGTGAATGAAACAAAACAAAACTTGGGGTATGTTTTTGAGAAGGTAACAACATTATAACATGTTTGAGAGCTCACCAGAGTCAAGAGTTGAAAATAACATCATCATAAACCACTAATTACATTTTTGGGGGATTTGCACTTCAAATCAACAAATGTAAATGTAACTTTTGGTTGGTGATCAGCCTCTTTGCTTGGAATCATGTTCCACAGTGTGGCTTTTAACATATGTATCTTGCAATTATTCAATTACTAGCATTTTTACTGATAAAAAAATACCTTGAAAAAGTAAAATTATGCATTCTCACTGTGATTGCGGTCACCTCTTCACTGATCTGACACATAATAATAATGTCATACAGTGGGAACATTCCCGTAAAGCATTAAAATGTTCAAGACAAGCAGGGGCAAACGCCACAAAAGTTACATAATGCACCTTTAAATGTTAGACTATTTCCCATAGATTCTTTGCACAGCAGCACTAGGCTTTAGTTCTGTTCCTTTGGCTCTGAGCGATAACCTACTTTTTTAGCATTAATGTGTCCAAGACAAGCAGGGGCAAATGCTCCACCAGAAAAAGTTACACAATTCACCTTTAAATGTCCTATATTACACAAAATGGACTGTTGTGAGCTTTAAATTATGTTAGAATGTTGTTGCCTCATCAAAAACATACCTCGAGTTGTGTTTTACTTCATTCTACATCTCCAAAGCTCAAAATGCTCTGTTCCACCTTGTGATGTCATGCAGTAGTTTTCAGGTTAACAGCTATATTTTACCTTTAGTTCAGTAGAGATTGGCAATTCCAGGGTTGAAATTATCCAATTGATTTTAGTGAAAATGTGTGGAGTTTAAAAACACAGTGGAGCACTTCATGAATTACCGCATGAGTGTTTTCTGAGAGAAAATCTCAGCCTAAATATGCAGGTTTGTGTGTTAAACATGTGTGAATGAAACAGAACACAACTCCAGGTCTGTTTGTGATGAGGAAACAACATTATAACATCAGAAAATAGCGTAATATGGGCCCTTTAAATGTTAGTTCCGTTCCTTTGAGACTGTGATAACCTACTTTATTCAAACCTCGTCTGTATTTTTCATAGCAACATCTCCATGTTTGCTTTACCCAGAAGTTACCGAAAATTGGCCGTGACAAAGTGTAAAACCTCTGCTCTAAATCGGGCTCAGTATAACCCAATGAGACACAACGCCGCCCCCGAGTAGAGCCAGCTAAAAACGCAGCCAGGCAAATGAGTTTCACAGCACATTACATAAGCCCCGACCGCCATGCATAATTCACCCTCAATCATCTTAGAGAATATTTCACAAACACGTGCCCAAAACAGACCAAAGCTAGACCGAATGTGACCATAAAACATAAAAAATCCGAAGTGTGCCGTGCTGGAGTAATCCGCGCCAGTCCAAAGCATGTGCAGGTTATGTATAAATACTTAACATATGCAGTATGGAGTATAATGAAGCTCCAATAGCAGGAGATGAAAAGAGGACGTGTCCCAGTTAGGCTCCATTCATTTGATGTTTGACGCCGCGTGAGGAGAAATGCACTGCGCTATAGAGTTACTGCATAAGGTTAAAGGAACATGTTATGCTTTTGGCTTTTTAATCTTTTGGTATAATCTGTATTGGTATCATGTTTTCAAACTTAGAGATACATACACTGTTCTATTTAACTTTAGCTTTTTGATACATTACAATTGATCTGTTGTATTTTACATCTTTACATCTTAAAATGACATATTTGCGTTTTTGGCTGCCTAATTCAGTCCTGATTTCAGAGCCGCTTTAATAATGACATGCCACCTACTGACATCACAAGGTGGAACAGAGTGAATTTAAGACTTGAGATTACTTAAACATGCAGAATCAAACAAAACACAATCACTGGAAATTGAAGAAAAAAACTGAAGGATGGCTTTTATCAACGTGATGCTAACATATAGGTGATTAATAATGACCTTGTTCAGAATAAAAAAGGTCATGGAAGGACTTTTAAAACAGTCTTTCTGGTTTAAATAGAGACTTGAAATAAAGTGAGGATGGTCATATATGCTTTTTTTGAACATACATTTGTCCTGCTGTTGTGGCAGATAACCTCTATTTGCCAATACCAATATTAAGCTTTTAAAATCTGTAGGAAAAACCAAGTTATACTGAAGTTTACACATTAATCTATCGCTTTAGTAAAAATAATAACTACATACATTTATTTGGGATATAAATTAATATTTTCACTGATGAGTCAATGACAAAAAGTCGATGACAAAGGGCACATGGAGACTGGAGTAGTGCAGAAAAATATATCCGTGAATATTGGCAATTCTGCGATTTCACCTATAACGCCAATAACTGATAAAACAGATTATTTATGATCATTAATTTTAGGTAAATAGTGATATTGGGATTGAACCAACAAATGAAGAGTAGACACATATGAACTTATTTACACATCACTACACTGACTACACCACATCACTACACATGAAATCACTGACTACTACTGTCACAACCGAAAGGACAAATTTGAGCATGCATTTTCCAGGTCTGGCCACAGTCAAAATAAAAACCCAAATTTGATCCCACGTAATCCCATCAGCTCTCACTACCAGTTCGTAGGCACACTTTTCACACATATTGACGATGCTGTTACATAACTCAGGACGAGGTGGAAAAATCGTGACTGTAGGAGCCTGATAGCCAGCGCTCGTTTCGTTATTGGTGATGTAATCTATATGAATACAGGTTATCTAACTCAGCACCTTGTTCAAACCTATCCCAGCGACACTGTGTTTAAGGCCAAGTAGCTTATTGCCAACTCAGCTCTCACAAAATTCCCATTCAAAATAAACAAAAGTAGATCCAGACTTGACAAGCATGTCATGTCTTTAGCTGCTGTATACAAACAGTTTGAGCGGTTACCAACGGCCCGGAGCAACTATTACTTAACCAATTTGACCTATTGCGAAAGCCTGATCTCAGCACATTTATCCGGCCTCATCACAGTACTTTTACAACACCTGTGTACCCATCTGTGCTGTTTATGACCAACTACGTCATTTTATGTACTCCTGCCAAAAAACCCAACCGGGATAATTATAGCATCGCCCGCTAGCATGATGAGAGTTTTAAATGTACTATTGCAACTAATATAACCTACTACTACAATGTACTTACTACTGCTACTACAACTACAATCTACTAACTACTATAACTACAATCTATTAATGACTGCTACTACAACTGCAATCTACTAACTACTACAATCTACTAACTACTTCTACTACAACAACTTCAATCTACTAACTACTACAACTACAATCTACAAACGACTGCTACTACAACTACAATCTACTAATGACTACAACTACAATCTACTAATGACTGTTACTACAACTACAATCTACTAATGACTGCTACTACAACAACAATCTACTAACTACTACAATCTACTAATTACTTCTAATACAACCACAATCTACTAACTGCTACAATCTACTAACTACTACAACTACAATCTACTAATGACTGCTACTACAACTACAATCTACTAACTACTGCAACAACAATCTACTCATGACTGCTACTACAACTACAGTCTACTAGCTAAACTACTACAGCAACCTACTAACTACTACAAACTATAATTGCAATCTACTAACTCCTACAACTACAGTCTATTAACTGCTAATACATACTAACTACAAGAACAGCACAGTATCTACTACAACCTACTAACCACTATTACAATCTACTAACTACTACAATCTACTAACTACTACAACTACAATTTACTAACTACTGCTACTACTACTACTACTACATACTAGCTACAACAACTACACTGTATCTACCAACTACTACAACCTACTAACCACTGTTACAATCTACTAACTACAAACAACAGCAGCAGTTACTGACTACTACAACTACATCATACCAGCAACTACTACTACCACCATCTATTAGCTACTACTACAAACTACAACTACAAACTACTAACTACTACTACATACTAACTACACAGTATCTACCAACTACTACAACCTACTAACCACCATTACAATCTACTAACTACAAACTACTACAGCAATGCACTAACTAATACAACTACATCATACTAACTGCTACAACTACAGTACAAAATATTAGCTACTACTACTGCTATATACTTCAACTGCAACACAGTATCTACCAACTGTTACTAATACACGCTACTAGCCTACTACAATCCAGTAACTACTACTACTACTACTGCATTCTGCTAACTGTTACTGCTACTACTACAATCTACTAACTACTACTGTCATATATTAACTACTTGAGCAACATACTAACTATTAGTACAAAATACGAACTACTAATACTACAATCTATTAACTACAATTACTATAATCTCCTAACTACTACTATTACTACAATCTACTAACAGCTCCTCCTATTACACTCTACTAATTACTGTTCTACTAGTACTACTATTACTACTGCTAATACTACATGTGAAGTAGCAGTCTTTAAAAAACCTTCCATAAAAACATCTGCTGACACATCAGTCCAGAGCCGTAACAAACTTGATGAGAACATGTAATTTGTGACTTGGGGCGAATTGGACGCTGCGTAATACTCAAAGTCTGAACAAAGCCCTGTCATCAGAACGCTGCACAAAACACTCCTGTTTAGACTCGGGATGTAAAATAGAAACTTGTGGTGTTTCAAACGGCTAGGAATAGATATGCTATGCCAGGCGCTTTCTTATCTCTGAAAGAAGTGTGCGCTGGCTGGATAGAATGACACTCCTCTTCCTCCCTCCTCCTCTTCCTCCTCCTCCTCTCTTTCCTTTGAGGCCGACTGTCCAAAAAGCCTGGGACAGCTTCGGCACGGCTGAAATTTCAAATCAATAGCCCACAGTGTGTAATGAGCTGATTAGGAGGCCGCGCAGATTAGAGAACTCAAGTTACAAACCTGCAAAAAAAACTGCTAAAGATGTGAAAAGTCCGAGATGGAGGCAGAGTTAGTTCTGCAGGGGAATATTTGAATGCAAAGGTTATAGGTTATACGCATCTGCAGAGGTGGGTTGTCAAAAGCATCGGAAATCAGATACTAAAACTAGTACTAAAACTAGAAACTCATTTGAAGTATTGATGCTAAAAAAGTCACATTCACAGGACAGAAATGAATCTTTCCTGAATGTCTTTTGAATGATCTTGAGCTGCATCAGAACAAGTATAAGACACATAGACTAGTATACACCCATGGACCACTATGGAACCTACCTGGATGACTGAGGGATTACACAGATATAAGGCCACATGGGAATATAAAAGAAAGTTCGATTTAATTTCGAAAATCACACTCAACTGTCTAAAGAAAGAGAAATGACGAAAGATGGAGACACGGCCCATGTCAATCACAGTGGCTGGTTGTGACATGAAGGGCATCTGGTGTAAAATGACTCCCTGGTTTGAAGCGGATAACCTATTTCAACAAAGAAATTAGTAAAAGATATCAGGAAGCTTTGAATGGTTACGTGAACCTGCTATTCAGCTTTGTTTTTTGCAGTAATTCCGCTAACTTATGAAAAGAAGTATTGAGCATTTCTGTATAATCAATGCAGACAAACTACAATTTTGGTATTTCGGTCTCAAAAACTGAATTATTACAAACTACATAAGCAGAACCATATACATATTGTCAATCCTGTGCAAGAATTTCATTACAATTAAAAAATTCTCATCGCTGTCTAAATCTTAAAATTCACAACTCATTTCTAAATTAAAACAGACATTTTAGCTGTTGTATAGTTAAAATGAAGCTTGGCACAGATGCTAGCTGGAGACATTCACTGATTTGGGCCATATTCTTCGCGTAAATACTATGTAATTTTAAAACAAACCCTCTTCTAAATATTCCAACTTACTTTGATGATGATGTCCCAAGCAGCTGGTACAAACTCGTCACCTTTTTAAACATCTGACTATGAATCACCAAGTTAAAACCAACACACTGCAGCTCTCTATATGATACAATTGTCTATGTGCCAATAAACATGTCTTAATGGGCTTTTCATGTGCGTGTTACATTCTAAACTAATTTCCTCACTACTGTTTAACATATGAATTGGTTACTCTAGCAACTTTTGTCTGGCCCTCTCCATTCGCACAGCACCTTGGTCTGGAGGCATTTCCGATGTCAACACCTCCGAAGTGGCTTCCTGCAGGCTTAAGAACTCATTCAAAGTTTCCCTCCACACTTAAGGACACTGCTGAGGAGACTGGTACTCACCCTCACAAGAGCCCTGCATCTCTGCTTGCAGTTTGTATCCTTTGTAATGAAAACAATTCCAAGCGCGTTGTGTTGTACGTGTCCCGAGTTAGATTGGTTCCTTGTCTCCTGGATGCTTCATATCCCTCAGTGTGCTAGTTCCACTTGTGCTGTGCAGTGCTGCCTGCTCCTCTGGCTCGGCTCCACTGTTCCCTCTCCTGACTCTCTTTCCCCTCTGTCTAGCTAAGCCCCGCCCCTGGCCCCTCCCCCTCCTGCACTGTGTCGGCTTTCCCTCTCTTTTAACACGTTCAGCACAGATACATGAAAGGAGAATGTGTAGCATAAGTCAACTTTACAAACCTGATCAGATTGGAGGATTACTGCAGATAACACATCTGGAGTTGGTGTATTACTATATGCACAGTGAGTGATAATAATACTCTGAACTACAGAAGCTGTTTTATGTTTTATGAAGGCTGCCAGCTAAATACATTTGATCATCTCTCTCTTAAAGTAGATAAGATGTTTTCAATCCTCAAAAGAAAAGCACTGTACTCAGTTGCAGTGAGTCCGTTGACAGGTCTGATAAAGGTTTATCTTTAGGATAAGTTCTCCAATAAAGTGCTGCTCGTGATATGAAAACAGATATCAGTAATGAAAAACAAAACCTCATTCCAACCTCTGTTCATGGGTTTGAGGCAAACGATGCCTTCTCGATTAGGAGGATATTGTGTGGACCTTTCCCCATTCAAAAGATATAATATTTAGATTTGAATAGCTTTATTGCTATAACAACGGAGGACCGTTGCCATGCCAAATCCTTCCAAATCAGGAAGGAATCCATATGCCGGAAACCCACGAAAACTAAGATGTGGGAGTTTATTTAATGTTGCATCAACAGACATGCAGTTAACTCGTCTACACACACACACACCCGCACCCCACACACGCATTAACACACTCAGACACACACACACACACACACACACACACACACACACACACACACACACACACACACACACACACACTCTAGCAGTCTTCATGTACTCAGCTCTTACACAATCACCACCTTTAGCTTTCATGTCTGTCCAAGTCCCCCTCATCCTCCACAATACACTGCACCATTATCCAGGGACACGGGCCACATCACAGGCTGCAGCAGGAACCAGAGAAAGTGGAGAAAGAAAGGGAGAGACATGGATGGAGCAAGAGGGAGGGATGCAGAGTGAGGGAGGGGGGAGAGAGGTGGAGTGGGGGGAGGGTCAATTAACCCAGATGGGCTAAATTACATAAGCGCTTCATCAGTACTGTCCCTGTGCTGCTGTGGAGAGCTGTGCAAAGCTGTGAGTCAACACAAAGGAGAAGCGTCTATCTGAAGGTGACTCCTGGTAACTCACCCACTCGTTCATTCACATGCACATTATCATAACATTACCAAGGCCTTACAGAAAACTTAAAGTGCATATGGCAGGTTAGACCACTCATTTTCCTAAACACACACAGACAAAAGGTAATTGTGTTTCAATGCCACAGGAGACAGACAAGAGGGTTGAGTAATGCAGAGAGAGGAGCCGTTTGTGGGGGTATCCTTGTGCTCATAAAGCAAATATATGTGTCATGGTTACATAACATAAGCGTGTGTGTTTATTATGCTCTAGTAATATGAGAAAAGAACATCATGTACAAAAGAGATGGTCCAGTATGGATTTGTTTTTTTTAGGCGATACGATGTTCGATGCTTATCATGATGTTTTGGCTGATATTGGATATTTGCCAGAGTCCAAAGGTTGAAGTAAGTTTATCAGCTAACTTTTGTGGGGGAAATGTATTGTAAATGTGTGCACAATTATTATGTAAACATGCTCCCACCTTTGTGATAACTGATCTTTTATGAATGAAAAAAATTAAATCACCCACATCAACTGTCAGATGGCAGATGGCAGGCGCGCTGGCAGATTATACTGTCCATCCCTAATGCGCAAATGTCAAAATGTATTAAAGGCCCTCTTTTTTTCCCCATGTATTTGAAATGTGCAAAATGTGTCTGTGTACAGATATGTTGTATAAGCAGCTCTTGAGGTCATAGTAAGTATGAATCTAATTATAAAGTGTTTTATTTTTAGCATGCTAGTTGCTGTTTGCATTACAATCACAGTAAAAGCACTTATAAACTCATAAGAACACATAAGGTGAGAGAGGAATAACTTCGGACGACTGCAAATTTATGGACATTAGTGAATTGCCATCAGCCGCTACAGGCCAATATTTTCTTTTGGTCAATCTGCCGCCTAAAAAAAATTCACACAAAGTTTTATATTAACACTTTAATATGAAGAGATAACTGCACAACACATGACCACACAGCTCTCTTATGGGTTTGTGGTAAAAAAGGAGCTGTGGGTGGGTTTGCAGTAAATTTAAATGACATAATCTGGGGAAAATAGAGATAATCGGTCCAAAAATTACCGGCCCAAATATATCGGCAGAGCTTATCTGCTACAGCTCTGTATTCTAAACAATCAGAATAGAAAAAGCCTGAGCCAATTCAGTTTTTCTGTTTTTTATTATGATAAAAATGAGGTACTGCACCTTTAAGAGTTACCAACCTTGCGCATACTATATTACCCACTTGTGGAATAATAAGTGTGCATCATATTCAAAAGAACAGGCGCTAAGTTCTATCTTAAGTTCTATCTTTAGTCATTAGTTTGTCCTCAACTTCCCACAAACTAAGCCATTACCTCATGTCTCCCAGATGGTGTCTGCATTAGTCATCTCATCTTCTCCCTTGATACTGAGGTGGACTAAAAGACAACTGCGCTCGCTGTGAGTCACCGAACGAGGTAAAAGTCAAATATGCGCGGTCACTTTTCATAGCTTTGGGAGTACGTAAAATTCAATTCTGTCAACTGGACAAAAGTTTTAGAGTGAAGACGTTTTGCTGCTCATCTAAGCCGCTCCTTCAGCTCTGGTCAGATTACTGGTGGACACTGCTTTATATCTATCAGAAGGGAGGAGCTAGGTGAAACTAATACACATATTTGTATATATGTATACTTAGCCCGACCAAACATGTTATCTTAGTCAATTTGTTTTTTCTGGCATGTGAAACATTGCTCATGGTCATCTATTGATTTGAAATGCAGATTTTAATTCTACATAAGACCCTGATATTTCTTCATAAGAGTTACTGAAATGATTGAAGCCTTACTGTGATTATTCAAAGTGCAAGACTGAAATTAATGAGTCACTATCCCATTGAAATGGTCACATGGTCATAATGTCTAATTTAAATTTTTCAGGCAATCATTGTGATATTTGAAATGCAGATTTTCTACATAGTCAGATTATTGAAGCCTTACTGTGATTATTCAAAGTGCAAGACTGAAATAATCCTCACTATCCCATTGACCGGTCAATGGTCATAATGTTCAGCCTAATCCGTGTATAGAGTCAGATTATAAGAGTCAGATTATTAACCCCTCAATGCTGCCAGCCTCACTCAGCTGATGTGAGGCCCTAATGGGGTTAGGGAAAAGTGGCTCCCCTGCAGTGGTGCTGGGAGCTGGTACTTTGGTCTGGGTAATGGGTCCGGTCTCAGGTTGAACAGCAGAAGGCTTTTGACTCATGTCCTTAAGAGAGTGAGTCAGCAGCAGCTTCGCTCAGCCTCCACAGGTAATAACCCTGACACTCAAATAACCACACGCACTGAGGTCGTGTGAGCCGGTAACACAGCACGCAAGGGAGAACTGAAGAGCTGGGAGCTTTCGGGGCAATATGTCATAAGGAAAAAAGTCTCTACAGCTGCATTAATGTCCAATTTTTCTTTATTTTTTGCATACACCAAGTAGTTAGGTTTCAGTCATTTTGGAGCAATAATACATTATACAAAAAAACCCCCAAAAACTTTGACCAATTTCTGTTTTTACCTATCCCCTATAACCACACCCTCTTTTCTGTTACTTGTGATTATTATTAAAATCTGCTGCCTTTATAACCAAAATACTCCCAAAAACCACAATACATCTTTTTAAAGAAATGAGATTGACCATTCACGAACATCTTTGATTTGAACTTTCTATATAATATTATTAGGCACTAATTCTACCCACTGACCCACTGTCCCTCCAGATATTTAGGCACTGTTATGTTTTTACACCTGATCCACCTCTTGACCATGAAGTGATACATTTTCCAAACAAATATTTCATTCAGAATAAATACAGAAATCTTTAACAGGTAATAACAATGTCTCTTACACTATCAGCAGGTGACTCAGCAGCAAGTAGCATTTAACTAAGAAAAGAAGCCAATAAGATTTACATGTAGGTGCAGGTCAGAGGTTCACATAAGAGTTACGGAGCTCTCAGCAAATGATCATTCTGACCACATAACTACAGAGGCCCGGAGAGGACAAACAAACAGTGGCTCTTTCACACTTCACATTTTGAAAAGGTCAAGTGAACAGTGAGTCAGGGGCTATTCAGGCACTAACAATGCACCAGGCCTTCACACAGAACTGAATTATACTGAAACAAAGGGGGAGGATGACCACTGGGATGACTTGGCAAGACACAGATACAAGGAAGCGAGGATTACAATGGAAAATGAGCAACTTTTTGAAGAAATTGTACATTTCAGACCCCAATTTTAGGAATATAAGCAACAGTACTCTTACTTTGGTAAAAGCTTTGGTGATAAAAGCTTTATGTTGTCACCAAATGTGTAATACAGAACTAGCTCATTTTAAATGATTTGCAGTGGTCCAAAGTTAATCCTCACTTACCACGTGCACTCCGAACATCCTAATAATTCACCGAGATGAGTTATAAGTGGTCTTTAGACCTCAAGAGCTGCTTATACCGTATATATGTAGTGGGGGCAAGACACATTTTGCACAAATACATAGGAAAAAACTAGGTACAAGGGATAAAATGATTTGAACATTTGGGTCTGGGTTCATTTCAGAATCTGAGCTTTTTTTAAAGGGGTATTACACTTCTATGGGGTATTAACTGCTAACACATACCGTATTTAGATCACCGTGTTATATTTCATTGTTTTGAAAATGCTTTATTTGCCGAAAATATCATATTTGAGTCCCCCCTTTCCTTTGCTCCCTGCACTGCGAGTCACTCCCCCTTCAGAGCACTGTCACATTACAATACGTGTTCATCTCGCTAATGAATCTACAGCTTATCACATCAGGTTTGTCAAGTTGTTGTGTACAATTTTGTGTCATGCTTTTGTATATTTATGGAGAATTGTCACATAGACTCCACTGCTGGTAGGAGCAGTGGATAGAATCTTACATTGTGAGGAGGGTTCAAACAGGGGTCGAGAGAGATCACTAAATTACCAAAACATACATTGATGACATCTGAAACCTTTTGATGAGGGTCAAAAAGTAGTCATCAAGGATCACGTTTGCTTCTCTCAAGACTTCAAAACATATCCCACATAAACATAAGCTAACCTAAACATAAAACATGGTCTGGTGCTAAAACAAGATTCTTTGCTGCTTTGAAAGTTGTTATGAATGTCAAAACTACACTCACCCACACTCTGGCACCTACCCAACAATGCAGAAATACAGTTTTGTGAAACGTGACCTTGTATTGTGGCAGCGGAGCTTTGTGCTACAGAGAAGGGGACAGCTGGTCTCAGTGCAGGAACCAGAGGAGGGACGGACACAGGGTAATGGACACTGTGGACACTATGGACAGGAAGACAGGTGCTCCTCTTATTATTAAAACAGCACACATCCTACTTTTTGGGGTCCATGAGAGGACTTAAGATGATGCAGACAATATCAAACTTTACTTACAAGTTTAATAATGGCCAAGTTTGTCCCAGTTACACTACCCAAAAAAGTCCCAAAAATCACAAGGGGCCAATATATATTCTATTTAGGGCTGCAAGATGAATCAAAATCAATTCGAAGCCTGGGCAAATCACAAAGGCTTTGAAGTACCACAAACAGTACAGTATCCTGTCTTATTCTGCATACAACTGCTAACCCTGTAGTTTAGATCTGTACAAACATGATCCGAAATATATTTGATTCTTTTCTTAGTTCATGTTTAAGATGAGAACTTTGAACAGAATCCCATTATTAAAACATACATCGCAAATCTAATTTCAATTGCAACATGTCAGCAAACTTGTAAATAGATATTTACCCAAATCGCTGAGCCCTACTACAGTTGTGCTCAAAGGACATCGTTGATACCTTTCTACGTTAGCACCATGTAATCATAAAGTTCATTCATACTTTATATGGTCCATACCAGACTCAATTTGCATCTGCCTTAGCGAGTATACCCTGAGCAAACGTAGATTCTAGCTTGTTACAAACTGCTTACTTTTTCACTATGCCAGCAGATGCACAGTTAGCGCCCTCTACTGGCGTCTTTTTTCACACCATGAGTAAGGTCTATATACGTACGATACATCATTATTAAGATACACTGCAGAAAATAATAAGAGGAAGGAGTAGTAAAAAACCCCAAAAATCCATTACGCAGAAGGAACGACTTAAGCAGTTCATATTTCAGTGTTCTGTCAGATGTTAATGCTCCAAAAGTATTAAAATGTAAAAAGTAATTTGTCAGAAAAGCCGTAATTCCAAAACGGTACACCCATAATTTCTACTTGGACTAGATATGACAGTACAAATGAAACATATCACAAGGATTTGCAGCTTTGAGCAAGAATCGCCAAAGAAAATGTCATCCCACAATTATTTCAGCCTTGTTGGACATCGTGAGGAAAAAAATACGCATATATGTGCAGATTTTTACTTCTATTGTGGCTGTCTGTTTCACCATGTTAGCAATGGTGGAAGTAGTACTCTATTCTGTACAGATACCAGATCAAAAAAATACTCACGTAAAATACGTAAAAGTATCACATGAAAAAAATCTACTTAAGTAAGAGTATTAGTGTACCTGTTTTAAAAATGTACTTAAAGAGTAGATTAGTAGAAGAGTAGAGAAGTATTTCACGCAGATTTTGAGGTCTTATAAGGTTTCAGATGTACTGATTTTGATAAAGATTTGTGTTTTTTTCTAGCCATTTTTGATTTGTATATTTTTGTTTGCTCAGATTATGAACATGCTAAAAATAAACCCTCAGCCTTTTCAGCAAATCTCAAACAATAAGAAAAAAATACTTTTACTTTTAAGTCCAGTTCAAAAATGTAGTTGAGTAAAAAGTACAGATACCTGCTCTCAATTGTAGTGAAGTAAAAGTAAAAAGTACCCACTGTAAAATGTATTTAAGTAAAGCACAGATACCTTAAATTACTTTATCACTTTTACTTCATTACAATTCACCACTGCATGTTAGTCTCTCATTTTACAAAGACCAGTTTTTTATTGCGTTTTCTGAAAGTCGATCCCGCCTTCTCATCTTCTTAAGGATCGAAACGCACTGTAAATTAGATTGCGTCCAAAATAAGCAGACAAGCACACCTGCTGTTACCCAATCCACTCCCGACCTCTGACCCCTATGTCCCGCCCCCCTTTGCTCACACACTCCGACTGTCATCCATTCTCCCAAAAGCACCCCCCTCGAGCCGACACTTCAAAGACCCATCCCGCGAACTACATCTCCCCAAACGTGACTAGCCTGTCCCCATGTCCCCCCATTAGAAAGAGAACACGCGGGACACGAGACAACAAGGTCAATACTGTCTGAAATGGGGTGAGTTCGTTCAGGATGGGGTTTTGTGTACCTCAGAGTAGTGGGGCCCCTCCTGGAGGTCTGGAGGAGGGCGGAGGGAGGGGGAGGAGCACGTTCATCCCAGGGCTGTCACTCCAAAATTGGGGTTGTAAGTCTGTCCTCTTGTCCTTGGTCTGGAAGAAAAAGGGTGTGTAGTTTAGCTTTGTAGAAATAAATGTTGTCATGATACTAAAATTTCAAACTCAATTTTGATAATAGACTCAATACTCAATACCGATATCAATACCCGCTAAAATGAGTATCTAGTTTCGATACTAGTTTCAGTATCGATTACTATCTGATTTTCGGTACTTTTAAAAACCTTAATGGAAATATTAAAACACACCCAAACTTTATCATCTTTTACATGATGATTTTACAGCTTAAGTGGTAAATGTTTTGTGAAGTTGACATATTTCAAAGAGGAGAAAAGTGAGAAGGAGCAGCAATAAGACAGAGCAAAGGATTTTTTTTAATCATTCCATCAACAGCTAAACAATGTGCATTTTGGGTCAACAAATCTGTAAATGTTTATGACAGTGAAGCACCACACTGCCCCCACATGGTGACCCTAAACATGAAAACGACCTCGCACTCAGGTGACAAAGCACTGGAATGTAGAGACACACATTTACGCCATGTGAAAAACAAGGACAGTGGAAATGTTTACTGGCGACAAAGGCCCGGCTGTTTAAGGCTCTGTGCTCCAGGCTCTGTAAAGCGTTTGTGTAGACTTCATGTCACACTTAGGCAGGTCATAACTTAAGATTTATGTTGTGCCACAAATCAGGATTCATTCATTGATAGATCATGATTTTCTTATATTTAAAAAAAAAATTCATTATAGAAATAAATGAACAGTGTCAGGAGATAAATGCTTATACTGAGGATTGACTGTGGACCACTTGATTAAAGGTATAATATGTAACTTTCTGGAGGTGGCATGTCACCTGCATAATCACATGGAAATAGAAAGTTAAAAACAGATTTCGGAACATTCTCCATGGACAGCCATACAGTGGAATATTATAGCCAAAAGAACATCTCTTTCAGGCCCTCTTTCAGGCCAAATAAGAGTCAGGTTTGTGGAGATGCAAGCTCATCAAAGTAATGTTTTTCAAAGCAGTAAACAGCCAAAATGAAAAAAAAACAAAACATGTAAAAAAAAAGTTGCATACCGTAGCTTTAAAAAGACCCAAGTTTATCACCGACTATAAGAAATAGTCATCTCTCTCTCCCTTTCAGCCATCTCTCTCTCATCTCTCTCTGTTCACCAGCAATAGACTTTAAAGCAGCTCTGCTTGTGTGCAAGTCTCTTTGGCCTAGCACCAAAGTACATCTCCCACATGTTAGTGCTATATGAACCATCTCACACTCCGAGCACCAGCAGGAGGCCAGTCCCTGAAGTCCTCAGAGTCAGGACTAAACATGGGGAATCAGTGTTTCAGTTTTATGCAGCTAAAACCTCAAACAGTCTTCCTGAAGATGTGAGACAGGCCTCTACTTTAAGAATGTTTAAATCCAGGCTCAAAAAACAGTTCTGTTTAGCTGTGCATATGACTGAAAGGTGTTTATTCTGCACTTTTTTTTTAATAATATTCATTTTATGATGATTATTTCGGTTTTGATTTGTTTGTATTGTGATTTTAATGTCTTTATTATTCTGTAAAGCACTTTGAATGACTGTGTATGAATTGTGCTATACAAATAAACTTGCTTGCTTCCATCCCTCTCTCCTCATCTCTCTCTCAGCCCTTTTCTCTCTTCATCCATCTCTCTCTCTCCCTTTCAGTGTTTTCTCTCTGATCTCTCCTCTATATACCACCACACAGGATCTGATGATGTAATGCTGGGGCTTGTTGGTGATAGGCAATACCACACTTATCGACCCGGGCCCAGTGTCCCGGAGCAGGGGTCAGAGCGGGCCAAGTGCTGCTTTCAGGTGAATGGGAACACATGCTGACAGGGCACTTCCATCAGCAGATAATGTTACTCAATAGGGTTGAACGATTTGGGAAAAATATCTGATTGCATTTTTTCCTGACAAGCATTGCGATCAGATTTGTGTTTTGATGAGAGGATTCTGTTCAAAGTTCATATTTTAAACAAGTCCAGAAGAACTGACATTGAAGTAATACAAGAATCACATTTGAGGACATGTTTGCACAGATCTAAGCTACGGGGTTAACCATTTTTAGCCTTTACGATTTGCTAATTGCGCCTATTCAAATTGCGATTTCGATTTGATTGTGATTAATCTTGCTCAATGAACGAGATCACTGTTCTTATTGTTCTAATGCATGATATGGAGGAGCCGTTTCACGTGTTAAACCAGGTCAACACCTAAACGCAAAAAAAAACATCACATGACGGTCACATGAGAGAAAAACTGGAGCACAGCCAAATAAAGAGCAGTGTTTTCATGAGGGACCTATTTTAGGGTTGCACGAGACAAACTAGTCAGTAGAGCATTTATGTTGACAAGGAAAAGCATGCCAACATAAATATAGATCTTTTAGCCATCTGAAGAGTGTAGTCATGTTTTGTGCAGTCACTCTTTCCCCTGAAGTGTTAAAATAAAGCTTTATGTGTACTCTTTAAGCAGCACTAAATATCGTCCTGTGCTGGAGATTTAAGGCCCATACGCTAAAAAGTCTTGATATCGGCCGGATATATTGGTCAACTGGTCTATCTCTACTTTTGACCGTGTATTCAGAGTGATTCATGCACGTTTGAGTAATCTTTATACTCCTGTATTCAAGATGTCATTGCTCCGAACTACCGCCGTTTTCACCGCCCCCGGTACAGGCCCACTGCTCTGTACTTGCTTCGTTCTCCAATTTTATTTTGGTAATCGCGGCTATCCATCCAAGATGCCGACAGCAGGGCCAATATCAGCTCCCATTGGGCACTGCGGGTTTCTAAAGTGGAAGTCAGAGGACATAATGACATAATAAATAAATAAACATAATGATTAATGATCCACTAGTGTCAAAGATTGTAACTATATAGCAGAGACAAAAACAATATATCTTCTTTAAAACAAATACAAATGGCTGTCAATGTGAATATCTTTAACACAAACAAAAACAGACTTGTCATTGAACACAAAAGTCTTCCACCTGCTCTAAACCACATGCTTTTACTGTAGACCTCGCCATTAAAAACGCTCAAGACACAATCACAGTCTGTTAGAACTGACTATCAATCTCCTAAAATGTGTTTAATTGCATAGTTCTACAGGAGGGGGTCTGCAGTGGTGCTGACATGTCACCCTTTGCAGTGGCTTTATGAGGACCCATGGGTGCAGATTAGACAGAGATTATTAATCCCTTATCTGCAGCATATGTTGTCGCTGCGGGGAGCATCTTTAATGTGAGCGGAGTGGCACTGTGGAGCTGGATCACGACTTTAGCTGGAGGGGAGACAAAGCTCGGGTGTCTTGAGTTCACGGTTTAGATCAAAGTAGATTCATAGTGGCCTTTTTAAACCAATCAGAGACTAGTTTAAATATTTCAACAACCTTAAAACATCCCAGGCACTCAGACTACATTAAAAGCTCAAAACTAGGGCTGATGATCACGGTTTCTTTTGCTCAAGCTGATCCATCACAATATTAAGTTTGAGTCTTGTTCTATCTAATGAAAATGTCTTAAAATAATACTTTGTTTTAAATTTAAATGTCATCAGCGAACAAAAAAGATCAAAATGTCTTCACCAAAGTCTAAACTCCAAACCACATGCTTTTACTGAGGATTGGCTGTAGACGTCTCCAACAGAAATACCTCAGCTGATCACTGACCATTCCATATGACTCCCAACATTTATTATAATTTCATTAATTATCTGACTTGTGAGACTTATACTCCAGAGCAACGTGTAGTCCGAAAAATACGGTACTACACGTAAAAGTATTTCATGCAGATTTCGAGGTCTTATAAAGCTTCAAATGTAGTGATTCTGATTAAGATTTGTGCTGAATTTTGTTCAGCAGAAACAACTGAATTAATATTTTTTTTCTAGCAGTTTTTATTTGCATTTTTTTTTTTTTTTTGCTCAAAGTACGAAATAAACCCTCAGCTTTTCAGCAGGTCTCAGACAATAATAAAAGTCCTGTTCAAAAATGTAGTGGAGTAGAAAGTACAGATACCTGCTCTCAAATGGAGTACAAAGTATCAGCTATACAATTTACTTAAGTACAGGTACCTAAAAAAGTATACTTAACCAAACTAAGCCCTACCTTGCCATTATAGCTTTACAAATGAAACTAAGGTTTATTTGAATTGCATTATCCATGTTTTTTCACTACACAACTTTGATCAAAAATACAAGATTTTAACAATATTTTCACTACGTTTTTAGTAAAATAACAACTTCCCAATAGTGAAAAGAGCTGAAAGATTAATCACAGTTGAATCGAAATCACAATTTGAATGAACGCAATCAGCAAATGGCAAAGGCTTCCATTCTGTGGTGTCATAAGTGTCATAATTTCTTCCACAAACAACAAAATCTCTTCTTCTTCTCTCTCATCTCTTAGTCTTATTCTGCATAAACACTGCACAAACATGTTCTGAAATACACGTATTGTCAGTTCACATCTCAGTCTTTTTGTCAGTTGTTCTGGACGTGTTTACAATGTGAACTTCGAACAGAATCCTATTTTTTAAAGCATCAATCGCCAATGTAATCACAATCACAATATTTTTCATAAAGCACATAGCCAAGTGAAATTTCTCTGTAAAGTAACATCACCCCTCACACTACACAATATCAGGTCAGAGATACAAGATCAGAGGGTAATCTGGTAATCCACTGATTTAAACAAGCAGGCCTGAGTGGATTTGTGCACTCTGGTCCATCCCCGGGCCGTGTAGATGAGACTGATGTGTTCAAATATAGAGAGCTATTGACTAGAGCACAGTAGATCACAATCTCACTGTATGCCCACAACGCCTAAGCCGCATCAACGCAAAGCTGCTATGCTACATAATGCTTAAAGGGCTCATTTTACACTATTTTCTGATCTTTCTCAACGCAAACATACCTGGAGTTGTGTTTCGTTTCATTTACACATGTTTAGGCTGAGTTCTCCTTCTGTTCCACCTTGTGAGGTCATGTGGTAATACAGGAAGCACTTCACTGTGTTTTTAAACTTCAAACACCTTCACTAGAATGTAAAAGAACTAGAAGGTAAAAGATACCTGTAAACTTGAAAACTACCACGACATGACATCACAAGGTGGTGAGCTTGAGCTTTGGAGATGTAGACAGACTAGTAAGTACCGCGATTACTCAAACATGTGTGAATGAAACAAAACACAACTACAGGTGTGTGTTTTGATGAGGTAACAACGTTTTAACGTGGCTCAAAAGTCACAAGAGCAAATTTTGTGTAATATAGGACTTTTAAAGAAGCCTTTTTGTTGTCACAATCCTAATTCTGTACTCCTTTGCCTCGGTATTTCCAGTAATACAACTTTTTTCAAATCTAAAAAGTTATGAATTTGGCTAAAATGAAAAACTGCTACAAAAAATTGCAAGCTGCTCTGAATAATTCATGGAGATTTGAACACCTAAATATACAGCATAACTCAAATGTGCACAATATTTGGTTAAAAAATACATAAAAACAGTCTACCACAGCAGCAGAACCACAAGCCTCCTCAGCCTGTCTACCTCTTCTTCACCACCCATGTCTAACGTGCCAGCACAAGAAACTTTCCCTAACAAACCTCCCTTCATCACATCACTGCGTACATTTACATGGCCTTTAAAAATCCTCATAGTTAGATCAGATTAGCCCAACCATACTTGAGGATCTGACTTTGGTGACATACAAAAGAACTTTAGAGAAATATATAGTACAGAGAAGGGAGGGGGAGAGGTGCTTTAAACACTGACCTCCACATGTACAGCACAAGACAAACAGCAGTGATAAATGAGGCTGATTCTTCTGCAGGCAAAAGAAGAAACAATAGGAGCTCTCTCTGCCTGTAGCTCTGCATCTGAGCAAGTTCAAACTCTGAGAAGACGGTCAGAATGGCTTAGAAAATAATTAGAAGATTCCTGGTGGACAAAGTGTAATCGTGTCTATTGCATTCAGATCATAAACTGCATATATATATATATTTGGACTTGTATAACCTGCCAGGCGCCACGTTCCAAATAGGAAGTGATCATGGGGGCTTACTTTATATTGGAATTTCCCCACTATGGGACTAATAAAGGCATATCTTTATACAGTCTGTGGCTCAGTTATGCAACAAAAAGTGCAATGAGTACTCAAAATGAAGTAGGTTTAGTAAAAAGAAAGTCAAGTAAAGCTAGAGCTACTTTGAAGCTGTTCTTTTTGCTAAATACATTGCTGCCATCAATATCACAAGGAGGAGTACGTACTCAAAATTAACTAAGTAAAGAATATCTCTGGATGGTGCTATCAGCTACTACAACTACCAAGTACTACTATCATCAATACGCAATACTGCAAGGAGTACTCAAAATAGGTCAACATAAAGTAAGGTTTTATAAAGCTAAAGGTATTTTGAAGCTAGTCCTTTTGCCAGATACTCATTTACTACCAACTACTACAACTACCAACAACAGCCACTACAACCATCAATACTACAAGGAGCTCTTTAACCTACACAGCAGGTTAAAGATGAAGTAAAATTGAGTGAAAATTACTATTTTGTCAGTCTTTTGCCAAATATTATTATCAATAACTACAAGTACCATTACCACTACAACTACACTACAATTACTACAAACAGAGCTGTGACTACAACCACTTTTAACATCTTACAGCCGATAAATGGTACTACACAACTTATTTTGCCACAACCTGTAGTGGAAAGTACAGCAACCATTTTAAAGATATTTTCATAGATTCCTTAGCACCATACAGTAATGAATTGCTTCCCATCTGTTCTGTACTAGGACTGGGAATAGTGGGAATAGAGCTATACACATTTCCGCAGTTCCCCTGTTGTCCACACGAGGGAGCTGCTGCAGGGATGGCTGTTTGTAATAAGAGCTGAGGTGATTTTCAGACCTGGGGGACCATGGAGCACAGACATTCACCACAATAATATAGCTCCATGCTTCAATACCTTTTTCGCCTTTATACTAGGGTTGCAAGATTAAGATTAAAATTAAGATTAAGATTAAAACAAAATCCACAATCTTATCCTGCATAAAAACTGCTAACCCACGTTATGAAAGTTCTTGTGTTTAAATCCTATTATTAAAACATAAATCACAAATCAAATCACAATCGCAACACATCGGAAAAATTATAATGAGATATTTTTCCCAAAATGTTCAGCCCAACTTTACACAATAAGATGATTAAAAAACGCGTGTGTGCTTTGACTGATAAACTCCATATCGAGGCTGAGAGATGGCTCTGCAGAAACTGGTGTTCAGGTCCTCCCACATGTGGCCTTCCCTTTAATTCATCATGTCAAGCAGTGTTGGACATAAAAGCACCATTATGTAACAAACAGACAATAAGTTTTACCGATATGGGGAGTCGGACACCATTAAAACAGAGATTTCACAACAAAGTATTTCAGATTTCGGGAAATGCATTGTAATCTAATGTCACTGTGAATAAGACACAGATAGAACATTTTTAAAAGGTCAACTGAGCACTCAAATCCAAAATGTGGGACATGTGGTCACGCGAACAACAGTCTCACTATGACTGCAACCATCTCACACATGAGCACTAATACAACACATCTCCTCTCTCAGTACTGTTGTCACAATGATCAAAATTGATGCTACAGAAAAAAAAACTCTTATTTTAGACAACACAATTTAATATTTTATTGAATATTTTAATGTGGTCTTAATCTAGTTAACTATTCAAGAAATGTCCAACTTTATCCTACTTATGTGATTTCTTTCAATGGTGCAGACTGACAGTCTCGCTTCTGTCTGTCTGTCTCAGGGCAGCTGTGGCTACAATGTTGTCTTACCACCTCTGGATGTGGAGTGAGTGAATAATGACAACAGTATAACACTTTGAGAGGCTTTGACAGGCCTGTAAAGCACATTACAAGTGTAAGACATTATGTAGTTGGATATCGAGATTGCAAGTTAATCTAGTGTGTACCCATAGTTATAGAGACAGCCCTGAGTGAAAGGCAGATGGACAAACTTTAAATGAACTCACAAATTCCTCTGTCTGATTCAAAACCTTGCATACAATGTTCCAAATTATTGTGAAAATGAGGACTACAATTATACTTGTTGTGAAAAATGAGCTGAGTTGATCTGGAAGTTTTCATTCTGTGCAGATGTCAAAGCCTGCTGTCTGCTCTGGTGCTGCTGGAACATTTAAGAGTGTCTGGAGGATGTGAATCACCTCCTCTCTCATTCACACACAAACACACGCGTGTGTGCACACACACACACACACACACACACACAAACACATGCGTGTGCGCACAGACACACAGACAAACACACAGAAACACACACAAACACACACACTTTAATTACTCCAGTTTCCCTGTCCGGTCTTTTCCTTTGTCAGAAAGCCAGTGTTCCTGCTCAGAACAGAGACATTAGTACGGGGTAGTGTTGTTATGATACAAAAATTTCAAAATGGATTTTGATACTAAATGAATAGTGTGATTTTCAACATTAAATCATAGTACTTTCTTTTATATTACCATGCTGTCTTATACCTGTGTAATCCCTCAGTGGTCCAGGTAGGGTCCACAGCGGTCCATGTTTATGTGTCTTATACTTGTGCTGATATAGCTCAAGATCATTGTAAAGCTATTCAGGAAAGTCCTGAAACATCCCAAACATTAATAGTTAAAAAAGAGGTTGAAAATATTGAGAAATCATTTTAGTTATGTAACTGTTTTCTTTCAACTTCAGAAGTGCAGCGCTGCCCTCTACAGTCTTGGCAGAATTCTTAACCACATTTGACCCAGCTTTGCTTGTAAAAGCAACGGACTGCACAACATTAAGAAGTATCACTACAAATGTCATGTAAAATAGTGAGATAAATATGCAACATGGAGCACGGCTAATTCCGAATTCCCCAAACTGGTCACAAAGTTTGGCTCAAAGTCAAAACCTGCCATGATAAGGACATTCTGAACAGTCCCAGAGTTACGAAGGATTTAGGAAAATGAGCCTGCATGCTTCCTTTCATAGCTCCTTTAGCATAGAACCTCGGGAGCTTCCTAAGCAGCCGTAAGGAGCTATGAGGCATCCCACAATGCAGTGCGCATTTTCCCCGAAGGTTTCTGAACACGGCCGTTCTCTGCATTAAAGGTTTTATTACCTCAGATATTATACAATACAACAATAAACCCAACTTTATATGAGAATGAAAATAAAGCTTTAGGGGCATCACAGCTTCACACACTTTATTTGTACACTACATAAAACACAAGGGGAGATTTGTGCACATTGTTCATGTTTAGGGCTAATTTGTATAAACTCATGTGCAAAGAATTTTTGCACAGTTTTTGCATCATCATGTTGAAATTCTCATTTAAATTAGCGCAGTAGAGTGCTCATTGTAGTCCTTTTGTGAGTGATTTTATTAAACATTTTATGAAACATTTTATTATTAGGACAGCCAGATTCTCCAAACTTAACTAAAGCTCCGTCTGCAATCTGCCTAGGTCTCTTATGGTTGATGCCATCACGTAGCTCCAAAGGTAAAGGAGCTAGGAGCTATGATCTGAACTATTTGGAACAAGTCTATAATTCCTAGGCCTATAGTCCTCTGTATGGAGAGGCTGCTACAAAGCTCTGCCAGATCTGAGCGTGGAGCACCTGTCACTGCTTCTGAAGTACTGTCAGGGAAAGACAACCAAGAGAGAGGAGAGAGAGAAGAGAAAGAGAGGAGAGAGAGAGAGAGAGAAGAGAGAGGGGAGAGACGGGGCAGAGGGGAGAGAGGGGAAGGGAGGACAGCAGGCAGACTTCACACAGCCATGGAGAATTGAAATGTTTTCATACAGATCAGGTATCACACATGCTGGGCCCTGCCATGGGAACAGAGGAGCCGTCATGGGGTTTAGAAGGTTTAAAATGACGCCAAGTTGTGAAAGTTTGTGGAGCTGTAACAAAACCTAAAGATGAATTATAGGGACAGACAATATAATGGTGATGATATTCCAGGATTTTTCCATCAGTCGGAAAGCCATAGATATATCAGGCGGCTTTGCTTCAAGGCTGCTCCAGTCTGTGTGTGTGTACTTTAAAGAGGGTATTATGTAAAATCTATTTTGTTGAACTTTCTACCATTTTAACATTGTTTCCTCATCAAAAACATGAGATTTTAGATGTCATCGATGCATGTTTTAGTAATTTAGCAATCTCTGCCAGGCCCTATTCAAATTCTCCTTACGGTTAGTTGTAAGATTCTGTCCAATGCTCAGCCCACAAGCCTAAGTCACCCACACACTCACACAACAACACAACAACAACAATTCTCCATAAATACACAAAGGCATGAGACAAAACTGTACCACAACTTCACAAACTTGATGCGGTGTGCAGTAGGATCATTAGCAGGATGCGCATTGATTTTGTTAACACAGTGAAGGGGGAGCAAAAATTCAAATTCAAAAAAAATTAGAATAGGTAAAAATAAGGCTCTTCTCAAGCAAACCTCCAACACCTAACAAGAGCAGCGTTTGAGATGAGTTGAATACATGTCTTTTATGCAGAGGCCTGACAGAAGCTGAACACAGACAGAGCCCAGTGTGACAGCAGAGCTCAGGGCTGTGAGGCTGCCTCTGTACCCATACATGTGTGAGAATGCTGGCTCTGTAATGGGTGTGTGCCGGGTGTGTGCTGGGTGTGTGCCGGGTGTGTGCCGGGTGTGTGCCTCAGCCCCGGTACAGGACAATGTAAGATAATATCGCTAATTGAGATCAAATAGGTCCGCAATTAATCGTTTGTGGCATTTTGTAATAATCATGATCATCGCACACGATTATAATTGCCTTACAGATACTGCTCTCAAATGTAGTGTAGTAAAAGTAAAAATTATCCACTGTAATCTACAATATTACTTCGCTACCTTCCACCATTGTCAACAGCAAAACTAATACAAGAATCCCATGCATTTCAGGCCATATTTCAGTATTCTTTATAATGTGATTGCTTCAAATCTAATTACAGTGTTCAGCAGAAAAATTGCTTTTCTTTGTGTTCCTTCCAAGAAAAAATTAACCACCTCCACCTCATTACTGTCAGCCAATCACAGGCCTTCTCCACTTGCCTCTCACCAACATCCGAAGATATTTATATAAATGCACTCTCTCTCCTTGTGTCTACACCGTTTGCTATGAGCCCTCCACTGCCCCATCCCCGCCGCAGCAGCAAAATCATCCACCTCTTCATCTCCTCCTCTTCACTACCAAATACATTTCTCTTGGTTTCACTGCTCTCATAAATTGCCGTCACCATCTATAACCCTTTAAATGTAAGCGTAGCCGTTTAATCAGGAGTTACACTAGAATTAAAAAAACAACTTTTAGCCTTGACTTCCATGCATGGTGCCACACACACGAGCCTGCAGACTGTCAGGACTCCACTGCGGGATTTGTGAACTTGTCAAACACAAGCGTCAAAACCCTTTAAGCCAAATGAAATATGCTAATCAGATGATTGGCTGTGTGGAAAGAGGAGGAGGAGGAGGAAGAGAGGAGGCATTGGGAATGGTTTCTCAGTATGCCGCTTTCATAGGCTCTAGTCTAACCGCATCTGTAATGGAGAAGTTACACAGGAGAATGTAAGAGCAAAGTAGTTTCTAAAATATTAAAATTACAAAGAATAAAGTCGATACTCAATACAGATTCTACCATGATGACAATTAAAAACACTCTTTATTTAGACAACAGAATGTAATTTTCAACATTAAATGGTAGTACTTTCTTTTATAGTCCCACGTGGCCTTATATCTGTGTAATCCCTCAGTCGTCCAGGTGGGTTCCATAGTGGTCCATGGGCGTATGTTGTTCTGGTGCAGGGGGAGTGACAGGATGCTGAGCTGTGCTGCTCAGAGCCTACAGCCTGGATCACACTAGAAATAGACTGCTCCAGAACACTCCTCAATCTTTGCTTTACTACTTCATTTGTATGACACCATCTGCAGACTACACATTTTTCCCCATAGTCCTAAAACTTTGCATTGTCATCATTTTGGCTTTGTTTAGATGAGTTTTCAAAAAAGATCTAATGGCAATTTTTTAGTATTTAGTATTGTTAGTATAGTTTAGTAAAGTAAATTTAATGTTTTAGTTTTATTTTTTTAATTAAGACATTTTAAACACACCTATGAGCACTGACATCTGAGTAAAGTAAATGGAAAAAAGTCACATTTTTATACAGCGTTTTTCCACCTTCAAGGCACTCAAACCGCTTTACATCAAGGAAGCAGTCACCCGCTCACACACACATTCACACACCAGTGTACGCAGACACTGGGGGCGAGGTGAGTTAAGTGTCTTGCCGAGGGACACAACAACAGCAGCATAGTAAAGGGCCAATAAGGCAACTTTAGTTTAGATTTTAAGATTTTAATATCTTCAGATTACGATAAATGCCTATATATTATGCAGGGTAAAGTAAATGCAAATAAATGAGAAGAAATTGAGACAGAAAGACAAACTCTGCATAGGCCTGTCACAGCAATCACTATATCAACTTACCATTCAGTATATTATAAATGGAACAATAATCTTTGGGGGTCAATATTTATCGTGACTCGAGGACCTTATGTATACTTATGGATACTTATGTATCGGGACCTTTTCTTTGTAGGTAACGGTTATTTTTTTTTCTGCAATATGATCAGATTTGGGTTGTAGAAGGTGGAATTATGAACTAAAATAACACAAACTAATTACTTAAGTCAGGGGTGTCCCAAACTCTTTTCACTAGGGGCCATATCTTGAAAAATATTCGACAGGGCCACAGAACAGTGGATAATTCAGATGGGTGCATTTAACATAGTTTTGACTTTAAATAAGGATTGAAATATTATATTAGGTCCCCTGACAGTGCAATGTTACATTCTGCAGTTCATATTGTACATTACTCAAATTTGCCGTAAAAAGTACTAATAATATGATCATTTGGGTACATGTCAACTGAAGGCCTGAGGGCCAATAAAAAGCCGCATTTTGCGGGCCATAGTTTGGACACCCCTGACTGAAGTGTTACATTCTGTTTATGGTTTGGTTTCAATATTAATATTTATCATCTGTATTGGCTTCGTGACAGGCCTACCCGCACATTTTGTTGGATATCACAGATGCAGAAAGTATTAAATGGGCGTTATTAGCAGTTCAAACTCAAACATGATCCTAACTCTTTGCTCCATATCAGGTACAGGCCCTTAAACCATGTATTTTGACGCTTAAATTCATATTATAATCTCGTCTGTTTATCAACTAAGCCCAGCCCATAAGATGCAGGGGTAGACATGTGTGAGGAGGAGGAGGGGTGCGCTTGTTTCTGCAGACAGAGTTACATAAGTGTGGTTAATCCCCTCCCAGCCCGCATACTAAATGAGACAACACTACACTGGCCTGATTTCTCTAAAGAACGCTCCATTTCAACTTAAATCTGTCTTTTAGATCAATGACGCTGATTTTCTAACAACTGAAATCCAGCGTGAGATACTCCAGATGTGTTATGTCATTTATGCTTCTCCCGTCAAGCAGGGCCATGAAAATACTGCCCTCGTGAGTCATTTTTTATCCAGTCAACAATCTAATAGTGAAAAAAGGTTCTTATATAACGCGAAAGGAGCAGGCCCAAAGCAAAACAATCAGGACCATTTGGGAATTTTCCATTTAGCAAACTTGACAACTGTAAATATTCCACATCCTTTCTTTCACCGCCAAGGGACATTATGTTCTAAAATGGGAGAGGGGAACGTGCTTTAAAGGTGCTGTATCTGATTTCTTATGGTAAATGGTAAATTGTCACATTTCCACTCAAAGGGCTTTGCAGCAAGGAGCCACTCACACATTCAAACATCGGAGTCAGACACAGACACCGGGGCGAGGTGGGTTCAGTGTCTTGCCCAAAGACACAACAACAAGATTCATCTGTGGAAGCTGGAATCTGTGGATCTGACTGTTCAACCGATGATGCTTTTAGGTCAAGCTCTACCAACTATCACGATCTCTACCAGTTAATATATATCGACTTATCGTTTCTTTGCAAACATGTGGATACAGTATTTTGTATATTTTTGTTGTAATACGATAAGATTTGAGCTGTAGAGTGTTGAATTTATGACTTGTGTGGCTAATTATTGGTTCATTTCGTTATATATTTGTTGCAGATCAGACCTTTTGATGATACAGTCTGTTTAAAAATGATTTACTGAGATTATGCTGCTTTATATTTTTCAAGTCAGCTGGACAAAGTAGTTTCAATATTATCATTTATCACTAAATCTTTCTGGAACAATATATCGTGTTTCAAAATGTGTTACCATGACAGGTCTTGTAGTGGTACAAAGTTATTCCTCACTTAACCTTATACATTCTGAGAATCCTAATTACTCACCACACTTTTCACAACTCTCAAGAGCACAAGTTGATTTACTGTCAAGGTAAAGCTAACAACAACTAGCACGCTGACCGCACAGTTCCTGATTATCAGCTTTATAATTAGACGCAGACAGTACACAGCAGACTTATTTTGACCTCAAGACCTCAAGAAAATATCTGTACTAATACTCATTTTTAAACTAACCACTGAATTTCACAAATTGAGTTACATCATATGTTAATTTATATGACACAGAAAATATGAAATGCCAAAACAGATTAATGGGAATAGTCAGTCATTTGACATACTAAAGTGACACCATTGTAATTACAGAAGTTGACGATTTAGGTCAGTTAGGTCATGTTAAAAGTCATGTATCACCCCTCAATGACGCATCATCCTTAAAAATATACAAATACATTTTACTAAGTGTTAAAGAAGGCATATTACACGTTCATTGTTTTGAAAATGCTCCCTCTCCTTACTCACTCCCCCTACAGAGCACTATCACAACACAAAAATGAAGGACTGCACATTGCATCAGGTTTGTGAAGTTGTAGTGTATTGTTTTGTATCATGCTTTTGTATATTTATAGAAAAAAAATGATGTGTGGGGCCATGGGTGACGTACACTGAGCTGAGAATTGGACAAAATCGTAAAGCTAAGCGTAAGGACGGTTTGAATATGCCCAGGAAAGATTGCTAGATTACTCAAACATGCATGGATGACATGAAACCACTTACGCTATAACATGGTAGAAAGCTCCAAAAAATCCATTTTGCATAAGAGTTTAAATGAGTACCCAGGCATAGCTGACCCGACATGTGACCCTCGTACCTGGAGCCCCTCTCTCAGACAGAGCCACCCACAGTCTAATCTGAGAGGTATGTGCAGGAGAGGCCATGGTGCACGCGAACACTCACCAAACCGCTTTCTATGGAAAATGAGCCGCTATTGAGGTGAGAATGAGAACTAAAAGTGAACCCGTCAGGTCTAAAATATAGAAACACTACCCATAAGTTTACCTAAAACACCTTTTAACATCTTCAGGGGTTATCCAACATTGCACATTTATTTTCAATGAAGTGTCATTTTAAAATCCAAATGCAAAGAATATAAATATATTTCACTATGGTTTTGCATTTAACAGAATCACAGTGTATTATACTGTGTGCAGCGTCTGAAATTCAAATGTGCTGTGTCTTAATCTAATCTAAAAGAGCAGTTTTAGTCGCTGTCTTTACAGTTTTTGACAGCTGCTAAATCCGGGTTTTAACAAGTCATTAATGTGAGTGCATGCTTAATATGTCCATTTGTAAATATTAATACATTTTTGGGCCACATACCACTATTTGAACAATAGTTAAAAAAAAAAAAAAAATCTGTCAACTGATGGATAAAACATTTTTTGTGTGAAGACGTTTGTCCAGTTGAGAGATAAAATTTTTTTACTCTGAACCACACCTGGATGACTGAGGGATTACATAGACAATTTGAACAATAGTAATAATTTGGTTTAATGATTAAAAAAGTTAAAATACAAAAGAAAAAAAATTAAACACATTATATGATCAAAACAAAGCACTTGTGGGGAAGGGGGCGATGGTGTATCATTAACTTAGAGACTCATTGTTCATGTTCCTGTATCAAATATGAGCCATTGTTTATGTTCAGTCATTTTAAAGGTCAGTTACATAACGCCGCTTTTACTCACAAGATGCTGAACCAAGCAAGCACAGGACTCCTAACTCCTTTCCACAGCAAAACAGACAGACAGCTCATCTGGACGTTTAACTCACTATCACCTATGTCAAACAGAATTATATCAGATCTAATACAGTGACATCAAACACACTCATCTAAGAGACTGTTGTTGCCTGAGCAGAGAAAAGTACTTATTCTGGAATGTTCTCTTGCAAAGTTTTGATTGTAAAACATAATTGTGGAAGAGACTATACAAGAAAAGTAAATACTCACAAGAAAAGTTCACAGTCTTCCACTAGGGCTAATTCAAACTAAATAATCCCTGTGTGTGTGATGTAAGACACGGCCCCTGACCCCTGTATATGAGGCAGACACCTCCCCAATGCCCCCACGCAATCCTGCAGCTCAGACGGGACGCTCCACTAAACTTTGACCTAGTTCTGGCTCAGTCTGGTCCCGCTCTTCAGAGGGAGGGGGCACTGCTGTTTAAATATGGATTCATCAAACGTCTGCGAGAACAATGGCTGTTTTGAATCAGAAATGACAGAGGGAGGTGTGTGGACGCGTGTGTCAAACAAGCCCTGCAGAGATACAGTGTATCTGGCCTTCACACACACACACACACACTGCTACACATGCACGCATACACATGTATATGGACACACATACACACACACACACACACACACACGTGGATTTCAATACTTTATGAGGATAGTGACTGATCCAAACCTTAGCCGTAAAAACTACGTGCTTTATGTTAATTTAACCTTAATCTTAAACAATTTTAATTCATTTGAAGCATACAGGATTATAGGGCTGAATGATTTGACAAAAATATCGAATTGTTATTATTTGTTTTAATAATACGATTCTGTTCAAAGATAACACTTTTTAAACGCATCCAGAAGTATTGATAAAAAGACCTAAACGTCTATGAAACAAAGATACAAGAATCACATATAAGGCTAATTTAGAACAGGTTTTTACAGGTCTGTCACTACAGGGCCGTTTTTTTAACAAAATAACACAAGATATTATGTGTTTGTGAAGGAAATTATGATACTTGGGGTGACAGTATTTCAGTTGGTAGAATATTTGTCCAATGAGCCGAAGGTTGTCGGTTCGAATCCCACTCTCGACATAGACATCATTGGTCATTCATCATTGATTAGCTCCACTGACCCTCAGGTTGTCGGTGCGATTCCAGCTCCCACAGATGAATACTGTTGTTGTGTCCTTGGACAAGACAAATAACCCTCCTCGCCCCCAGTGTCTGTGTACACTTGTTGCGCTGTATAAAAATGTGACCATTTCCCGTACTTAAAAATGGCAGTGGTTGGTTTGCCATTGCATCTATTCAAAATTGCCATTGCCACAGCTCAGTCTTATGTAATAAATAGCCCTATGTCAAATCACTATTTCATCTTTGCACTGTTTCTCTTTACCTCATCACCTCTTGTATACAGACTTAATACATTTTATTTACTATATTTCATTCCACTTGCACATATACATATAAATCTGTGTATTCTTGTGCCTTATTCGACAAAGCTATCATTTGGCAAATTTTAATTTCATTACCATACTACTACTATTCTGTTCAAGTAATTTCCTTTGTGGATCAATACAGTTTGTCTAAGTCTAAGTCCACACCCACCCACACACCCAACAACACGCATACGCACACACACACACACACACACACACACACACACACACACACACACACACACACACACACACACACACACACATACACACACACACACACACACACACACACACACACACACACACACACACCACACACACACACATTCTTAGAGCAAAGTGAGGATTTGATTCCATTTCATCCATAACACCAGCTCATCTCTTTCTTTGTATTGCTCTGGATTCTAAGAAATCTCCTTCAGCAGATGGGCCCAAATCCTCCAGAACCAATTCTCTAGAGCTGGATACAAATACAATGAGACGATGACAGACAGCGAGATTCTGTGGCAGAATAAAAGCTCAAAATGAGGAAATCAGTCCAGACTTTGTCAAACTGTGGGCACAGGCTGTAAACAGGGGGAGAGGGAGGTCACTGAGTTGATAGACTGAGATGAGGAAATCAAGGTGGAGTCAAACGTTCAATTGATGTGGAGGTTGGAATTAGAAAATCCTTAATTTTAGCTTGAGTAACCATATGTCTCACTCACTGTATTCTGAGAAAGTCTTTGGTATCTCAGGTATGTCTGGGATTGCTCCGTGTTTGACTTCTTCTGGAGCAGGTTCACTGGACATGGGCAAAGGGAGGGGCTTTACATGCACATTTAGCATAAGGGCTTTATTCAGTCAAAAATAAGTCAAGTCAGGAGGGTGGATGTAACAAATCACTCTTTTGCTACATTACTTATGTTTTGTGCTATAAGTTTTGTGTTTCTTAGTTCTTAAAGACACAGTATATGACCTTTTACCCAAAGAAAAAGCAAAAATAAAAGCATGTTTTTTTCTCCTCCTGCTTCGTGTTTCCATGAAAATGCTGCTCCTTTGGCTATAATCCTCCACAGTATGGCCTTAAACACATCTATCTCCATGGAGCATGTTTTGAAGTATTGTTTTATCTTTCCATTTCCATGGAATCATGCAGGTGACGTTTCACCTTGTGAATGTTACATACTGTACCTTTAAAGCAGACATATGATGCTTTTTGTCTAGTATTTAGTAATAAAAACACTAACACATCGATGATCCTTATTTAGCATGTTGTTAATTGTAAATCACACCATAGATCTAAAATAACCCAAAAGAAAAACTGCATAAAAGTGACTCTTCGCTGCTGGCCTCATCTCTTTAGTGTCATAGTCATGATATAATGCAGCAGATTTTTACATGCATTTATTTTTGAGGCATGATTACGCAACATATGAACCATATAGTTCGACTTAAGCCAAGAAATACTAGAAAAAGCCAATAATGCATGTGCAGGGGGCCTCAAATGGACAACAGAAATTATTTAACCTCTCAGGTCTCTCCCAGGTCGCTGTCTCTTTGGCAGCTTCAGAGGGTCACATCCCGTTCAGATGAGCCGATATCACACTCCATAAGTCCAGATGCACTGACAGACGCTCGGGGCCAGCAGAGTGGTGGGATTACGTTATCTCCTCCACCGCAGCTGAGCCCTGTTCCCCCCAGGCTCCTGAAGAACATGGGGACCACCAGGACCAAACATGTGAGAGAAAGAGAGGAGACTGACATCTGTGTGTAATTACATCAGGAGGGTCAGTGCAGAGTTTGGATACAGCAGAAGGACCAGGAGAAAGAGGAGGAGGGGGGAAGGCCAGTCAGGTGGCGCAAAAGTGAGAGGAGCTATGGTTATTAAATGTAAAGACAATTATGTATTGTATTAACAATAATTGTCATTATTTTTCTGTTTGTAATACCTAAAATTAAGAACATGAGAATTTTAGAATGAAGAATTTGCTGTTGAATTTGATTTATTCTAAAAAACTAGACACAATATTTTTTTGAGTTGTGATTACTGTGAGGAAAAATATTGCAATTTTACAATTATTCAATGATTATTCACGATTATTGACAAAAAAGCTATTCATTTTATTTTATATCTCCTCCAGGCCAAAGAAGAGTCAGGTTTGTGACTCAACCAAACACAACCAAAAATGCTTTAATTACAGTGTATTTTTTGATTAAAATGTTGCACATACTGTGATTTTAATTAGTTTGTTTTAAAGCAGACCTATTCTGCAAAATCGACTTCAGAGCTTGTAACCATGTTATAGTTCTTTCCCCTTCTCATTTACCCTCTCAAAGTTGTTTTTTGGAGTGACTCGCGCATGTTTGAGCAATTTTTAATCGCTTATTTTCAAGACGCCATATCTCTGATCAACCCCCATGTTCACTGGCATACACCCACTGCTGTGCACTTACTTCATTCACCAATTTAATCTGTGATACATTTAGGATTCGGCAGCATTGTGCAGTTGTTTTATATCGTGATATCTGCAGCTAATCATAGGAGTGGTTGTGATGATATTGACGGTGACGTCAGCTCCCATTGGGCACCTCAGTTTTCCACAGTCAGCAGACTTTGTTAAACCGTTTTAGATGACTATTACAATTTAAAATGTGCAAATTATAACATAATCTATGACATCTATCCCATAGCAGACACAAGCACAAGATGCCTTCTTCAATAAAACTGGTTTCTACATGCTAGATATGACACTGGTATCGGATGTAAGTACCGACATTGAAAGTGTTTATGGATCGAATATTGGCTGGAAGATATCGGTTTAGTGGATATCCAAAACTGGTGTGATAAGAAGATTTACTGGACACTGTTAGCCCAAAACACCTCACAATACTTTTCAAAGTTGTGTATTTACATACAAATGAGTTTTGTAACTGTTGTTTATAGTTAATTTTTTTGCCATGCGCTGGTTGTGCTTAAAAGAAATAAACTGCATTTTCAGTCCCTGGTATCGGTTGATATCGGGAGTCGGCAGATACTTAAAACCAGAAAAAGCTGAATCAGTGCATCCCTACAACATGCTATTACTATTAGACAATGTAAATGAAAGAAAAATAAAGATGTCACTGTTTTTTATCATTGTGAATAATGGTAATACTCTTTCTTCACACAATAAACACAACACAAAAAATGTAATAATGTCACATCCCTAATGGGCAGTTGCATTTACCAAACTGCACTCTCTTTGGAGCAAGAAGACCACAGCAAATCAACCCAAGATGTTTGAAGTGGGCGTTGTCAACACACCATGACTTCATACCATGCTCAAAATCACAACAAATAATAACCAGGAAACAGACCGACTTCCTATTAAAATTCTTGGCATTCTCCTCTGAACCACCAAAGAATGCTGGGATGAGCTCTCTCAGCAGGAGCGCGTGGTTTGCTTCACTTGTCGCACCAAATGAGGTTTCCGATACAGGCGGATCAACAAACATCTTAATCAATGCTTTTCACGCCTCTGTGGAAACCGAGGACTGTTAATCACATGTTTAAGATGGAGCCTGCTTTGCTCTCTGCTCTGTCGATGGAAAATGTCACCAACTAAAAGACCAGGGTGACTTACGGATACACTCTGATCAGCAGCAAAAGACAAATGATATAAATTTCGATACTAAGGAACAGACTCGATTATCGGTACCTATTAGCTTATTTATACAATAGAATCAACATCAACATTAAAGGTCCTATATTACACAAAATTGTCTCTTGTGAGGTTTAAGCCATGTTAAAAAGCTGTTACGTCATCAAAAACATACCCGAAGTTATGTTTTGTTTCATTCACACATGTTTGCGTAATCCTGGTTTATTAAGTCTGTCTACATCTCCAAAGCTCAAAATGGTCTGTTCCACCTTGTGATGTCATGAAGCGGTAGTTTTCAGCTACATGTTTCCTTTAATTTAGAGAAATCGGCAATTCCAGGGCTGAAATCAACCAAATTATTATAGTTTAGGTGTGTGAAGTTTAAATACACATTGGAGCACTTATTGTATTACGACATGACATCACAAGGTGAGGAATCCCCTAGGTTTTCTTATACAGACTATTGGTCGCCAGTCTGCCATACTGTCCCCCGACCGCCATGCGATGTTGCAGAGATGTGTCAACCAAGACAGCCCACAACATCCAGAGACTTGACATACTCGGGACGGATCTCATCCACCCCGGAGCCTTGCCACCGAGGAGCTTGCCAACCCTAAACAATTATCTGCATTTTAGAGATAAATGTAGCCATGCTCACACTAGCTTTAAAAAGGTTCATAAAAAGCGCATTATTCAAGCTATAAGTAATTTGATTGGTCATAATTACCAAATTGACTTTGTGCACAGTAGCAGCCAGTAATCTCACTGTTAGCATCACTGCTTCCTGTCTTGTTTTATCTCTTTATGAAGTTTTTGCAGAGTCATACTACAATGAATAAATATTTAAAGATCAGGCGATGGACAGGGAGCTGTGGATGTCACTGACAACACATACATGAATAAAATTAATACTTCACCAGAGACACTTCTGTGTTTAGAAAGAGACATGTTTGTGTCTCATATTACAACTAACACTAATTGTGAGGCATGATAAAAATTGTACATATACAAATAAGTTGGTACATATAAAAATAATTTGGTAGTCTTTATTTTGTTTTATGTTTTCTGATTTTAATAAAAGACTGTTAGCGTTGAGACACAGTCAGCTAGCTAGCGTGCTGCTGTCCACTGTGCCTATGGCAAAGCCTGGAATTTTTGTAGTATCATTTCCTCTGTAAGCAACAAAATATCCTGTCTCAGTGTTGTATAAATGCTGCAATAACTCTGTAGTTGTAGTTGTTTTAGTATTGTAGTATAAGTATTCCCCTGGGCGTGTTTAAAATGTGAAGTTTGAACAGAATTCTGCACTTATAAACTAAAAGTACAAATCTAATCGCAACTGGAACGCTTGTGAGAAAAAAACGCTATTACATATTTTAGAAAATCGTTCAACCCTACACCAGGGGACCGAGTGTTTAGAGATCTGGAGACTGACGCAACCTAAACATGCAAGACTGCTTTAGCAAATAAAATACAGTTATTATATTATTGATAAGGAAGCAATAACATGTATTTAAAAGCTGTTTACTACATCTACCTTTACACAGAGTAGATTTGTTTATTATTTGATGGGGTCAAAAGAGATTAGTCTACTGTGACAAAAACACTGCCATGACAACAGTTTAATCCTTTATTCACTTTCATTCACGCTAACGCAGAGCCCTTCCTCTACTGGGAAATCAAACTCTCTGAATGATACACTTAATGTGAGCCAAACCCAGATAGAGCAAAAAAAAAGTTTGTTTCAAAATTACGATTATCGTGTCATCGATTCGTCCTGACATCCCTCGGCCAAAAGTACACTAAATACTTGGCGGCCATTTTGGATCTAACCCATCCATCACTCCATCAGCTCAGTGCATGTGTGTGGTCTGCTAGCTCAGCACTGGTCATCTCAGCCTCCATAAATCAAGCCCCTGACAGCACATAGTGACGTCTGTGACATATGAGGCACTTTAGCTCCTCCAAAAAGAGAAAACAATCAGTGGAGGGGAGAGGGCCATGTCCAAAGTGATGGATGGACAGACAGACACAGTTTCCTCATGTTTAGATTATGCCGACTGTCTGATAATCTGATTTTATTCTAGATTTCATTTTTCATTTTGTACAGAAAGCACTATATCCACTTTCACTACTTAACTGTGTATATGGGGTTTTATTACTATTATCTACTGCTCCTAGTCATTTTTTGGCAACTTTAATACAAACTAGGTAAAACTAAATCCAAGTTTGTGCTGCCTTTAGTAATTTCCAGTAGTTGGTGACATCACACAAGACTGTCCAGATTACAGCCGGGAGCTTGAAATGTTGATACATGTTGATTGAACTGTGGTTGTGGATGGAGTTTAGGTGTTTAGTCCCACTTTAAGGTTTATAACATTAGCACAGTGGGTTGAGTGTTGATCAGTGTCGCTGATTTTTTTTTTTTGTGCAATTCTGCATGCTTTTTTTTTTTTACAGTGTTCTGCATCCTGATTGGCAAAGGGACATGGCGTGTCTCCTGTACAGTACAGATAAATGTTCGATCAGAAATGTGAGAGAATGTTAATGCCTGTCGGTTAATTCCTGAGTGTATAAAGTGTGTGGTGAGGGGTTTTACAGCCTTAGAACATATATATTAACATATATAATAACTGTAAAAAATAAAGCTGGCTACTTTGCAGATTTCGCCTATTGCAGGTTCTTTTTAGAACATAACCCCCGCAATAAACAAGGGAACACTTTATTACGATTTTATGTTGTTGAAATCACATTTTGTTGTCTACATAAAGAATGTTTTTTGGGTTTTTTTCATCATCGTGGTATTGGAGTCGGTATTGAGTATCAAGTCTATTCCTTAATATCGATATCGATGTTTTAGTATTGTGAATTTTAGTATCATCCACAACGCTATCCAAATCTAAAATCACAATTGTATATATTTTCAAAATCTTTCAGCCATAGAAACAAAAAAGTAAATAGCATAAGCCCATTGTCTTTTAACTGTTACAGCTGCCAACTTTTAGCACAGACCACTGCATGAACGCAACATTAGCTGTAGACGTTAACGTTGTATTGTTTTATCTTATAAGCTGTTAGTCTGGCAGTTAAAACTTTTAAAAGCTATTTGTTCCGCTTTTTTGTCTCAAGTGAATAATTACTGTTGAGCTAATAGTGTTTGATAAGTGTCCTAATGGATGTGTGGTGCAGTTGGCAGGAGTCTGTAGCACTCCTGGTTCAGTGCTGTGAGCCAAATCTCTGCCCACTGATGCCCATTAGAACAGAAGGACTCCTGTGTGGATCGATGTGGCTCCTCTTACGGCCACAGCCTTTCAGAATGTGCCTAAGCCTGACTCAGAGCTATCGCATTATACAATATACTTCCATTGACCTGCCATAGACTGAAACAGCAGACACATTCAACACACTCCACAGATTTCAAACCTCTCCCGGTTTATTACAGACACAAGTTTTGGTTGTGTTAAAGCCGCACTGTGCAACTTTTCTAGTTTCCTGCTTGTCTCAATGGAAATGTTATTACCTTGACTAAAATGTAAGGCATAAAGCATTTCTCTCCAGGTAGATAAGCAGGTGATGCCACCAGTTTACAGGTCAGATCTGTGGAGAGGAGACCCCGCTCATTATAAGAAACATCTGTAATTGAATCAATGCAAGAAAGGCCTTGGAGACCAGCAGGTGGCAAACACTCCACCACAAGTTACACAGTGCACCTTTAAAGGGCAAAAGAGAAAAGCTAACTAACAAATTTTCCTGTATTTTTAGCTCTCTATTAAAACAAGGAACAATGTGTTTTCTGTATTTTTAAATCCCTTTTTATCAGCCAGTCATAGCCTGCTATCTTTGCCTCTCAAGCAGTCATCTCTCAAGCTATTTGTCAGAATACATTTCTTCGTACTATTTCATCCACAACTGTTTGCCCCATCTCCACCACAGCAGCAGAGCCATCAGCCTCCTCAGCCTCTCTATCGTTCTTGAGGTATTTCACGGCCGCTTTATTTGAGATGTTGCGCTAAATTGGATAACGAGAGGCCGACACTAGTTTAAGATAACAGAGCAAAGAGAGCATGGTCAACTCCCAGCTGCACAGCCACACCTACAAGACTACGCAGTGTTGGAACGAAAACCACAACTGTTAGATGTTGGGAGCAAAGCAGGGCCAAAAAGCAGAGGTGGAGAGGGACTATTGTTTCAGAACACTCGGCCAGGTTAAGTAATGGATATCTGGTTTATAAGGGTCCCATAAGAGTGCTATGGCTACTTTCATCCGAATCAGCTTTTTCTTTAACTGTTGGAATCAGATCTAATTTTTTAAAATATCTAAATTTTTTTATCTAATATTTTCCTGAATTTTTACACAGATTTATGCTGAACCAACACAAGAACCAGCACAGAAGCATAGCAAGAGCCACAAGTGAGAGCTTTGTACACACACACAAAAAAAAACCCAGCATAATAACAGTTCTCTTTTTTAATTATTATTATTGTAGTGCAATGTTTTATTTAGAATATATGTAATTTCAAAGGGTAAACACACTCCCACTCTCAGTTTGAATTATTCTGAGCACATCTTAGCCTTGGACATTCCGCTCTGTGATTAGTTTGTGAAAATTACTTCTCACATTGGCGTCTGTCACATAAATAAATACAAAAGAGCCAGTCTTTTGAACGGCTCTTTGAAATGAATGGGTCCAAAAGATTCGGATCCACAAAAAGAGCCGAAACGCCCAAAATGAATTATGTAACAGTTCAATGGATTGCGTTAACTTGCCCTCCCAACATTCTTGCATCCCTATTGTTTAAAATGGAGCTGGAGGACAGGTCAGGATCCTATGGTGAAATTTACTTTTTAACTGGTTAATATGTCTGTAATTACTGGGCCTATCCACATGAAACAAAAAATGTCTTCTCTGTTAATTCAATTTTTATTTAATTTTATTTTTTTCCTGCAGTGCATATTAATAAACATTTTTGTAAATACACCAGAATGAGCCAAGAAACTATTTTTACAATATTGTCAACATTTTTTCACAAAAGCTTTAGACCAAGCATGTCCAAACTATGGCCCGAGGGCCAAATGCGGGCCTCAACCAATTTTTGTTGGCCCTCATGCCTCCTCCTAAACAGGCCAAATTGATCAGGAAGTATTTTTAACTACAAACTGAAGAGATTCTACCTCTATAACCTGAATAACATCACACTGCACTGTGAAACAGACCTAAAAATAATCTTCCAAGTCTTATTAAAAGGCACAATATCTCTGTCAGACCTGCCCCGTTTGACTCCCTGTATCGGCCCCTCCACTTCAAATATGTTTCAGTATGTGGCCCTCGGTGCAAAAAGTTTGGACACCCCGCTTTAGACTGTGCATGGTGCCATTATTCAACCCCAAAACCGTGATTGGTTCCACAAACTTGCCATAGGGCTTCAGATCCTCTTAACTGACAATAATTTCTAACAAATAAAGATAAGGTTCAACTTTTGTGGATCAAAAATTTTAATATTTCTTCTAAAAACTGTGGATCTCCTCAAATTGGTCACGTGGTAAATGGTAATATTTTTATAAAGCGACTTTACACCTTTAACACACTCAAAGCGCTTTACATCAAGGAACCACTCATCCATTCACACACACATTCACACAGGGATTTAGTGTCTTGCCCAAGGACACAACAACAGCATTAATTTGTGAGTCAGTGGATCTGACCAACCTCTGGGTCAATGATGTTTATGTCGACAGCGGGATTCAAACCGCGAACCTTCGGATCGATGGACAAACATTACCTACCAAACCTACCAACCTTCCTAACAAGACTCGAACATTATCAGAAACTTTCAAATTACCAGTATCTATCTGCATTTATGTAACAGAAACTTCTATGTATGGCCTTACTTTTTTCTTTTTTTTGATTCCAGTTAAATGTTCCACCATGATTGCCAATCTTCTCCGTTTCCTGATTTGACTTTCTCTACTCGGGAAAAGGGTTATGCGTCTAAGTGTGATTGCACTGCACAAAACTAGAAATTACAATCAGGAAAGCCGTGACCTCATCATTACAATCACTCAGCCAATAGAAGGTTTGAGATAACATGCAATTGACCCTTTACATGAGGCCACTATACGCTCGAAATACAGAAAACACTTGTGGAAGATGGACTATTTCCAATTGTTATGATTTAGTTGAGACATAACTTTTAACATGACTTCAAAATGCAGTAATAAATGTGTTTTCACTGTTGTCATAAGTCCGTCCTACCTCAGCTCAGTACTACATCACCAGCTCCAGCCGCACACTTCGCTCCATCAGCTACATTAACCTGGTCGTTCCCAAAGCCCGCACAGCTTTTGGCCGCTCCTCATTTCAGTTTTCTGCAGCAAGTGACTGGAACCACCTACAGCGGACTTTAAAACTTCATTTTTACCTCTGTCGACTTTTAAAAACTCAATCCAGAGTATTCTACAGGATCAGAGCACATGCTTTTAACCCTTTTATATCTTTAATCTGCAAATGTTACACTGTTGTCTCATGTTGTGATCCACTGTTTCACATTATGACTGATGTGTGAGTGTTTGTGAGTGTGTTCTGTGCTGTATTGTGCTGGTCTCAATTGACTTGCCTGGTAAAAAAAAATTGAATAAATAAAATAAAATAAATAAAAAGCTACGAGTTGACTTAAAAGTGTTGCTTCACAAACGTATCAACAGAAGATATTTAGTTTTTTCCTGGATAATAAAGTGCGCATAACAACATTAACCTATATTTGGATAATGCACCGTGGAGAACTGCTTCAGAACACTGGACGCTGCTCTTCTGCCATTCTCTACAATGTTAACTTTAAAGCTCACGTGTTAAACCACCACCTGCACAAACTTTACATGAAATACAATTTTAAACATCAAAACAGTCCATATGTTCTAAAACTCTCCAAATAAGCAATTAAATAATTTTCAGAATCAGAATCAGAATCAGAATCTTTAATGGCCACACAGAGATTCTGATTTTATAAAATATACAAAAAATGATCAAGCCAATATATTTATACAGGAGCTCATGATAACGATACTTTATCACTGAATTTAGTACCACAATATTATAATTTTGTTTATATCTTGGCACACTCCTATAGCATAAAGAAAGCATGTTAAAAATAATTAGGTGTTAAAAATGAATTAGGTGTGACAGACGGCAACAAGGGGCAGTGGCAACATGGCTATAGTCGTTCATCAAGAGGAGGTATTATAATTCTATGAGGTTACTTGTTAACATATATATTTACATCATCATGTTACCTTTTATTGTTTTGAAAGTGCTATATTCACTGAAAACTACATTAGTTTTTGTTTTGCAATTGGTGGAAAGGAAACAACTTCACATTGCATCAGGTTTGTGAAGTTGTAGCCTATTGTTTTGTGTCCTGCTTTTGTATATTTATGGAGAATAGTCGTGCAGGAGCATGGGTGACGTAGGCTTGTGGTCTGAACATTGTATAGAATCGAACTGCTAGACATAATTTAGGTTAAAATAGGGCCCAGGAGAGATCACTGGATTACTCAAACATGCATGGATGGGCCCGTTTTTGATGAGAAAACAAATTTGATTTTGTATAATACCCTTTTGAACTACCTGGGGATGTTAGAACAGTGATTAAAAGTTCAGCACAAGGATATTTGCTTTATATACAGCTAATGTGTTAAAATCCAAACTGGCGCCGCTGTTATCCTGAGGTGAGGTAAAGTCGGGCAGTAAATAATAAGTGTTCTCCCCGCTGTGCTGGTGAGTGACAGCTCGTCTCCCTCCTGCTGCCCCGGCTCTGTCCTGTTTAATGGGCTCACACTGTACGCTGCCTCTGCCTTGGCCAATGTCACACACACAGAACAGCACCGCACCGAGGAGAACTCTGACGCAAGGCTAGGCTGGACTAATAAACAGGAACGCTGCGGGAGCTACTGAAGACGCACGGCTCAACGGGGGTCAAAGATGAAAACCGAGAAAACACGCAAGAAGCCTTCACTTTTGACATTTACAACATCGGGTCATGAAAGTAAATGGTTGGGTTGGGTAGAAAATGGATAGGATTTAAATGTTTTGGAAATGTGATTATCGTCCACAAGAAAAACTATTAGAAACACTGGAATCAACAACAATCAGATAGGCCTAATAATCAATTCTACAACTAGTAATTAAACAAGACAGTAATTTCAGCTGTTATCGATACTAAAAAAGTCACATCTGCAGGACAGAAATGAAACTTTGCTGAATAGCTTTAGAAAGATCTTAAGCTGTATCAGAACAAGTATAAGACACATAGACCATTATACGCCCATGGACCACTATGAACCTACCTGGATGACTGAGGGATTACACAGATATAAGGCCACATGGGAATAGAAAAGAAAGTACTATGATTTAAAGTTGAAAATCACATTCACATTTACAGCTGAAATCCTGAGAAGAGATGTGCGGAGAGGCACCGGCTGTTCGTGCCTCACATGGACTGACTGTGCTGTAGCTCAGCATGACGCTGCTGCTTTAAGCGGCTGTAAAAGGCGCTCAGGCACGTAGTTACCTGGCCTCATGGTAGGGGGTACTTTTTAAACTGGCAGTGACAGAAGCTGCAGTATAGAGTTAGCAAATCAAGTCAAGCTGGCCCTTTTTTAAAATGGAGGAAGAATACTTTCAAATCTTTTGGTCGAAGCAGGAGGTTATAATTAAAGGAAGACCAACGCTAAAGGAGCTAAATGGTTTGCTCCAGAGGCCGGGACGTAAGACTCGCTCTTTTCAAGCAGAGTGGTACGAAATGGTAAGAAATTTAAAAATTGGGAACCACTGAAAAGGATTGGGAACCAGATAAGGATAAAAAACAATACAAAACCAGCTTGCTTTTTATTTCATTAATAGAGCTATTTCATATGGACTATTTTGTAATTCTTTTTCATTCTGGCCCCAAGTCACTTACGGACTACCTTGTAATTCTTTTTCTGAAAGTGATTCTGGCCTCAAGCCAACCTCATATGATGAGATTAACATATCCTGGTTTTACATGTTTGCCATCAGAATAATCCCAATAAACAGAGATGACTTTAAATCAATAGCATCCACCCCACCCCTGCCTTCTGTTACTTATAGTCACACTTACATATCATCAGATGCCCTCCCTTGCACTCTCCTGATCATTTATCTATATTAGGGACAAATTTTGACTATGTGGTTGGACATTTTGGGATAATTATTGCACAACAGCAATTCAAGATATCTAAAAATACTAACTAGATGTGCGTTCTAAGCCCTGAAATACGAAAGCATCCAGCATAAAAAGAGTCAATCAAATAGGTCAAATTGCAGCATCTGATTATTAGCCATTAGTGCAGTCTTTTTTTCCATTTTGCTGGCTTTTCCCACTGAAATAAATCTTCCAATGGCGGCAAATGCGAGTTCAAGGTCTTTGGCGTTCACAGCTCCAGCGTGGATGGTGTATGGCTCGTGTTGTGCAAGGACCCGGAGTTACATCATGATGGATGACAATGAATCAAATATGCGGCACTCATGCTTTTAATTACAGCCATGTCCCGAAACGGTCCAGCCCGTCACGTCCCCGGGGCAGAGGGCTGAGGCAGCACTTCTCACATAATGGAACATCATAGGTGAACCTGCCCTGCCTGACGCTTCACCGAGGGACTATGCTGTTACATAAGGGTGAGCACTGTTATTTTTCACTGCAACGATGGTAGTATCAGTCTATTTCGTATGCAATAGTCTAGGGCTGCAACCAGTAATGGGAATAATGGTGAATTATTTTAAAAATGAAGTACATTTAGAATACCGTTTTGAGATTTTCCAGCTTTATCTGACTTCAAAATGTGTTTTTTTTGTGACAGGGAATAGAGTCACATTCAACATGGTAAATTTTCGGTTTATCAGACCCACTTTATCAGTCCCGTCAGCCAGATTATTCATGCTTTCTATGGTCATGTCCTACATAACATACAGCTTAACCACATGCTCACAAACAAACAGAACCTCACTCAAAAGAGTCATTGTACAAACAGACGCTAAAGATATTGGACAAAAAACCCTCAAAGACATTGCCACTGCACCATTTTACAAACACATAATCTTCTAAGTTGGGAAAATGTCATCACATACTCAAATCTCTGTCATACATACAGTAGGTCTGTCACAATAATTACTATATCGACTATATATGATGGTTGGAACGATATATCTTTGCGATCAAGATTCACCTTATGTAGATTTTCTTTGCAATAACGGGAGGATTTTTGTTATTTTAGATGTAAATAGATGTAAATGATAAGATTTGAGCTGCAGAAAGTAGAATAAGTAACTTCAACGGCTAATTATTGCTTCATTCTCCTATTTATTAGTTGCAGCTCAGGGCTTTTAATGATACTGTTTATGCCACAGACACAAAGTACTTTCAATATCATCATATATCGTTAGATCTTTCTGTATACCGTGCTTAAAAATGTGTTACTGTGACAGGTCTAGTTATACACAGTTTGTGACCTCCTCAACTTTGCCAGTTTGTGAGTGTCGGAAGCAGCACACATCAGGTAACCAGAGGTGCAGCTCGTGGAGGCTGTATAGTTCCACTCTGGAAAAGCGCCTTCAGCCAAAGCCGTTTCTGTCCGATCGTCCCAGGAGTGGAGCACTGGCCTCTTACAATCTTTTCAAAAAATATCTCAAAACATGGTTCATAGTAAATCAGACCTGTCAACATTATCCAACTGAATCTGTCTCGTCTTGTTTTTTAATATAGTTATTTTAATAGTTACACAATTTGATCTTTGTTGTGTGTTCCTGTTACTACACTGTTGTTTAACTTTAGGCTTTAATGTATTGCCCGGCTCTCGCTGTAGTATCATGTTGTCTATCCATAGTGTTTTTAGGTAGAAAATTGTAACATCTGTCCAGGAACAACAGATGAAAAATAGCCTTTTGGTTGATTCTGGTACATTTAAATAAAACACATAAATAAACTAATCGTGACATGTGCCTAGTCTAATAATCGTAATCATATTTGGACAGCCGTAATTGTTAACTGGACCCACTCTAAAACACATGCCAAAAGGTCTTTTATAACATTATTAAATCAAAATTTCAGTTAAAACTAAAACAACGTCAGGGAATATTCATGAATAATGTGTCAATTTGATGAAAACCTGTCTAGAAGCCTCCAGTCGCTATGATTCAATCTTTACTTGGATAAAGCCCTAATCCAGCAAAGCAAAGGGTGGAGACATTTTCAAGGACAAATTATATGTACCTTTTCCAAGATATTATGCCTTTTATCAAATTTTCCATCCATGAACTCAAAAGCACCATCCAGACTACTTTGTAATGTACTGGAGAGGCACGTATTCATGATTGGCCAGACAAACTTTCTGCATTATCCAGCCACATGCAGTAACTACTAATTTAGCCTGAAGTGTCTTGCTCAAGGGTGCAACAACACTGTGACAAAATGCATATACCTTTCCCATATACCTTTGAACCAGTTACATTTCAATTTCTCTTAAATCCACATTTCTATTATCACCTCTCTGCCCAAATCTGGACATAATAAAAACACGAGGAGAGGCCTTCACTGAACTGGGTAAGAAACAGCCAGGAAAATATTAGGCATGAGTTTGGAGGTTTTTCTCATTTTAGATCAGCAGCGATGATAAACTACCGTCCCCCTGCCACAGACCAGCACCAGCGGCTTTGTTTTGGTCCACTATGTTAAAGTGAAAATGAAACTAACAGGCGCATCAGTGTGTTTATTGTTTTTTTGTGCTGCGGAGAGAAAATATAGTAGCTCCCGTGTGTTTGATAAATCAAATGAGATGTTGCGTATCTATTTCTCTATGTATGTTCGCCATTTTATTTTCAAGAATAGCTACGTTTAGTTTTAAATGAGAGCTGGAATAAGCATTTTTTGTGGTCAATATTGCAAACTCACTATCTGTTGTATTTTGCTATTCACTTCTTACTGTAGTTCTGTTTGTTCAAATATTATACATTTTGAATGTTTTTTAGATGCTTTTGAGTTATTGGGTCAGTGGCATAAAGTTAGTTTAAATATTATCATTTATCGTCTATGTTTTTTTCAGCAGTATCACACTTTACAATGTGTTAGCGTTCTTTGACCTGCATGACGACTGGGACAAGAATAGTCCGACAGGTTCAGGGGCAAAGATGGTTTGAATTTGCACTCAGAGTTCCCCGTTCTTGTAAATGTAGTGAGAGTTACATAAGTGTGCAGTGTTATTTTTCATTGCGGATTCTCTAATTTTTAAGAGCTGCCATGGGCGAAAAACATTGTCTTCGGGTTTGGCCAGAGGTACTTTCCACGTAAAATGCATTGATTTTTTAATAATCCTGTTTAAAGTTCTGAATTTCAGTGAGAATTTAATTTGATATTCAGAGCCCTCCATGCTCTGGAGCTTCTATAGTGGGAAGGGAGCAAGTCTATATGCGCTACTTTTCGGCGGTTTTTGGGCGGTTTTTCAGACGCTCTCGTGCGGGTTGGGTCCCCGACGCCTGGCAACCCTGGAGGTGCGTGCGTATTTGATGTGCGGTGGTTTGTGAGGCTGGCAGATGCTCGTCAGCCGTGTCTGCCTCTGGTCATGTTCTACTTTTACTCATCCAAGCACTGAGCAGCAGACACAGAGCAGCACAGCTCATTACAATAAAAGGGCTGAAAATACCTCCTATCAGCACACACATATACAGACGGATGATGTTACGTCATAGGCACTGACCTTCTGATGCGGACAACACATTAGAATGAAAGAAATACATGTTTGAGATCTGTTATCTGCAGTTTCTCCGTGTTTATTTGACAGACAGCTATAAGGTGCAGTTAATAATATGATTCAATACAGGGTCAAACCAGCTCGCTAACCTTGAAGCTCTCCACATAATCTCTGGTGCATCTTACAGGACTGGACTAGTGTATATTCCATCTTGACTGGGCAATTTAATAAATACTACGAGATGTTATGAGATGGGAATTTCAAATACTAAAATCAATTTTCCAGTTTTATTTCAGATTTTGCTTTTTGTGTGAAATTTTGTACAATAGTTAGTAATCAGTCTTTTCAGTCTTGTCACCGTGTCTTCTTGCCAGGCAAATCAAGACTGATATCTCTCTGTATTCTTTATAAAGATATCGATTTGTAAGGAGGGCGCCGGGACCAAACAAAATTGCATTTATCTCATCTCGGATTAACAGAGTTTAGTGCTTCGCTCATTGATTCTGCAGAAAAACGCCATGTTTTTCAGTCCCCTGTGATACCTTTTCCTATCTTTTTTCTTCATAAGCAGCCGTATTAGTTTTGATACAGACCATACCTGACCAGACCCTGATTGTCCCTGATTGACTGCCACATACTGTGACTGGTAAGGCAAGTTAAATGTCTTGCTCGAGGGTACAACAACTGAACCAACTACCTTTCAGTTTCTCCAAACACTTTTCTGCCACAAAACCCACATTTCTACCTCCTTATCATAAAAAAACGAGAATAAATCCCACGTCACAATAATTACTATATCGACTCAATACAACGGAGATGGAACAACTGTTTTTGGGGTTAATATTTACTTGACTTTTAATTTGCACTTATGGAAACATTTTGGTTATTTTTCTGTACTATAATAAGATTTGAGCTGTAGAAGGCTGAATTATGAACTTCAATGACTCATTATAGAAACAAACTAACTACTTAAGTATTGCATTTTGTTAGCCTATTTATTTATTGCATATTGCACAGATTTTTTACAATTTTGTACATTTAGAATTGTGTTTTGGGGATAATTCTGTTTTATGGTTTGGTTTCAATATTATCGTTTATCGTCTATTTTTACTTCAAGTCAAGTCAAGGAAAATGTATTCATAAAGCACATTTAAAAACAAACATAGCTGTCCAAAGTGTTGTACAAAGGTAATATAAAGTGCAATGTTATAACACAAAACATACATAAAACACAATAAAACAATACAATACAAGTGTCCCGCGCTCAGCTTGTGTTAAAAGCCAGTGCACACAAATGAGTTTTCAACAAATATATATCACACTTCAAAATGTGTTATCGTACCAGGCCTACACACAAAGCAGACTTAAACAGTACATCAGTATAAGAAGACAAAAGCAGAGGCGTAATATGAATCCCCTTTACAGTGAGTTAAATAACACCACTTCAGCTTGAACTACCAAAGCCCTGATCTCTCCTTTGTCATTTCCCAGAGCAGTGTATACATCCTCAGAGAAGCTGCTGAAATGGGTGTTTTCTGTGGGGCTTAATGGCACACATCACAGCGTCTCCAGAACACAGAACACGAGATTTAGGAAAGTGTCTTTGTGAAGCACGGTTCACCACCAGAGCCACATGGACCATGACTTCGTGTTCAGGCTCAGAGGGCTATGAAGGAGCTGTGTGCTGGACTGACAATCGCTTTTTCTTTCATTCTTCTTTTATTACATGTAGTTTTTTTTTTTTTTTTTTTTAGATCAAGAACGGATAACCCAGACTCCAGCGCAATACTTCAGCTGACATCTGTTGTAATTCATTACAAGCAAGAGTGAAAAGCTGTGTGCTGTTCACAGTCTACTGAGGCTATTGTTGATATGGATTTTGTGGAAATGACTGTAATGTTATCCACAAAAGTGCAGAAATATTCTATACTAGAAGTGTCAAAAGTATGTGTTTTCATGTGTTTTTCATTATCAGTATGTCAATACTCTGCCCACCTCTGTAATCGAAAAACTATTTCTGAAGAATCACTTCAGCTTCATTTGGTGAATTTGTTAAAATCTCAGAACCCAAAAAAATACAATAGGCCAAGCTAAAGTAGTCCTGACCAAGACTAGCTGAAGATCTGGAGATCAGCACCTGGCAGGCAAATCCAGAGGTGAATTTCCCTCACAAGGGATTAACAAAGTACACCTTAAAGCTCCTATATCACACAAAATTAACTCTTGTGAGCTTTAAGCTATGTTATAATGTTGTTATGTCCTCAAAAACATACATAGAGCTTTACGAGCTTTAATTCGTGTTAGAATCTTGTTTCCTCCTGAAAATCATACCTGAAGTTGTGTTTTGTTTCATTCACACATGTTTGAGTAACACTTTATTATTAGTCTGTCTACATCTCCAAATCTCAAAATGCTTTGTTCCACGTTGTAATGTCATGAAGCAGTTGTGTTCAAGTTAACATCTCCTTTTACCTTTAGTTCAGTAGAGATTGGCAATTTCAGGGCTGAAATTGTCCAAATGATTCTAGAGAAGGTGTATGGAGTTTGAAAACACAGTGGAGCACTTCCTGTATTATCACATGACATCACAAGGTGGAACAGATTGTTTTCAGTCTGAGAGAGAACTCAGCCTGAATATACAGGGTTTGTGTGTTAAACATGTGAATGAAACAAAACACAGCCCCAGGTCAGTTTGTGTAATAACATAGATCAGAAAACAGCATAATATGGGCCCTTTTAATCACAGAATATACTTAGCCTGGTCACACTATACCTCCCAGTGTTCCTATCCACGTGACCACTATACGTCCAGTCACACCCCTCCTCCTGTCAGGGCGCCATGATGTAGGGTCTCAAGTCAACCCCTCAGAGCAGTGACATAACACTGCTGGCCCTATAGAGGAGGCAGCGTGCGCCTTAGACTTCACTCCTCCATGCACGTTGCCATCTGAAAACACCAAGTTCCGATCAATCACACTGGCCCTGCGCTGGTCCTATCTGCGCCGAGCTGCTACAACAATTATTTATGGTCCAATCACACCTTGGGCGTTTCAACTCTAAACTAATCCATATATTAAAGTAGAGCCTTGAGAACATAAACCAAACAGTGGTGAGCGACCTTTTCACCAGATAACATATTCTACTGTTTACTGCAAGAATAAAAAGAAGAGAGGGAGGGAGGGACAGAGAGAGGCAGAGAGAGAGAAAGATAGAGATAGACAGAGAGAGACCGAGAGATAGACACAGACACAGAGAGATAGAGACAGAAAGAGAGAAATAGAGAGAGACAGAGAGAGAGCAAGAGATAGAGAAACAGAGAGAGATAGAGACAGAGATAGAGAGACAGAAAGAGAGATAGAGAGACACAGAGATAGAGATAGAGACAGAAAGAGAGAAACAGAGAGAGACAGAGAGAGGGATAGAGAGAGAGACTGGTGGTGCTCCAGAGGCTCCAGCAGAGGAACAGCTGGATGGAGATACAAAGGAATGTCTTTCCTGTCTCCTCTTTCTTTCCACACAAACACACGCAGCTTTCTGCACAGAGGAGGAATAACACATGTGCTGAACGCAAGGATCAAACCAGCTCCAATCTCGGAGCGCTCCACGGGATCAGCCGCAGATTAAAAGCTTAATTACTCAAACAAGTCAAGCTATCAATAAGCAATTAATCATGAATGAGCCGTACATGCGCCAATGATTAGGGACCAAGAGCAGAAACAAGTTAGTAGACCACTGTAAGCGCTTTAAGGGCATTTAGCAGAGAGATAACTACCATGTTTTACGCATAATAAAGTTGGATACATAAATTACAAACGGGGGTTAATGTGCTCAAAGTGCTGCAGCTTTTTGGAGCAGAAACACCATTCAATCAAGAGAATAAAGTGGCATTGTGTCTTATATCACTTCTTTCTTACGTTACTAAAACAAAAACAATGCAGAATTTTATAGCTGGCGTTTCCAAAAACATTAAAAACCCAAAACACTGTACGGAAAGTGCTCACCTCTGCGCCTTTTACGCACGCTCCACGGCGCACGAGTGACGCTGTCGGTCCGAAATCTGCGCCTTTCTCCTGTAAACTTGTGGAAAGCCAAGCGTTCAGCGGGTCCTCGTCCTCCTTCAGTCCAGTCCGGGCTCTCCGCGGCAGCTTCAGTGTGTCAGCGCCGAGAGCAGAGGCTGGGGTCTGCGTGCGCTGCTCTCACTGGTGCGCTGGGTTTGAGCACACACACGCTCCGGACGGGCGGGAGCAGGAGTGTTATCAAACCAGCAGATAAGAGGTAGGCTTTCAAAAATGAGTAGTGTCTGATTAAACATAAGTATTAGAATATGTCTTCTGGCTTTGATCTGAAAGGTTTGGTCAAGTGGATCTATGGCAGTAGGCTAGAAAAAGGATTTAACAGTGCTCCATAATAGAGAGATACTGTCAAACATAAATGAACAATCCATAAATCCATCATCAATATTACCAAAACAGATATATTTAGTCTAGCACCTTGCAAAACAGCATTTTATCATATTTGCAGCTGATTGACTTAGGCCTACCTTATTATTGCATTGTGCAATAATAAGGTAAGCAATGTGTCTCTTGTATATGGCTTAGAAATATGATGTGTTTTCTAAAACTCGAAAAAAAATTAAATGCACATTAAGAGGACGTACAGACAGATTTTACCAAGTGTGGCAATGCTTTATTTCTTATTTTACAGGTGTTGTTGGTATAAATGTGTGCCAGTACCTACCTGTTGTGATGTCTGTAATTGGGAATATTTAATTGGTGGTAAATGTTGGGCTGAGATGGGGATGTTCATTTAAACTATTTTATTTTATTTTTTTTGTTCTTGTACAGGGTGGGTGATATTTCCATATCTATGCTCTCGTACTTTGTATAATTCTACCGTACTGTGCTTGTGCATTTGACAAGAAAAACAAAGCAAGGACAACTAAACTGTATATTCCATTGTAGTTTATCTTTCTGCCCGTGTTTCTAATAAAAACATTTAGGGAAAAAAATGTGTCTCTCCTTAATTTCTTACTTAGACCTACTAGTAACATAATGTGAGTTTTTTTTCGGTGGTCATGTGTTTATATCGCACTTTTCCACCTTCAAGACACTCAAACCACTTTACATCAACAAACCACTCACCCATTCACACACACATTCATACACCAGTGTACACAGACACTGGGGGCGTGTCTTGCTCAAGGACACAAAGACAGCATTTATCTGAGAGCTGGAATCGCACCGCCAACCTGTGGGTCAGTGGATTTGACCGCTCGACCAGTGATGTTTATGTCAAGAGTGTGAGTCAAACCTCCAACTTTCAGAACAGTGGAAAAACACTCTGAGCCAACTGAGCTGCTGTTAATGGTTTGTTGTGCTCTTGGATGGTGACAGAAGCCTAGTAAGGTTTTGTTACAATTGAAACTAAAGTCAAATCTGGTTTTCTTTCTATAAAACGTTCTTTTAAAACTCTTGTGGTGACCAGTGACCACATCCGCCCTTTCCACAGACTGACCCTCGTATTACCTCATAGGCCATGCACTCAGACTCGACGCATTCTGCTCGGTCCCACTTTGAACTGCTCTAAGGTGTGTCTCCTTCCCCCTGTGCCCCCTGCTCCCCCTCACCTCCAGAAACTCAATCTGGGGTCTTCCTCCTAACACAAAGACCTGTCACCTGTCTTATTCGCCCATGAAAGAGGAGCCTCGTGCTACGCTCCGATGACCTAATTTGTAGAGACGTTGTATGTATGGATTGATTACCGCCAACTTCTTAAGTACAAAATCCTAGTTGAAATGAACAGCTGCTAACGTATAAAGTTAATCCCAAGGGAAAATCGCAATATGGTGCAACGTTCTTCACAGTATTTGTACTCATAACACAATATAAAGAGATGTTTGTGTCTTTTTGGTTAGAGACCTTGTCCATGTGTTTTTGGCAATCAGCAAACCGTAAACTTATACCTGTCTCTTGTGTTGATAAAATGATGATTATAGGCTCTATGAAGCTTTAGCCTTATAAAGTACTTAAGGTTGTATTGCCGCATCCAAATGTAATGCACAGTTTTTAACTTTTCAGAAATTTGTATTAGTATTTCATCAAAATGGCACACATTAAACTGACAATAAACTTCATTCAGTGTTTGTCAGGGGTGTCCAAACTTTTCTCATTAAAGGCCACGTATAAAACACAGACAGTGAATAGTTCAAATCTGCGTTATTATTACAAGTTAGACTGAACCACTAGACCTTTATCCATGCTTACATCCTCAATGGGACACATTAAATATATGATATGGCCTTGTTAAAGTAGATTTTTAGAAATATACAGTAAAAAGTAATGTTTAAGGAACACAGGCCAATTCATCTGGAAGCTTGAGGGCCAAGAAAAATTTGTGCCAGGGCCGCATTTGGGCCACAGTTTGGGCATGTCTGGTGTATGTGGAAGGTACAAGTCTGACCCTGGGTTGTCATTAGCTGTCATGTAGGCTTACTGGGGGACAAATCCTGTTGAAAGCCAACTATCTGGCAACCCAAAGTAGGGAGCTCATTCTGCTTTCTGATTGAATATGTCTGTGTAATCCCTCAGTTGTTCAGGTATGATCCACAGCTAAAGAAAAAACCTGTCTGTCAACTGGAGAAAAGTTTTAGATTGAAGACGTTTTGCCGCTCATCCAGTCGACTTCTTCAGTTCAGCCTTATATCTGTCTGAAGGGAGGCACAGTTCACACTTACTGTAGACCAGGAGACTTAGCTAAAAAAGAGAAACTGTGAAACTGAATCAAACAAGCGTGTTAGTTTAAGTGTATTTAGCTCCTCCCTTTTAAACACAAAATCTAAACAGTGACAGCATGTAACTGTGAATAAATGCTGCACTTTGTAGCCTTTCTGGTGGAGGGGTCTCAACCTGCTTGTCTCCATGGAGATGTTCTGAAGTATGGCATTATGGAGTAGAGGTCAGATCTGTGGAGAGAAGAGCCTAATTACAGTAAGAATGCATGTTTAAAAGCATTTTAGTTGTAAAAACACCTGTAGTTGAATAAATGAAAGATAAGATGTGTTTAATACCTATACTGTGGCCACACCAGGCTAAGCAATAACACACCCCGGAGCCTGTACCACAAAAGGTTCAAAATGCACCTTAAGTTATCAAGTTAAAACCAATCCTCATGAGTTATGCTTCAGTTGCTTGGGATGAAAAAAAAAAAAAAAAACACAAAACAAACTATAGACCAGCTTCACATGTGAATACTGATACTCTTTTTCTTTCATAATGATTTCTTTTGAACAATTGCACTACAGCATGAACAAAGGGCTCCAACATGAAAGTGCATAGAAGTATTTAATCTCTTCTCCTCTCTCTCTCTCTCCACAGCATCCTCATGTATCTAAAGTGGAGCCATGCCCACAGCCCGAGGAGAGGGATTCTTCAGCCAGCACAGGTGAACTCTGTCTGACCTCTCCTTCTCACCGCACTACAAACCAATTTATTTGTTGTGCCGATGCCAAGTGCAGCATCCAGCACCTTTGTCTGTTCTGCCGTGATCTAAGTCTTCTTCATATTTCTGCTGTAGAGAGGCGCCTGGTTTTACGTATCCACATATTAATCAATTTACAGCACAGATGTTCAATTTAACCTTATCATTTATGTGGGTCAACTTGTATTTAACCTTTACCAGATGTTGTAATGAAGCGTGTGTGCTCCAGAAATATTGTGTGGCCCTACTTTAATAAAAGAAAACTTCAGTAGCATTGTGACAAAACATATTAACCCTGCTTACATTTTTGATAACCTGAAATAGTCGAGGGTGAGACTGACAAAAATGATATCTCAGTATTTTGAGGATTATATCACCTGTGCTCTCTGCTCTCTGTCAGGCCAAAGCTGACGCACTCTCAGACAACAGTAATGTAGATAGCATCTAGTGGTGATATGTGAGAATACAACCAACCAGGTCAGCTGTTCTAATTAAAAATGGTGCCTTTAAGTATTGCACAGTGAGGGTGTGTTCACAGTCCTGGTTTGGTCCTGGTGTAGTCGGTTTTTATCTCAGTTTAGTGGCTTTGATGTGGTGTGAGTGTAAACGTGTCCTAATTGAATGGTGAAATGAAACCCAAGACTGCAGAAACATCACTGTACTTTTTTTCAAAGATTATTCTGCAGATTTTTGTTCAACTTCACTTGTATTTTCCATACTAATGTTATTATGGACAATGTCATTATCTTGGTTAGTGTTTCCTTAACGGTGGTACCCTCAATGAAATAAGGACCTAAGAGAGTTTTGAAAGAGAAAGAATTTTCAGAATCATATATTTATGTTTTTGGTTATTCCAGGCAACCTAAATGTTTTAAATCGTATATGTCGAACTCAGGCCCGCGAGATCATATCAAATATGTATTAAAGCTGGCCCACTGGCCTTTGCGCCAGTGTAGCGCATGTCCCTCTAATACTAAGAATCCCAAAATGCTTTGCAAATGTGTTGGCACTGGCCCTCACCACTTCTGTTGACACTAGCATCTTCTACCTGTCACCTCACTCAAATTTAATCAACCCATTTTGAAAAACATGTAGATGTTTTTGAAATTTTTCAATAAATTTAGTTTGGTCTGTGTCTTAGTTACAGTTTTTAATTTTGGCCCTTTGTGAATTTGAGTTTAACACCCCTGTTTTTAATGTAAACCTTCATTTCAATGACAGTATTCTATTATTATACGACATGCATGTTCTTCCTGTGGGTGGACTTCCTCTGGCACTCCGGTGTCTCCCTTCAGCCTAAAACATGCACCACACGCCAAATCCTCCAGCTAAGGTGGTCCTGGCAGGTTGCCCCAGTGACACCGAAGGATGGGTCAAATGCAGAGAACTGATTTTCCAACGATGACAATAAGATGTCCCTTATTTAACCATATTCACCAGACAAACACCCTCTTATCTCGGAGCTTTACTGTGTGTGACACTATATACCCAGAATTGAATCATCTAAACATGGAACATTAGTTTGATTTGACCTACACTGGGAAAAAAAAAGATTGTTTTGATTTATCTAAACTTTTTCTTTTACTCCCTTTGGCACATTTTGTCGTTATTTCAAGTCAAGTACTTTTTTTTACAGTATATGTTTTGTCTTAACTCCGTCCCACTGTATCTGGTGTCTTTTCCAACACAAACATAGCCACTGATCCTTTTCTTTCCTCCTCAGTCTCCAGATATTTCCCCTTTAAATACTCACCACGCTTCATTTGGACCGCTGCACACTGCTATGCTAATATGATCTCCGGCTCAAATGAAACGTGCAAATGCGCTGCAGCTTCCCCTTATCCCCCCGTGGCTTCTCCGTTGCAGTCGGCAGCAATTTTGTTTATTTATTTATTTATTGAGATTAAAGTTGGACAATTCTCAAGGCTTCACTGTAATCTCCAAAGGTCTGGCTGAGTTGTTTACTACACATATGCAAAGTAGCAGCATTGCGTCGTATGTTCTATAAAAAGTCCCGGTCCTGGTCTGCACTTGGAGGCTTGTGTGCTGAAAATGGCTGGAAGTAGTGAGAGGAAGTGCATTGTGGAGGGTTTAGGAAGTGGAGGAAAAAATAAGTTGTGTGACCCTGAAGAGGATAACACTGTAAAAAAAAATTGGCATTAGGAATTATATTTATATTGGTAAGAAGAAGAAAGTAGGAGTTTAAAGGTGCACTATCACTTTTCTGGTGGAGGCTCTGCCCGCTGCTTATATCCATGGAGATGTTAGTGCTTTGCTGCAATGTTTCACAGTATAGTATAGTATTAAAAAAGGAGGTATTTTACTTCTATGGGACATTAACAGCTAACACATCACATTTTCAGATCACAATGTTTCCTTTTATTGTTTTGAAAATGCTACATATACACAGAAAAATTTAGGTTTTGGCGCTCTGAGTCTCCCCTCCCTTTGTTTTAAGTCACTCCCCCCTGAGAATGCTATTATATGTGCATGCATCCCACTAATGAATCTACTGGTACTGCACATTGTATCAGGTTTGTGAAGTTGTTTGTACAGTTTTGCATCATGTTTTTTGTATATTTATAAAGAATTGTCTTGTGGGAGCATGGGTGATGTAGGCTTGTGGGCGGAGCACTGGACAGAATATTACAGCTAACCATAAGGAGGGTTTAAATAGAGCCCCGGAGAGATCGCTAAATTACTCAAACATTAATGGATGATCTAAAATCTCTTCAGGCATGTTTTCAATGAGGGAACAATATTACAACAATATATTATTATTATTATTATGGTAGAAAGCTCAAAAATCTGTAATACCCTGTCTTTAGCTTATCTGTATTTATGCAACTGCAGGTATTTTTTGTTCAAAAGACCCAAAAAATCAGCATCCTCACTCCTTAATCCACAATCTGACCTGGTTGCATCACCTGCTCGTCTCCATGGAGTTAAATAAACTGTGAAATATCTCCATGGGGACAGAGCCAGACGCTCCACCAGAAAAGTTACATTGTGTACTTTTGGCACAGCGGATTCTTTGGAACATGCACAGCTGTAGAAGAGCTTTTTTCAGTGAAGCAGGCGTGGACCACCATCACACAGCCAACACGCTCTCATCCCAAAACGTAATCTTTTGGCTGGACCAAGAGTTGATGTTTTCTATGTCTCAGTGTGATTATTATATCTCTTGTTATAAATAAAAATAACATCACACCATTCACAGCAGTTGTTTACCAGGGTCCTCTCAAACTATGAACCCTTCTGACCTTGGAGACCTTTATAGAAATTCACTTCTGACACCAGTGTAGCGTCCTGCCGTCAGGAAACATGCCAGATTTCTCCTGGTTGTTTATTTTCTGAACACAAGGGCTACTGTAGACCGTAACCCACAACAAAACAAGAGCAAAACAACTGCAGTCTCATCTGACTAGAGCCAGTCTCTAAAACAGACCAGTCACTGACCAATAGAAACTGCACATCAACTTGTCGACATAGCAACCAAGTGTCACAAACAAAAGCAGATACATTAACAACAACAACAACACATAAACAGTTATAAGAACAAGAAAAGGTGCCGACTCTAAGCTAAACACAAAATAACAGATCATTACATTGAAATTCCTGAGATCTGTTCGGAAGAAGTTAATAATTTAAGTGTTCTCCCAAATAGTATACTTTTTCACATAACTCAAAGTGTGATCTCTGTGCTGAGAGTTGTTTTCACCTCTGAGTTTGTCCCAGAATGTGCAGTACGTTCCCAAAACCCTTCAGCCGTTAGCTCTGTGACGGGGCGGTGTTTCTCACGGCTCCCACGGGGGGGACTGGGACACGTGGGTCTACACTGCCTTCACACAGATTAATAGAGCATTCCTGACGCCTTATGGCACGCTGGGCAGAGAACAGAGGCAGGCTTTGTTTCCTATGGGCTTTGGTCTGTCTAAAGATCATACGACCAACGCATAGGCCGTCCTCCCCGGGCTCCAGAGGGACACACACCTGACCAGTGCAGTGTAGCTCTCAGTGACCTGTGGCAAAGTGACACACACATGTACCCAAAGACAATAGGAACGCATACAGTTGGGAATAGGACAATGCAACTACAATAAAAGCAGAATATCAAGAGGAAAAAACAAAGCAAAGCAAAAAACAAGTGAGTAGTAGGGCTGTCATCAACTAAAGAGATCCTTGGTCGACTAAAGACATGTCCAGCTGATTGCGTAAAAGCTCTCAAAACTACCTCTATGTATCTGATCCCAACTGCACTCACAAGACTATACCTGCACAGGAGTTCATGCAAAAACAACTATTTACACAGAAAAAAAGTACTAGGAAACAATGTATTTATGTAAAGATAAATTCAACTTGTAAATCTTGAGTTACATATAAAAAAGTACCAAATTCCCTGTTAACGCACTCACTAACTTCTCCTTTCTGCTGTTGTCCCATAGAAAAAGAAAAAAAAAAAAATGACTAATACACATTTTGATCGACTGAGACTCTATCGATCGATTACTCAACTAAGCGACTAAAGGACTACAACCCTAATGGCAGGATAAATGAACTTAAATACAGAAACACTTCCTTTATATTATTTTACTTACTTTACTTATATGACCAAAAGTATTTCCTCTTTTGCAATATACTGTGTAATTTAGCTTTCAGCATGCTTTGTAAGTAGTTTAAGTTCAATAGATTTAATAGTTTAAAGGGCTCGTATTATGCAATTTTCTGATCTGTGTTATAATGTTTCCTCATCACAAACAGACCTGGAGTTGCGTTTTGTTTCATTCACACATGTTTAACACACAAACCCTGCGTATTTAGGCTGAGTTCTTTTCTCAAACAGAAAACAGCCTGTTTTACCTCATGGGTTAATGCTGGACAGGTGTTTTTAAACTCCATACACCCATCATTTGGATATTTTCAGCCCTGGAATTTGCAATCTCAGCTGTGCTAAAGGTAAAAGCAGCAGTTAACTTGAAAACTACCACTGCATGACATCACAAGGTGGAACAGAGCATTTTGAGCTTTTGAAATGTACACAGACTGATAATGAAGTGTTACTCAAACATGTGTGAATGAAACAAAACACAACTCCATGTATGTTTTTGATGAGATATGAGTCAATTTTGTGTAATATAGGACCTTTAACACTGAAGTCAAGACATTTTAAAATAGTTCAGATTAACTTTACAGTGTACCAGCTAAAGTAGACATTATCAAGCGTCCAGTCTGATCACGTCTGGACACACGGGCACACAGACCATAGCCCCGTCTGTGTAGGTCCTCTGAAGTGTTTGTGTTGGAGACTCGCACAGCATCAGTCCATATAAAGATGGTGCTTATCCAGGAAAGTTGCGTAATGTTTATTTTTCCCTTTTTTCCTTTTAAGAGAAATGCCTGAGCCAGCATCTCTAATGCAGTCGAATAACACTAATATTTCCATGTTTCAACAAAGAATAGTCTAGGGTTGTATCAAAAATCAGATACTAATCAAAGCTAAAACTAGTATCGAAACAAATTAATAACATGGTTAAAATGGTTAAAAGCTTCAAAATTCAGTTTGCCATAGTGGGAACCTAGGAATTGGGTCTCTATTTTATCTCTAGTAGGGGTCAGCAGGCACCTCTTAAATGAACACTAAGGGCTGTCGACTGAAGAAATTCTTGGCTGAATAAAACTGTTTTTCCGATCGATTAGGTGACTAAAAGTGTCTCTGGCAAAAGCTCTCAAAATGATTAAATATCTCTATGTATCTGACCCAAACTGCACTCAAGACTACACCTACAGAGGGGAGTTCATGCAAAAACTACCATTTATGCAGAAAAAAAGGAAGTATTTATATAAAGACAGATTAAACTTGTGAATTATGTATGTAATCTGCATTTTTACACACTCCCTAACTTCTCCTTTCTGCTGTTGTCCCATATAAATCCTTATAATCAAAATAAATAAAAGGACTACAGCTGTAATACTACCAACTGTATACACCTCATTCTCACCACTCGACAAACAATGATCCCCAGAATGCACCAGGACCACTCTGCCAATCAAACAAAGCACTTCCACTAAACTCATTATTGTTTTTGACCCCGCTGTCCTGCTTCCACTCCGAACCCACCAATCACAGCTCACCGAGGTCATCCCTTTATTTACATATTTCCATCATGGTCCGATCAGCAGCCGCAGTGTAGTGGAGCAGGAGACATTTTCCCAGAATCCTCTCGTGCAGATATGGAGTTGTAGTGTGAAATTGTGGTCAGGAGGCAAAGAAGTGGGGTGGAAAACATGACGTGTTTAGATCTAACTGCTTCATAAGCCCTCCATGTCAAAGCTGCTGCTAATATGACAGCCATGTTTCTCTGCTCTGTTCCTATGTATAGAAACAGGGAGGGGCAAGAATACTACTATACTGCAGAAATACTACTACACTGCAGAAATACACAGAAAAGATATGGTCAGAAAAGTCAAAAAAACACGTTTCCACCTTAAGCCACTCAAACTACACTTTACTACAAACTGCTTATGTTTTTCCACTAACATTCTTCTACTACTACTACTACTATAAAGGCTGCCATTTTTGAAATATTATAATTTCCTTCACAAACAAAATATTCAGTCTTTTTCTGCATAAAAACTACTGACCCTGTAGTTTAGATCTGTACAAACATGTTCTGATTCGATTCTTGTTTCAGTTTCATATTTCAGTCTTTTTGTCAATTCTTCCGGATGCGTTTAAAATGTGAACTTTGAACCGAATAGAATCCTATTATTAAAACATAAAACACAAATCTGATCACAGCTGCAATGCTTGTCAGAAAAAAACACAATTAGATATTTTCACGACATCATTCTAACTGTTAATATTAAAATGATGCTGTACTACTACTAAAAACTACTTCTATTTCTACTACTACCCATATTTCCGATTCTTTATTGACATGTTCCCCATAGAGAAGTTTGTCCTCTGCATTTGGCTCATCCTTCAGTGTCGTTGGGACCGATCAGGAGAAGTGGGGACCCATCTCCAGATCTTGAGCTTGGTCAAGACTAGAGGAATACACATGATACTCAATACTGATTCTGATACCACGATGATGAAATGATGGAATTTTCAGCATTAAATCATAGTACTTTCTTTTATATTCCCATGTGTAATACCTCAGTCGTCCAGGTAGGTTCATAGTGGTCCATGAGTGTGTACTAGTCTACGTGTCTTATACTTGCTCTGATACGGCTCAAGATAATTCTAAAGCTATTCAGGTAAAGTTCATTTTTGTCCTGTGAATATGACTTTTTTACTATCGGTACTTACTCAAATAATTATCTAGTTTTGAGTTGTAGTATTGATAAGTGTCTGATTTTTAATACTTTTGACAATCTTAGGACTACCTTAGCTGGAAGATTTTATGTTGTAGTTGATGGAGGAAACCGGAGTGCCCAGAGGAAATCCACCCAGACACGGGTAGAACATGCAAATTCTGCACAGAAAGGCCCCACCCTGCCTGGAAGTCAAACCCGTGACCTTCTTCTGTGAGGTGAGAGAGATACTACTCCCAAAACATATCTGCTTCTATTCTAACAACGAACACACTCTCACCAGCGTGGATTTTAAATGAGCAGAAGTAGATTTAAACGTTTGAAAGACTGTCAGGTCTCACACCTCTGCAGCAGCTCCTGACATTTACCCAGTCGTTTCCCCCATATCAATAATGTAGGATTATAATTGTCCCCTTTGAAGTGGCTGTTTAACTAATCCAGGGAGCAGCGCTTCTGCCGGGGTCCCGTTTTCAGCTCCGCAGAGACAGGGGGAGACGTGGAGGAAGAGGAGGGCTGTGTGGAGGGAGTGAGCTCTAATCCAGGCTTTGTGAAGCTCAGATCTGTACGGTGAGCTGTCAGGATCAAGGCTCGCGGTGAAACAGCCTGCAGGTAAACCCAATCATGTGTGACGTCCAAAATATGATGTTAAATGCAAAATGGAGCCAGAAATTTAAGGTAGACCAAAATGTTCTCAAGAGAGGACGAAAAAGTGTCACCAAGATGTATTGTGGTAGAGGAAAGCTATTATATACTGTATTCGCAAGTGTACTAGCGACTTTGAACACAGTAATAGTAAAATATCTGTCAAAACTGATAAAAAAAAAAATAAGTAAATGATTTATTAAAAAAGTATATATCAAATACTGTATTACCTATAATTTGAATGATTTATTAAAAAAGTATATATTTAGCATACTGTTTTTTTTTAAGGTGTACTATGTAACTTTTCTGTTGGAATGTTCCACACTATCACATTAAACGTCTAAATCTTGCATCTTAAGCAATGCACTGAAGCCTTATGCGAGTGACTGGAGTGTGCATTCTTACTGTGGCCCGGTCGTATTATGGTAAATGGTAAATTGTCACATTTTATACATCACTTTTCCACCTTCAACACACTCAAAATACTTTACATCAAAGAACTGTGGGGGGAGGTGAGTTAAGTGTTTGCCCAAAAAAACAACAACAACAGCTTTCATCTGTGGGAGCTGGAATCACACCACCAACCTGTGGATCAGTGGATCTGATCAAACTACCAATGTTTACCAACTGAGCTTCTGTCGCTCATCATCTTCTCTTTTATCATGGACATAAATCAGTTTAATCTTGATACTGAACATTCCAGGCAAAGCGATATCATTTCCACGGCAACAAGTAGTTTCACAGTGCACCTTTAAAGATTTTAAAACACTAAACTGACTTTTTAAAATCTGTGTTATAACTTTTTTTTTCCATTTCAGACATCTAGTATGTAAAGTTGTGTTGTGTTTCTTTCATTCCTTCATATTTAGGCAGTTTCACCTTGTGATGTCATGAAGTGATAATCTAGGAAGTGCTTCTTCATGATACAAAATCAACACAGCGTCATCAGACATCAGACACCAACAGCCCAGGTTCAGTTGTGACTGTAGTGCCTTTTTAAAACAAACATTAAGCTGCATACTGTTCTTTTAACAAATGTGAGATAAGTAAGTTTAATGCCATATGGTGGAACATTTCAAGCAAAGCAAAAAACGTGGCAGGCCTGTGTATGCAAAAAGTTAAGTACTGCCAAAGTATATTTTGTTCGGGAAACTACACAATAACTTTATAACTCCTCATCAGGATCGTAACACAAGTCGGGCTGAAGCTGCAGATGAGACTAAGATGTTATTTGAATCTGTGAGTGAGCCAGTACAGTTCATAAAGTCATCACAAATTCCTGGTAATAAATCAAAGTAGATTCTTGAAATCCCACCAAAAGCTTGGACCTTGAACACGTCGGTTATGGCGTTGCATAAGTCCCATATCAGCTATGAGGCTGGATTTCAGCGTATTATCAGCAGTCTGCAGCTTCTGTCAAAGTGTGAAGCCGTTTTGATTCCATTTATTGGTTCATTCTGAGCAGAGTTCATGCAGAGTGCCATGCTACCACAGCGTTTGAACATATGGGACGTAATTAAAATGTATGAAAAGGCTCAGTATGCAGGGACCTATGGAGATCAAAGTGGAGAAATGCTGTGTGTTTAATGTGCCTGGCCTCACTGAGCATGTGCACAACAGGGACCGACAATACAAAACTACAGCTTTAGACAATCTACTGTCAGCTATGAGGTCCCCCCAAAATAAACAAGTCTACATTTAGCCCATCTAGAGTTACAATCTTGATCAGGAGCTATTATGTTATTGTGTAGTTTTCCTAACAAGACACACTTAAACATCCTATATTATGCACAATTGACTCTTATGAGCTTTTACCCATGTTATAATGTTGTTACCTCAGCAAAAACATACCTGAGTTGTGTTTTGTTTCACTCACACATGTTTGAGTAACACTGTGTTATTAGTTTGTCTATATCTCAAAAAAGCTCAAAATGCTCTGCTCCACCTTGTGATGTCATGAAGTGGTATTTTTCAAGTTAACAGCTGCGCTTTACCTTTAGTTCAGCAGAGATTAGCAATTCCAGGTCTGAAATTATCCAAATGATGCTAATGAAGGTGTATGGAGTTTAAAAACACAAAGGAGCACTTCCTGTATTACCACATGACATCACAAGGTGGAACAGAGTGTTTATTGTTTGAGAGAAGAAATCAGTCTTGTGTGTTAAACATGTGTGAATGAAACAAAACACTATTCCAGGTATGTTTTTAATGAGGAAACGACATTATAACAATAATATGCCGATAGAGACACATACATGTTTTTCTCATTCTCAGCATAAGAGAATTTTAGATCAATCTTACATACTGTCCCTTTATATTACAGTGTTTTATATTACACAGATACATTTAAAAACATGTATTTTATTGCCTCTCTGCAGCTCAGAGAGGCACTTGGCCTTGGTCATTTGTTTGTTGCCATGGAGACAGGTTGATGTTAATGTTTAGTTTCATGAAAGTTTGAAGCCGCACTGTATTGTTTTCTAGACAAAGGCTTAAACGTCATATATTACACAACCTGACTCTTGTGAGTCTTAATCTATGTTATATACCTGGAGTTTTGTTTTGTTTCATTCACAAATGTTTGAGCTGAGATGTTTTATTATTAGTGTGTCGACATCTCCAAAGCTCAAGATGCCCTGTTCCACCTTGTGATGTCATGAAACCATAGTTTTCAAGTTAATGGCTCCTTTTACCTTTACCTCAGTGGAGACTGATGGTTCATTTTATCAGTTTAATTCTATGGGAAGGACTGCTGCCCTCTACTGGTGTGGTACTGATAAACAGGAATCATTTGAATCACTCTCTTCCTGGTTACTTGTACTTCAAAATGTTTTGTCTTTTATAAATTGATTTGTGATTTGAAATGTTATCTATAATTAACTAGGTGTTTCTTTTTTTAATGTGTCTATCAAATTTACAATTACAGCTCACAACAGTCACTTTTGTGTGATACAAAAGCTTTAAAAATGGCTGTAGCAAAGTGTGTTTTTTATGATTCCTGAGAGCCTTCTGCACTATTACAGAAGATGACAACACAAACAATACCAAATGGTTTGAAAATCTAAAAATGATGTAGAATAGCCATTTTGAAGCAGCATCACCTCTCAAAAGGATGAATGAGCCAATGTCTAAGTCCCTGTATTAACAGCACTGCACCTCTGTGTATGTGTGAGTGTGGTGCATGTACTGGAACTGTCCACAGAAAACACCACAGTCTGACAAATGAGGAGTAAATGCCTCGACCTTTCCTTATGAAGAGTTCCTAAATGCCACTGGTGTCACCCTCACTCACATCGAGCCCCACATACACACAAACATACACATATACACACGTGCACTACTGTAAATAATGCTGTTAAAGCTTCAGTCTGTACTTTTCTCTGTGCAAATGCCTCCTGGCTCAGCTATTGGTGTTTCACATTTGACATTATAACTATGCTCTCATCACCTTGACCAGTTGTATTTGTGTTTATATGACCAACATCAGACTGAAAACATCCAAAATGTCACAACTACCATAGTCACAACAACAGTTTCTGGTGGATTTTAATGTGTTCTATTTGGCAACAGTGGTCTGACATTTACTTTATAAAGGGTCCTTGCACCGGTGTAAATACATAGCTGCCCTCACCTCTGCCCAGCTCAAAAACAAATGTAGCAGCAGGGGATATGTTCCTACTATAGATACAAAACAGGCCCCAAGGCCAGCTCTGCTGGCCTTGGGGCCCTAAGCAGCTGCTTAATCTGCTTATAGACTGGGCCGGTCCTGTTCATTGGACAGAAATGAACTTTTCCTGAATAGCTTTAGAATGATCTTGAGCTGTATCAGAACAAGTATAAGACACATAGATATGCAGTAGATATGTATACGATAGATTAAACTTGTAAACCGTGAGTTTAATCTGCCGTTTTAAATAAATACCAAAAAGCACCAAACCTTCAGCTAACTCACTCACTAACTTCTCCTTTCTGTTGTTGTCCCATATAAATCCTTATAATCTAAATGAAATGATTAATCAACTAATACACCTTTCAACTACTGACCAATTAATCGACTAAACTACTAAAAGCCTATATCCCTAGTGTCAAATGGTGTAAATAAAGATGACAAACAGGCCTGAATATAACTGTGGAATGAGATGTTAAAATATTTATGTGACCACCAAAATCTCACTGGAAATCTCCAGAAGCCAAGGCAGACACATCCTGACAGGTTTTCCGTTAAATAAGTTTGAGATGATAAAAGCAGGCCTGCTCCACACTATTTATCTGACCTTGAAACGACAAAACTTCTTACATTGTATTGTAATTTCTCACTGTGAAGTCCTGATGAGATTCAGGGGGGCAGTGAAAGTCACTATATTCACTCTCTGAATCATTAAACCGCAGATGGAAAGCGTGTGAACTTTTCCACCTTCAAAGCACTCAAAGCACTTCACATCAAGGAACCACTCACCCATTCACACATACATTTATACACCAGTGTACACACTGGGGACGAAGTGGGTCTTGTCCAAGGACACAATGACAGCATTCATCTGTGAAACCCGGAATCACACTGGCAACCGGTAGGTCAATGGATCTGAAGTAATGTTTATTTCAAGAGCGGGATTTGAACTGCCAACCTTCATCTCAGTGGACGAACACTCTACCACACATGTGTCAAACTCAAGGCCCGTGGGCCAAATGTGGCCTGTCACATCATTTTACGTGGCCCATGACAACGTAAATTAGAAGATATGACTGTCTTAACTTAGACTGTCAGTTCATCAGGAGATAGACATTTACACAGACATTTTTTAATATCTATGCAAATCCATATGCAATATTTGTAACTTGAATAAGTCATAAATATAGAAACAGTTAATTAACAAGATTAAAAAGACATTACATTTGGTTACATTTGGTTTATCTTACAGTTACATCTGGCCCTTTGAGAGCAACCATTTTGTTGATGTGGCCCTCTGTGAAAATGAGTTTGACACCCCTGCTCTACCAGCTAATGTCGCCCCTTTTCACATCATTAAGACAAGCGTGACCTTACACTGTATTGTGGGCAACAAAAGGTGTCAACTCTGAACTAAACACAAAATATCAGCTCATTATAATATTATTTACAATATTTATACATTTACTCGAATGAAGAAAAAGTTGAACTCCTCAAACAAGTCATTCATCCTAAAAACTTTTAATCAGAGTTGGGTGTAAATAGCCAAAATAAATAAATAAGTAACCCTAAGTGTACAAATATTCTGCTTAATGTTGCTCATGTAGAAGTACAAAGTAAGGTCCAGGTCCAAGATACAGTGATGGAAAGTGACAAAGTACTAAAAAGTAAAGTAAGTACTGTTCAACTGCAGTATCTGTACTTTACTTTGGTTAATTTTACAATGGATACTTTTTAAACTTACACTTAAGTACATTTGAGAGAAGGAATCTGTGGTTTCTGTGACCTACTGTATTTTTGAGCTAGATGGAAAAGTAAAAAGTAGTTTGTGTACTTTGAGGAGTTGTTTCATGAGAACATCCTGGCTCACTAGACCATAGAACTCACTGTATTATTATTATTATTGAGTACATGCATTTGAACATGATGTGAGTTGACCTCATCTGTATTAAACATGATTGGCTTATAGGATGTTGCGACACCTGAAACGTAGTAACACACCGGGTTTAACGTATAATACACGGATAAACACTGTCCTCCAGCGGGAGAATGTGAAACTACACTTTACATTTCTAAAAACACAGCCACTACACAAACTGCGCAGCAAAGGGCGCTATTGCTTCGATAATAAACTCACAGTGTATACTCTCCAGAGGCAGACTCCAGACACAGTGCAGTTCTTCCATAGACGCTCCGGGCTGAACACATGTACAGGAGCCGGGGACACCTGAGCGCGCGGGCCCTCCCTCCAGGCGCGTGGACACTGCGCCAGCCTCAGGGGTCAAAGGTCACTGTGCAGTTTACGGTTGGAAGTGGAAAGAAGAAGCGGAGATACTATTTTCTCAGATTAAACTTTTTCTTTTGAATTAATTGTAGGCCTACTTAGTTTTGTTTTTATAATAAAATATTTATTTAACATTTTATATATTTACTTAAGTAATATCGGAAACATTGTGCACCTAAAGACTCTCCAAGTGAACACCGCCATTTTGTTCTTCTTTCTGGATGCTACATTTCAATAGAAAAGTAAACGATTTGTTAAATATTTGAGGTAAACACATAGATAAACAAAGTGCTAGCTGTGTAGTCCTAGCTAGCATTTACCTCAGCTACTTTCACCAGTCACTACTTATTAAACTTTAGGCTAATTAACATGGACAAGCTAACCTTTATGATGTTCATCCTCCACTGTCTTGTCTCCATAGAAATGAAGTTGATGAGTTCATTTGCAAAAACAGATCATTTGGAAAAGTCAAATGGCAAAAGTTGGAGGTTTGTTTACATTTAATATACTTAGGAAAAACACATATTTTTTACTGCTATAAAAATATAATTGCATCCCTTCTTGATAAAACCTAACATTATCATTGACATTGTCTCTAGAAGATGGTTGCTTTGCCTGGAATATTACACACTGTGCCATTAAATGTATCTAGCTTGCATGTCTTCAAGCATTTACTAAATCACAGGTGTTTTTAATTAAAACCAAACAAAACCTTGAAACAGAGACAAGCAGGTGGTGTACTGCCTGTCAGAAAAGTTACATAGTGTGCTTTAAACAGCAGCTGTTAAGCTACTTCAGTGACAGACTTGAATAACTCACTGTAAAACCGGTTGTCTGATTGTAGGGGAAAAAAAGTGCAGTGTCCACAGTGTAAGCCCTGAGGAAATCTGAAAGAAAGAGGTGTGGCAGAGAGGTCATGGGCAGGTCGCCGTGGTGACGTATCCAGATGAAACCATGACTCAGGTGTGTTTGGAGAACGGCAGGAGCATTACAAGACACTTACAGAGCGTATGTTTAATAATCCTGTATATTCAGAGTAGTCTCCTCACTTGTTCTGTGAAAAACACTGTCTAACAGATGTTATTTCTTTCCCTGGAATGTTCCACCGTATTTATTTTTATGGCAACAAATGGGTGGCGCCACCAGGTTACTGGTCAGATTTGTGGAGAGGCGAATTCACTTACAATAGCAATTCACGTTTCTCTGATTTTGAAACACCTGTACTTGAATAAATGAAAGATAAGTGTAATGCCATACAGTGGAACTTTCCAAGCGGAGTAATAACATCTCAAAGAAAACAACTATGTAGAAATAATCACCGTATGCAAATTTTTAAACTATTAACAAACCTCTAATAATCTTATAATTACACTCAACATACTTGTACTCAATGCTACCAAGTGTAAGGTCAAAATGGACTCTTGTGAGCTTTATTTCATGTTAGAAAGCTGTTTCCTCCTTAAAAACATACCTGAAGTTGTGTTTTGTTTCAGAATACTCTGTTCCACTTTGTGATGTCATGAAGCGCTAGTTTTCATGTTAACAGCTCCTTTTACCTTTAGTTCAACAGAGATTGGCAATTCCGGGACCGAAATAATCCAAATGATTCTAGTGAAGGTGTATGGAGTTTAAAAACACAGTGGAGTGTTTTCTGTTTGAGAGAACTTAATAATATGCAGGGTTTGTGTGTTAAACAGGTCCAAATGAAACAAAACACAACTCCAGGTCTGTTTGTGATGAGGAAACATCATTATAACAAAGATCAGAAAATAGTACCCTTTAATGCACATAATACTATTGTACTTTTCAATATAACGTAGTAGCCTATTTGACAGTGATGTTTTTCTGACTGGCAGCCCGCCGCAGCAGTGGATCGTGGAGGAAGCAGATAAAGGATTTGATTGACAGAGCTGTCACACGTGGGAGGAGTCTACAGTGTGGAGGTCTGTTTACCGTGAAGAATAGTGCAATTGTGAGCGGCCATGTTTGTTTATAATGGTCCAGTTGTAGTAGAGGGATTGTGAGGGTTTTTATGGAGACGCAAGTGTGGTTACTTGTCTCTTCTTAATACTGCAGTCTGAGGTGGCATTGACGTTTTTTTAATCTCAGAGACAACACTGGGAGATGTCCAGAAACAGGCTGACAATTCAAAGAGGATCGATGTTAAAGGAAAATAGACTTAGGAGTTAGTAGCGGAAATATCCCAAAAGGATTCTCTTTGTCACATAGACTCCAGTCCAATATTTGAAGTTTTGCACTGGCTGCCCTTGACTACTGAACAGCTTTTGCCAACTTTCACTAACAGGAGAGCCTTTAAAAATAAGCTGCAGTGCTTTAAGTACCTGCCCATCAACCAGTGCTGGAAGGTAACGAAGTACAAGTAGTAAAGTACTGTACTTAAGTAGAATTTGTATGTATCTGTACTTTACTTAAGTACATTTTACAGTGGAAACTTTTTACTTTTACTTCACTACATTTGAGAGCAGTATCTGTACTTACTACTGCACTATATTTCTGAACTGAACTGATAAGTAAAAAGTAGTTTTGATATATTTTGAGGGGTTGTTTTTACCATGTTCGTGATAACATGCTGACTAAAGTTTTCGAGGTCAAGCTTCGGCTTTGAGCAAAACAAAAATAAATACACAAAGTTCATGAGTAAAGTTGAGACATTATTTGTATTCCTGATGTGAACCAAAATATGTATAATTTTAATCAATATCACTACATTTAACACTTTAACAGGTTAACACACTTCAACACTGTGAAATATGTTTACTTTTTCTCTTAAAGTACATTTTTAAACAGGTAATTAAATATATTTACTTAAGAAGATTGTTTTAATGTGATGCTTTTTCTTTAACTTGAATATCTTTTTACCTGTGTATCTGCACTTTTATTTACTTCACCCACCTCTGCTGTCAGTCAGAGGGTTTTGTAGTCCAGCAGTATTTATGAGATGGATGGAAGATGTTATTGCTTTGCTTTGACTGTTTCACAATATCGCATTAAAATGTTCTATCTCCATGGCAGTGACGTGCGGTGAGGTTCATGGCTGGTGAGGCACTGATATCATCACAATCAGATTTACAAACATGTAAACCAGGTGTCAGTACATTTGGTCTTGGGTCAATGTCTCTCCCAGTAAGTGACCGGGGCCAGAATAAAAAAGAATCTCAAAATAAAGTTCCGAAGGCCGTATGAAATAGATCTAATAGTGTGAAATAAAAAAGCAAGCTGGTTTTGTATTGCTTTTTAAAATCCTTATTCTGGTTCCCCAGTTTTTAATGGATTGATATCATTAAATTTCTTACCATTTCGTACCACTCTGTTTGAAAAGAGCGAGTCTTTCGTCCCGTCGTCTGGAGCAAACCATTTAGCTCCTTTAGCATTGGTCTCGGTACTTTAATTATAACCTCCTGCTTTGTCCAAAAGTCCAGTTTAGAAAACTGCTCGAGAGGCACGAACAGCCGGTGCCTCTCTGCACGTCTCTTCTCAGTATTTCAACGGTAAATGTAAAAATTCAGCGATTTTGAATAAAAAAAGAATTAAATTGCAAAGTTAAATAGAAAATAACTTAATAGTACAAATCTTTGGATAAATATAACCATTTCATTTATTTTTTCTCTGTGATGACAGGTGAGGCATGGCCTCCCCTGTCTCCCCTGACTGCACGTCACTGGCCTTGATACTCCATACCAATTTTGATACCACCATGATAATGAAAACACTCTTTATTTAGAGATTAGAATGTGATTTTAAACTTTAAATCATAGTACTTTCTTTTCTATTCCCATGTGGTCTTATATCTGTGTAAAAAGCAGCAGCGTCACTGCTGAGCTACAGCACAGTCAGTCTACGTGTGGTACAGACGGCTGGTGCCTCTCTGCACGTCTCTTCTCAGGATTTCAACGGTAAATGTAAAAAATCAGCGATTTTGAATAAAAAAAGAATTAAAATTGCCCTCCCTGACTGCACGTCACTGCTCCATGGAGACAACCAGGCGACATCACCAGGCTAAGTTACAGTTCAGATCTGTAAAGGGGCAAGCGGCTCAGTGTAAGAAAGTTTTCCACTGTGTATTTGAGCGCTAAAACTTGAGTGAATTAAATGCTAGATATACAAGTTTAATGCCACACTGTGGAGCATCACACGGAAATAAGCAGCTGGTAGAGCCCTATTAGAAAAGTTACAAAGCAGAATGTTTTATAAGTCATTAACTATAATAAATGACAATATTGATTTGAATGATTAGTGTAAATTTTTCTTTCAAAATCTTCTGAACAGATTCTGCTTAGACGCTGACAGAAAAAGTCCTTCACATGAGAAGTTCAAACAATGGTTCTCTGCCTATTTTATGAAAAAGTGACTTAATGTTTCAAAGATAAGCACCACCATTATGGATGTCAAGATTATTACATTACAATAGATCTTTGTGATTATTCAGGTCACAATATAATCAGATGACCAAAAAAAAATAATACTCGTGTGCATTTTAGAAGCTAAATTAACTCATTTGCATTTAATCTGTTCTACAAAAAAGTACAGTTTATATGAAGTGCTTTTTTTATCTGGGTGTTAAATGGTCACATTTTTATATAGAGTTTTTTCCACTTTCAAGGCACTCAAAGCTCTTTACATCAAGGAACCACTCACACATTCACTCACACATTCACACACCAGCGTACACAGACACTGGAGGCAAGATGGGTTAAGTGTCATGGCCAAGAACATAACGAGAGTATTCAGCTGAAATGAAGGATTTCACAGTTGTTTGGTCATGAGGTCAATAATCCTGAGTAATAGTTAAATGGTGGTGTTTTTTTCTCACAATAATTGGAACACTAAAATGTGATATTGTGACTACCGTACACCCCAAGATGAAGATAACAGATTAGCAGAAATATTTTTAATAGTAAATAGGGCGCCATCTCTGCTGCTTCAGGTGTGATTTTAAGGAGGAAACAAGATTCTAACATGAATTAAAGCTCACAAGAGTCAATATTGTGTAGTATTGGAGCTTTAACAAATAATATAATAGTCCATGTATATTGTGTTTCTACTTGCTAGCTAAATATAGAGCCTTGTTTTGGTAAGTTAATTACTGTTCTCTTATGTAACACAGATACTAATCATTACTAATAGTAATTATGTAGGCTAGACACGGCCTATCATGACTCACCTCACACTGGACTTTCCTCACGCAGGTGTTTTGTAGCATTTCTGTATTCCACTGACGCCGGAAAAGTTTCCACCATCAACAAAGCTGGAGTTATTCTGACAGGCAGTTAAATGAGCTATTAGCATTAGCACATTAGCAAGATATAAGGGGTTAACTGAACTGCTCACCTGTCGCTATCCAAAAGCCTTTACAACCAAAATAACCCCATCACGCCGCCGCTTCTAAGAGACTGGGATAAATAAATTGAGTAGCAGGAATTAGACCGTACCAGTAGGTCTTGATCTGAGTCTGTTTCATCTGTTCCTCACCTGTCTATCACCCGGAGTCTTTAATGTGCCTCTTCTGCCAGCACATAGTCAGTATCAAACAATGGAAGTGGTTTTTTTTTCAGATGTAGAAGTTATGAATAGATCAGTGTGTTCTAGTTGGATTAGATTAGTGGGGAAATAAGTAAAGAATATTGTGGAAAATGTTGGTTGTAATTATGTTTAGTTTGTTACTGACCAGTTTTAAGCATTTTAGGGAGGATTTTTTTTTTTTTCTGAAATAGCATCCTTGACTCATCCACACTATAATAACAGCTAAAAAATGTTGTGATATTTTGCTTGAAAAATTTGCAAAAAATATGTGTATTTCTTGAACAGCATTTGTAGCAGTATCTATTCCTCAAGATTTGTATTAAACGAAAAACAATATATAAAACTAATCATTCGCATTGGTCTATTAGCCATCACACCACAGCTGCTTGGAGAACATTTGCACATTTAAAGGTGCACCCAGTAACTTTTCTAGAGCCGGGTACGTCATCTGTTCATCAACATATCACTGGTCAGGTCACTGCACTTGCCTGTTTCCATGGAGATAGATATAGAAAAGTTATATATGGCAATTATTTCAAGTAATCCTAAAATGTATCAATATTATTATAAAGGCTATTCATAAATCCATATATTTTGGTGCGGCAGTTAACCTCTAGTATTTTATGTATAAATCAGTACTTGTACTTTACACAATAGAGTCATAGTATCCATCACTCAGCACTTATTTACTGTATAACATAAAACGCCCTTGTACTCATCTCCTCTTGTTGACCCTGGTTTAATCCTGGTACACCGTGTTAACTGCACGTCAGGCTTGACGCACAACAGGAAACTGGCAACAACAAAACCAACCTGGCAACCAACTGGGCTTTGGCACACACCCACCAATGTACTATTTATGGACAGAGTAGTAGCAGCAGTAGCAATGTCAGTAGCAATAGAAGTTGAAGGTATTAGAAGAAATAGTAGTAGCTGTATTGTAGCCAGTGATGGAAGGTAACAAACTACAAGTAGTAAAGTAATATATATATAGACTTAAGAGTTAGTAGCGGAAATATCCCAAAAGGATTCGATTTGTCACATAGACTCCAGTCCAATATTTGAAGTTTTGCACTGGCTGCTCTTGACTACTGAACAGCTTTTGCCAACTTTCACTAACAGGAGAGCCTTTAGTGCTTTAAGTATCTGACCATCAACCAGTGCTGGAAGGTGACTGGTAGTAATAGTAAATATGTTTACTTCTTATATCAGAGCAGTTTGTCTGTAGTTTTATAATTGAAGAAGACCAAGTGAATCTGTTTAGAAATCTAGATTGTACCAGTACCAGCAGCAGGTAGTTCTAATACTGTAGTAATAGTGGTATATAGAACTAATTATTAATAGCAGTTGCAGTAGCAGTGGTTACAAGGTCATTAAACTGTTTTCTGATCTATGTTATAATGTTGTTTTCTCATCAAAAACATAGCTAGAGTTGGGTTTTATTTCATTCACACATGTTTAACACACAAGCCCTGAATAGTTGAGTTTTTCACTCTGTTCCACCTTGTGATGTCATGTGGTGATACAGGAAGTGCTCCACTCTGTTTTTAAACTCCATACACCTTCACTAGAATCATTTGGATAATTTCAGCCCTGAAATTGCCAAATCTCTACTGAACTAAAGGCAAAAGACAGCTGTTAAAAAAAACTACAGCTTTCTGACATCACAAGGTGAACAGAGCATTTTGAGCTTTGGAGATGTTAACAGACTACAGATAAAGGGTTATTCAAACATGTGTGAATGAAACAAAACACAACTCCCGGTTTTTGAGGAGGTAATAGCATTTTAACATGGCATATGGCTCACAAGGGTAAATTTTGTGTAATATAGGACTTTTAATCTCTCATGAGGGAAATTCATCTACATTTGACCCATTTGACTGCATTTCACAGTACAGTGCTTAGGGTCCCGTCTCCAGATCTGGAGCTAGTCTTGGTTGGGACTACCTTAGCTGGAGGATTTGATCTAGTGTGCATATTTTAGGTTGATGGGAGACACCGAGCAACTCCATACAGAAGCCAGGACCTTTTTGCTGTCAGAGTGCTAATAGTAGTAGTAGTAGTAGTAGGAGGAGTAGTATCAATCATTGACCTTTAACTTGTCAATGATGAGGTAAAGTACAAAAAGATCATAGTAGCAGTTAGTTGAAGTAGCTGTAAAAGTACTATAGCTCTCCAGTCCAGAACTATTACATTTATGCAAACTGTAGCTGTAAGTTAATAACAAAGGACCCGTAGATAATGAAAAATGTGACACTGGTGACTTTGTCCAAATGAGCTGTCATGGGCCACACAGGTGATATTGAATGTGGGTCACACGTTCAGTCACTGGGAGCTGGCCGTCCTTCCCTTTAAATGTTAAAGTCCCTGTATATAATAAGGAAGTGGTAACATTACGCACAACAATACTGTGACTCATAGAAAAACTCTGTCACAAGAGTCCGCCCATCAGCTGAGCACCATGACCTTTGGAAAATATTGTTCAAATAGGTCAAGCTTAGAAGTAGGGCTACAGGGAGTTACACACTCTCATTCACGCTTTCTTTTTCTTTATTTTTACTACTTTCTATTGTATTGTTTTAGAACTGAAGAAGCGGCTCAGATGAGCAGCGCAACATCTTCACTCCTACAACTTTTTGCCCAGTTGACAGATTTAACTTGGGCTTTTACTACTACTTTCTATTTTAGATACACACAGAAGACATCAAATATATGAAGCAAGATATATGGAATTATGTAGCAAAGAAAAAAAAAGTCTACAAAATATTTTTCGACAAAGCAAACAATGGCTACTTTGAAGATTTGAATACAAAATATAAAAAAAATGCAGTTATTTAACTTTTTTCTTTGCTACATAACTCTATATATCTTATTTCATATATGTGATACGTGATTCTTCTGTGTGTATATCACACGTAGAAAGCGTAAAAATAAAGAAAAAATAAACATTGAATGAGGTGGTGTATTCAAAAGTTTGAATAGTAGTGTATGTTTGTGACTGCGGTGGTAAGAAGTACATTGAGGTCTTTGTATATATGTATAACAACTCTTAACTTGTTTAAATGGGAGTGTTCTTTTCAATTTGCCCAGGAAAGCATTCATTTGATTTTATACTGAATTATTTCTAATATATTGCAGATTCCAATCTTCAAAGTTACACAAAGTACACATGTATACTGTTTGCCCTAACCAAAAAACAAAAACGTGGGTTTCAACATGACCTGCTTGTCTCCATGGAGATGGATGTGTTTATTGCTATACTGTGGAATCAAATGGTGGATAAAATCATTGTTAATAATTTGATAATATTTTGTGGAAAGTGTAAAGAGATTTTCGTAAGATTTCAAATGTTAACTACATTTTTATTTTGTCTTTTCAAAAAATTTAAAACATCTCTGTGTGTTATCTACAGTAAACCGTCTCCATCTCTCAGTGTAATATTTACTTGTAGTTGCAGCAGCCGATCACAAACTCCTCTCAGTTCAAATCCATGTCTGTTGTACACTCTTAGACACTGTAGACAACATTCCACGGCTCTGCTCCAGTCCTGGACAAAGCCCACTTGTGTTTCATCATGTCCCCCCCAAACAACCCCACGGCAAACACAGACTGCAGCACAAACGCCTATTCCAGTCTCAACTGCAGAGGAGCCTTTGTCCCGTGGAGTTTAGTTTTACAAAAGATTTATACAAGCGTTACATGCAGAAGAACAAAGCAAGAGCGGGATCGAACAGGAAGGAAGAGTCTGTGAATATTATTTAGGTTATAAATATTAGCCTGTGCTGGTGCATGCATTTGGCTACCATGCGAGTACAGTTCATCACAGTTTGTGCAAGTAGAGAGTCCCCTTCAAACCTGGCATTCAAATGTAGAGCTGCTGAGTCTAATTGTGTAATATTGTGATCTGGGGACATTTGGAGAAGGGTTGGCGAGTGTGCTCGGATATGTGGAGGAGGGAGCAGGTGCGCGTCCTGGCTTAGAACAGGGGAGATGCTAAAATAGGTTTTGTCAGAATCTTGTAGCACATCATACCAAATATGTCTTGTTTTATTGAAGTGGAACTAAACACTGAATCCACTTTTTTGCTCCTAAACTGCGCATATGATATTTTAATAGCATCATCTGCTGTTCCTTCCTGGCCAGAAACGCCTACATCTAAATTTGATTTACCTTCAGTGCGATTTCAAGTAGTTGGTGACATCACAAAAGACTGCCCTGATTACAGCCAGGTGTTTCTGATTACAAACACCTGGTTGCAGGGGCGGAGTTTGAAGCATGGATACCTGTTACACCAATCACAGTGTTCCTTATGCCTCCAGACTCCGCCCCTCCTTGCCCCTCACGCTCTTCTTTAGTCCTCCATGTACTGCCCAGTTTAGCTGCTCTATTAAAATGTGTGGTTGGAGGCGGAGTTTTGTTGTTTAGCCCTACTTTAAGTTTGTGGATCTTCTAAATGCCTTACAATTTCAACTAGGACTTCCTCATTAAGACCACTGTTTTAAAGGTGCACTATGTAACTTTTCTAATTTGCCTCTTTTTCATTAATTCAATTTTTCAGTTTTATTGCTCAGATGTGTTGAAAACCATGCTGAATGGGCTTGCCTCTTCACAGATCTGACCTGTAACTTGGCCGGGTAACCTCACATGCTTGTTTTCATGGATATAAGTTTAATGGCATACTGTGGGACATTCTTGGATGTTCAATAACCTCTCCATGCAGACAAGCAGATAGCAGACCTTCCATCTGAAAAGTAACAGTGTATCTTTGATGAGAGCCTAGTGTGTTGGATATATCTGAATAAATATGTATAATGAAGTGAATTTGTTCATTAATATGATCTTGTAACTTCCTTAAAATACAATTGTGCATTTTGTTCATTGTAATCTATAAAGAACACACTTTTCTTTCGCATAATGGAGACTGTATTTCACAGTCTGCTCGGTTGAGTTTACTCATCCAAAGCAGGATCCATACACATTTAACTAGTAACAACTGTGGAGTACACCTCTGTTTGGGGGAAACCTCACATAGGCCCCCTCTAATATAAATTAATAAGAAAAGGGTCAAATTCAGGGGCCCGGGACAGCAGACCCCTTGATGACTTATTTGTTTCTATTTGTTCTTCATCAGTGAAAACAGAAAGATAACAAACCTTATCCACAGATGGTAGAACATGCAGTTCTAGTTTAGCTCCTTTGCTAACTTGGAAAATAATACAGTGATGTTTATTCTTCCAGTCTGATTATGCAAAGTTATGCATTTGTCAGACATTTCAAATGATTTTTGGAAACCATAACTTTGGCAGTACTTTGGGTCTATACATATTAATTTATCAGAGGCTTCGGTTTGTGTTCATAATCCACCAACAGAGGGCACAAGGACTCCACCTCCTAACCTACAGGAAGTGCTACATAAACAAGTATATACTCTAAATATGCATTAAAGGTGCAGTATGTAACTTTCTGGAGGTGGCATGTCACCTGCATAACTCCATGGAAACGTTAAAACCATACCACGGAACATTCTTCATGGAGATAGATATGTTTTATGCCATACAGTGGAAGATTATAGCCAAAGCAACATTTCCATGGAAACAACGAGGTGCGGCTCTCCGCCAGGCCAAGTAAAAGTCAGGTTTATGGAGATGCAAACCTGCTCAGAGCAAAATGAAAACCACAACCAAAATGAAAAAAACAAACAAACATGCTTTTATTTTAGTCTATTTTGGCTAAAAGTTACATACTGTGGCATTAAATGATTTTGACCTTTCAGTTCTTAAGATTGATAATCATCTCTACCTCTTATAAAGTTGTGAAAAAAGCCATGGAGAGATAGATCCAGTATTTTTGATTAGTGAACAACATTACAAAAAACAAAAAAACAAAAACAAAAATCTATTTTACATAATTTTGTACATTTAACTATTTACATTTCAATCATTTCTCACATTTTTGCCAGGTCTGAAGGGGACCCAAGTCTCACAAGTGGCACTTTTTTCACGCCAAAATCGACAAGAACCTCCGACACAGGACGTACAAACTCCACAATAAATACACTTTGATTTTTCACTCTCATAAACTGGCTCACGAAGCAGAAACGGCAAAAACCTTGGCACTTTTCTTTTATGATATCGTTCTTTGAAAACAGCAGTGACGGAGCAGGATTCATGCAGTAAGAACAAAAAGAGTCATTTGTGTAGAATTTGGTGGAACGAGCTGGTTTCTCACTGGAGAGAACTAGGCCAGGACTTGGAATCGGACCAGGCCAGGACTTTGGATCGGATGAGGCCATGTTTTTGGATCGGACGTTAGCTTTGTGGTTTGTGGGGGTGGATCGTGATAAAGGTCCTTGGTCACTGGTCTGTGGAGAGTGGTGGACATCAGCCCTGTAAGACAAAAGTGCACATGTGATTAGAGCAGAAGTAAACACTGTAGCTCAGGCCGTTGAGTGTTTGGCAATATATTGATTATCACTATCACTTTATCAATTCATTATTATTATCATCACTATTATAATGTTATATTGTTTTGATTTATTGTATTGATTAATGATGGACCTTGTATATATGGCCTTATCTTCGTCTTCATTTTAAAATTGAAACACAAACATTGCATATTGAGGTAACAAAACACCATAGAACTACAGAAGCCTAGGGAGGTCAAAATGCAATATTTGTAAAAACTCTATTTTGTGCTAAATAGACTTGGCTTTAAACCATTTTTAACTTTTAACTCATATCGTTTCATATTTAGTCAATGCACCCAGAGTTGGGAAGCAAAACAGTTAAAAGCCTTTTTTCCCACCTCAGTTCTGGTGCGGCCAGCCCTTAGACTTATGCAGTCATGAAATGTGGTATTAAATGTTCCTGTATCAAAGTTCAACAAACAAGTGAGATATCCTGGCAGTGTATCAAGTAGTTCCTTATAAATCATTTTCATACAGTGTTGTTCTCCTCTGACAGATAGCGATGGCCAACCTACTTTTTCATAGCGTGTACAGTGATGGGTTTTAAATTCTTCATCTGTTATGAAACGAGGGGCTGAGTGAAAGAGTATCTAAAGGATTCAAAGCAGAGGCTGAAGAGAATAACAGGAGCGAGACTACAAAGATGATTGCAAAGCATGTATCTTATTTAAGACATTTTTACATAGAATTTAAATGCCCGTCATAGATCGCTCTTTCAGTGTAGGTCTAAAACTTTACACAGTTTGATCATCTTAGGTACAAAGATGAGAAATTGCACACATGAGCGACAGACCAAACACAAGGTTCTGCTGGGGTGAGGTGACCGGAGTTTCCTCATTACCAAACCACACCGTGATATAAAGTGTGACAGACAGCACGCACACACGCACACACGCACACACACGCACACACGCACACACACACATCCCTTGTGTCCTTGTCCTGTCTGCTACTCTCTACTAGGGCAAAGGTTACAACTGCCTATAACAAAGCACTTTTTCAAGAGCCTATATCATGCTATTTTCTTTCTTTGTTAGAATGTTGTTACCTCCTCAAAAACACACCTGGAGTTGTGTTTTGTTTCATTCACATATGTTTAACACATAAACCCTGCATATTCACTTGGAAACTACCACCACATGACATCACAAGGTAGAACAAGCATTTTGAGCTTTGGAGATATAAACAGACTAATAATAAAAGAGTTTCATTCAAACATGTGCATGAAACGAAGTACAACCCCAGGTTTGTTTTTGTGCAGGTAACAACATTATAACATAGCATAAAGCTCACAAGAGTCAATTTTGCGTAACATAGGACCTTTACCCTCTCAAACATTTTAATCATTAATCAGCTAATTTCTAGCTTGTAATCTGGTTATGAGCCTGAACAAAATATCTTGCCGTTTTTTTTTAATATAAACATTATTAGCCCTGTAGTTTTGACCTCTGCAAACATCTTCTGAAATGCGTGGGATTCTTGTACTAATTTGGCAGTTAACATGAAGTTTCAGCTCTTGAAGTTTTGCAGATTTTAAAACACAAAATGCAAATCTCATCAGACTATATGTTTGAAGAATCTGAATTAGTACTTTCCTAGCAGCAAACGTTTACTCCAGGAATTTTTTACTGAAGTTTTTTGTTGACAATATGAAATGATTTGAACATTTCCATTTCTTGCACCGCTCCTTCAGTTATGATTTAGCTTACTCTTACTTCAGTACTCTGTTTAGCTACTCCACCCACCTCTGTTGTTTTAGTGTTTCCCAAATTGTTCTACATTGGTTAGTAGCATTGTTGAAAGTCCTACCAGCCATAACAAAACTCCATATTGAATCAATTTTTCTGTCTCAAGTCACAAGACCACAGCAAAGCGTAGTAAAAGCTAGCTTCATGGTACTACGACGATCATTAGCCAACACTAAAGGCACAGAGTAACTGCGCAGAAAGCCTGCTAGCGTCTTCAACTCAAGCCACAGCCTGTCTCATCTTTGATCACTAACAGAGACTCTGGTCTTTTTGTCTCTCTCTTCTTTCCTCTCTGTCCCCAATGTCTCTCCCTCACTGTCTCCCCCTCTTTGTCTGTTTCTCTCTCAGTCTCCTCCTACCTCTCTCTTCCTCTCTTTACCCCCCTCTCAGTCTGTTTCTCTCTCACCGTCTCCCTCTCTCTCTTCCTCTCTCCTGCTTTCACTCCCTCTCTCATTGTCTGCCCCCCCTCTCTTCTCTCTGTGCTCCTCTCAGTCTGTTTGTCTCTCACTGTCTCCCCCTCTCTCACTGTCTCTCCCTCTCTCTTCCTTTCTCCCCTTCCCTCTTCCTCTCTTTGCCCCCCTCTCAGTCTGTTTCTCTCTCACTGTCTCCCCCTCTCTCTTCCTCTCTCCCGCTCTCACTCCCTCGCTCCCTCTCTTCCTTTCTCCCCCTCTCTCTTCCTTTCTCTCCCTCTCTTTCCCACTCTCGCAGTCTGTTTCTCTATCACTGTCTCCCCCTCTCTCTTCCTCTCTCACTGTCTGCCCCCTCTCTCTCCCTCTCTTGCTCTCTTTTCCCCCGCCCTCTCAATCTGTTTCTCTCACAGTTTGTCTCTCTTTCTCCTGCTCTCACTTCCTCTCCCTCTCTCCCTCTCTCTCTCTCTTGCATGCTGACATTAATGGCTGCATAACGCTCCATGTGTGTAAAGTTTGATTCTGTAGGACGCGTTGATGTTTATGGTGAATCTTTTATATAGAAATCGCATGCCTGCCTTTGCTAGTTCACTGCTATAAAGGAAAAATAACTCAATTACACATTTCTGAATTCAAGTGTCACGAATAAGATTAGATTTTAGAAAATAATAAGAGCTGTAGATGTAAAAGGCTGGAGGCTTAAAATTGATACTCCTTCCTGCTGGGGATGTGGCAGATGTTGTGTTTAACAGCTGCCTAGAATTAAAAAACAGCCAGTGTGTTTACTGACACAGCCACGTTGGACATTGCTCAGGTTGACAAGTTTGTGAACTACAACTCAGAAATACTTTGCCTTTGTCAGTCAGACTAATGTTGCGTCCAAGTGATCCTGGTGTTAAACAGAATTTTAACATGTATTAAGTACATTTTTCAGTAGGTAGAATGTTACATAGTTTACAATGAAGTCTGCCTATCTTACATTTAAATTATAGTCTCAATTATAGTTGTTTTAATTGCAAAAAAAACCCAAAAAACACGCTGCAAATGGGTCTGACTCCATAGATCTGGGGTGTGTGTATGTACAAAATGGGGTCAAATTGTTACGTATGTTTCCCGTTAAGTTTGGGATCTATAAAAGGAGAACTTGACGTGGGATTGTGTGCTCCTGTCCACAAGCTCTGCATGTGGTTTTCAGACACGAGGCAGAAATACCAGTAATATTACTCACACAATCACAACTGTCTGTGAGGAATAAACACGTTTGGTTTCATATTAAATAAATCGTTCAGTGTGACAAATGCTGCTGTCGTATGTGCTGCCCCTCCTCTGCCCCCACACACACATCACCAAGGCTCTGCCTTCACACACAACACTGGGGCGGCTCTGCCATATGGAGGGTTTTACAAATCTCAATATTTTTCTACATATGTGAAGTTTGTTCCACGTATTGCTTTATAAATGAGACCCCTGACCTGTATTATCAACTATAGGGCTGACCAGTGTTAAGTGCCTAGAAAATAAATCCTTTATGTCAGGACTTAATAATGTCTAATAACACTGACCTGCTTTTCACCACTGAAACTTATCCTATCCCAGGCCATCATGCACCACTCAATGAAGCATGTCCTCCAAATTATTCATGTATCAGTCAACCTCGATTGTCTGGTCGTGGGGGCGGAGTTGTGCTTATATATAAAGAACAACTAAAGTACTCCACTCTAGCCTGCCATTTTTATCTTTTGAATATTTGATGTTTTGTCTATGCTGCAAAATCAGAGTCAGCGTCTTTGCCTGGAATATGCCACGGTATTAAACATATCATCTGACCTGTAGCTGACCAGATCTGAGCTATAACTTGGCAGTTGGCCAGTTAAATAGGTTGTCAACTGTAATTCCATTGTAAATAATTTATTTTTTTTTTTTTTTTTTTTTTTTTTTTTTTTTTTTTTTTTTTTATATTATTTATTTATGAGAAGAAAAAAAAAAAGACAAACAGTTCAGTACAAAACATGACAGGACTTGACAAAAGTAAATAGACAAACATGGTACAAAGCATAGGGCAAACAAATAAAAACAAACAAAAAAAAAAAAAAAAAAAAAAAAAAAAAAAAACAAAACACAACAAAAAAAAAACAAAACCCCAAAACAAAACAGAAACAGGGGAGGGGGGGCACTTACAATGAGCTAGTGTTTTATTATTGAGCAGATAAAGTGAGTGAGTGACTGAGTAAATAAAGTTATTAATTATGAAGTCAAAACTGGTTTTGACATTGATTTTCAGGGTTGAGTCTCCAATATATTTTATTTATTTATTTTTCTTCTCTTTTCCTCCCCCTTTTTTTTTTTTTTTTTTTTTTTTTTTTTTTTTCTTTTTTCTTTCTTTCTCTTCTCTTTTTTTTCCCTCCTCCTTCCACCTCCTCTTCCAATCTTCCTTTTTCCCTTTTTCTTTGAATGGATAATTGGACAACCTTCCCCACATCATTTCTGCCCTATGCTCAAACTACTACTATTTGTGAAAAAGGGGGGGGGGACAAGTGAGGGGGACAAGTTGTGTCTAAAAGTGCATTAAAAGAGAGGCCCTTTTGTGAGTATTTCTATTTGGGACAGGGCTACTGTCCCAAGGAAACTATCTCTCATCTGGTCTGCCTATGTTTGATTCTATAATGATGACTCCCTACTCTATTATGGTGCATTAAAACCACAGAGAATGATGGGGGCAGAGTTAATGTTTGAGCAACATCCGCTTTTGTAGTTTCAATAGCATCAATAGCATCATCAACAATTACAAATTCAAATTGGAATTATAATCGAGGGGGAAGAGAGAGGGAAACTGCTGTGGATAATAATAAAATATGCTGTTATAGAAGAAAAGAGAAACAAAACAAATTGAAAGGGGGGAGGGGAGAAATGTACAGGTGATGATGCGTCTGAACATAGTATTGATAATTATTATTTGATGTTAAAGTGTGAGAGAAAAAAACATTCCACATTTCGCTAAAGTAGGGTTGATTGTTGTTCTTTATCGCAGTTGTTCTTTCTATGGAGATGTGTTCTATAATTGTGTTTGTCCAGTGTGAGATATTACATGTTTGTTTTGATTTCCAATTTTGAAATATAATTCTTTTAGCTAAGGACAGGCATGTGAGCAGGGGATTTTTATACTTGACAGGAATAGAAAACTGTGTAGAATCCCCTAGAATACATAGTGCTGGAGATAATGGGATTTTGCAGTCCATGATCTCTGTGAGGGTGTTGGTGACAGTCGTCCAGAATGAATATACTGGTGGACAGTCCCATATGGCGTGTATGTAGTTGGCTGTGGTATCTTGATTACATTGTGTGCAGATTTCTGTTTCTATTAAGCCCATTTTATGAAGTCTGCTTTGAGTGTAGTGATATCTATGGATAGTTTTGTATTGTGTAAGTTGTATATTGATATTTGTGGTCATAGAGAAAGATGTTAGAGCATATTTGACTCCAAAAGTCAGGGTTGCAAGTGAAATTTAAATCCCTTTCCCATTTTGCATAAGGCAGTGTCAGAGTGTTCCCAGAGCTGCTTGAAATCAGTCTATAGATCTTAGAGATTATTTTCTTTGAGTTGGTGATATTAATGATTTCTTCAACAAATGTAGGGGGTTGTAATGTGTTAGCATCTAACTTTACTTTTCCTTTGATTAGGTGTTTGATTTGGTGGTATTGTAGAAATTGCTCTTTCCCAATCTTGTACTTCTCCTGTAATTCATTGAAAGTTATAAATCTATTGTTTTCGAACAGGTGTTGTAGTTGAGTTATTCCCCTTTTGTTGCCATTGAGAGTTATGAATCGGGTTGTATGAATCAAAAAATCAGGATTTTTCCATAATGGCGTATATTTGCAAAAAATTATGTCCAGACTTGGTGATTCTGAGGGTTTTCCACCACCAGATGTCAGAGTGGTGCTGATTGTGTTATAATGAAAAAAAGATATTTTTTTTTATTTTGTGGGGAAGAAAAGGAAGATCTTGGAGTGAAGTTGTGTGACATATATTTCGTTCAATTTCTAGCCAAGGTTTTTTGTAATCTTGCTGCATAATCCATATATGTAAAAACTGTAATTGTGTGGCAAGGAAGTAATGCAAGAAATTTGGTGCCTCAAGGCCGCCAAGTTTTTTAGCATTTTGTAATGTTTTTAACGCGATTCTGGGTTTTTTGTTTTTCCAATAAAATTCACTAACAGATGTGTTGAGTGTTTTAAACCAGTTGTCAGAGGGTGTTACAGGGATCATTGTAAATAGATAAGTTATCTGGGGTAATATTTTCATCTTAATGGCTTCTATTCGTCCTAAAAGTGAGATTGGAAGGGGAGTCCAGCGTTGGAGATCTTCCTGTATCTTTTTTAACAATGGAGTGTAATTAAGGTTGATCAGATCTGACATCCTGGCAGAAATATTGATACCAAGGTATTTTATATTGCCTATATGTAGAGCTGGATAATGATCCAGAGAGGTAGATTGCCAAGAGTCTTTGGTAAGTGGGAGAACTATTGACTTGGACCAATTTATAGTGTAGTTTGATATTTTCTTGTAACTATTAATCATTCTAAATGTTTCTTGTAATGAATCTGAGGGATGTAAATAATTTGAATATTCTTGGGCAAGACACTCGGCCCGCACTGCTCAAACCAGTCACACGGCAGCTGGTTTTTACGACAGGACATATGAATTCATCATTTCCACCAGTTTGCTCTGCTCTGACATCTTGTGCATTGTTTTCATAGCATTTTAGCTCAATTACCCCAATGCTCATCAGACACGAAGGCTGATGGCTTTAGTCATTTAGTCGATTGTCTATAGTGTATTAGTCGACTAATCATTTTGTTTATGATGATATTTATATGTGGCAAAAGCACACATAGAAAGGAGAAGTTATTGCTAAGGTACTGCTATATAAAAAGGCAGATTAAACGTATGATTCACAAGTTTAATATGTCTGTATATAAATACTTTTTTCTGCATAAATGTTTTTGCATGAACCCCCGTGCAGGTGTAGCCTTGTGAGTGCAGTTTGGGTCAAATACTTAGAGATACATAATAGTTTGAGAGCTTTTGCCATGCCCCCCTTTTAGTCGACCTGTAAATCTGCAGGAAATATCTAAATCTTCTTAACATAGCTTGAATTCTGAACATACATCTTGGAATAGTCAAAAATATTAACAAAGTGTGTGTTAGATCTTGCCCAATGACATAACGTCAGTCCTATGGGGAGTACTGCTTAGAGCCAACATATTTCAAACATGCTTCATCATCTTTAACACATTTGGACACTGCTAATACCTCAGCTAATGCATGTAGTTAAGTGCTTGTTTGGCAAAGTGCCGGTGAGGCCATGTGGGAAGAAGTGGCTGTAAAAATCTATTTACCTTTTCTGGTTTGTTGCATGCTGCACTCCCCCTCACTCTTCTGCTCTCAGGTGATCAGATCCATGTAGTCTGTAGTACGAGTCCCACATCCAACTGGGCCTCTTAGCGTCTTCAATTGAAAAGTTCCAAAAAAAATGTGTATTCTATTTTGAAACGTCCACGAAAAAGATCATTTGTTGTTTCATTTCATTTGAAAAAATCCTTCATCGATACCGTTAAAGTGCTTCTTTCGAAAGTTAATACTGACATAAACATGAGCTGTCAATTTGGGTTATTAAAAATGGTGAAATAATCGCTATTCAAAACATTTAATTATTTATACAAATAACACAATATATTAACAATTTATATTAACAAATTGCCAGTTATATATTAATTTTCCATTTATATTCACATAGTTATGGCCACACTTCAATCTTGTTAAATAATGATTAATTCACCATTTTAAAAGTAGCTGGTGTCTACTGTAAAGTCGCAGTTAGTCTGTTGGTTCGATTAAAAACACTGCAAACCAAAGTCCTTTTCGGTTCTTGGTTCACTAAATATTTATAAAGACTGAATGACACTCTTTAAAAATGCATAGGCCATCTGTGTAGTTGTCAGTGCAAACAAACTTTGGCTAGCTGCCCTCCGGTTCCCTCATCACGCCCAAATATGGTGTCCCAGTAGCGCAAGTCGATCACGCACTGTACTCCTATGTCGTCAATATAGTCTTTAGTCCTGTTTGTGCTTGAGATTTTAAAACTGCATAATGACGGTGTTGTGTTCCTCTGGGCTGGATTGCGATGAGGTAGAATCTTTAGTAACCAATTAAATTTTTTTTGTGTGGAATTGGAAGCAGGAATGTCTTAAAGTGTACCTCAAAATTCAGCTCATTGTCTTTGGCAATGATAAACCTAACAGGCACTTAAGCACCAAACTTAAAAAAAAAATGCAGTCCTCCCACCACTAGGTGGCGCTACACAGAGCTCTCATCCGGCCTGGGTAGTATCTGCGTGTGTTTCCTCTTTTCTAAAATCTTATTCAGCTCATCTGTGAAGGAATATCCGTTCGGCGATGTGTTAGCTGAATCACTCTGTCTTAGTAGCACATAGCTATTTCCGTTTATTCTTCGTAGCATGCTAGGTAACGTTGCTGACAGACCGTTAGTGAAGTCACAATCAGCAGACATGTGATTAGGCGTTGGTGGAAGGGGCGGGGCCGGCGGTGGTGAATCCCTATTGGGCGTTGTGTGCCCTTCTCCCGGCACAATCTGGAGAAAACCGTCATTTTGAATCTCTCCATTGTGATGCTTGGCGGTACCGTTAGCATAGCCATTACAATGTGATGAGATCGTTTTCAGCTCCATGGAGCTTCGATGCTTCCTGTTTTTGTTTCCTCTTTTGTTAGTGGGGTAGGTGGCAGCGGCAGCCCGCAACGAGTATTTCCCCCTGTTGCCAACGCGTAGACAGAATCCGACGTAAAGCAGCACCACAGTTAGCACGATGCACAGACCTCCAAGAATGGTGATTAGCGTCAAATACAAAGCCTCCATGTTTTTCGGGTCGAGGAGGGTGGAGGTGGGCGGAAGTGGGGCAGGGAGTGCTTTTAGAGTGTGCTCTGTTGAAATAGTCTCCTCTGGTGTCGGTAATGTGAATATATTTAAATCCTCGGTAGGTTCGATATTATGCACAGCAGGCATGTCGACTTGAACGGTGATGTTATAAGATACGACAGGCACCCGGATGTCGTTCTCCACGCTGTAGCAGGTGTAGATCCCGCTTTGGTCGGGCTTGGCGTCGATGATGAGCAGGCCGTCCGTGCCCGTGCGAACCCCTGAGCTGAGGCCGTAGCCCTGCAGGTCGCGCCCGTCCTGGCTCCACACGGGGGACGCCAGGTTGGAGGTGAGTTCACACTGCAGCAGCACGTCGTCGCCCACACGCACTGACCTCCTCTTCTCCACCACCACTGGAAAAGACAGGAATATGCAGTTAGTTTAAGAGAATAGGTTTATGCCAGTTGATTTCTGACAACTGCTGGGTGCGTTACCTCCAAAGTCAGGATTATCATTATCATCCCATAGCCTATTTAGCATATCTTCTTATCATAAGGGATGTCATTGTGTCAAATTTTAGTGCTGTGTTATCACCATTATTGTATACAAATGTTAGATAAAACCGGTTTCCTTAAAGATATGACTTTAAAAAATGACACTAGTATAATGATAAACTCATAATAGAGATATGTAGACTTATTATAAATGTCAGTTCCTCTCATTCAGTGTCTTTATTTTTATATACATACAGAAGACATGATTTTATTCAAATCCTCAAAGTCTCCATCCTTTGCTTTGTCGAAAAATATTGAGTAGTTATTTAACTTTTTTTCTTTGCTACTAATATATATATCTTGCTTCATATATTCGATTGCATATACATCTAAAATGTAGTCAAAATAAATAAAAAAATAACACTGAATGAGAGGGTGTGTACAAACTTTTGGCTGGTACCAAATTCGTAATTAATTCAAACTATTTATTATGATAATTTATTTTTACATTGTTGATAAATATTTTTCCAAACCATATTTTCCTCCATTCTTTATATTTATTTATAGTGGGTACATTTTCTTTGTACTAACAACTTCTTGCTATTTTATTGTACTATGATTAGATTTAAGCTGTAAAAGGTTGAATAAATAACTTCTATGACTCATTATAGAGGCAAATTAACTACTAAAGTGTTTCCTTCTGCTGTTTACTTAGGGCAGCACATTTTTAATAATATTGTAAAGATCTGATCTTTTGTGTTTAGTTCAGAGTCTTTTGTTCTTCTTGTATCTGTTAATGTTGTTGTTGATATAACTGCTTTGATTGAGTTGATGTGCAGTTTCTATTGGTCAGTGACTGGTCTGTTTTGGAGACTGGCATTAGTGAGTTGAGACTGCTGTTGTTTTTCTCTCGTTTTGGCGTGGGTTACAGCTGACGGTAGTCCTTGTGTTCAGAAAATAAAGTACCAAGAGAAATTTAGCATATTTCCTTACACTAAAATGCTATAGTACAGTACATTTTGAATAGCTGTTTTATGGATAATCGTACTTAACCCTTTAAGGACTGAGCACATTATAGACCATTATAGCTCGCCTAGACTTTTTTTTCTTTTTTCCCCTCATGAAAATCATGTAAAAGGAAGTCTCAGTATGTGCTGCCTTTTTTCACATAACTTCCTCTATTTTACATATCCATCCTTATTTTTCCTTTGATGCATCAAACAACTGACAGGAAGAATCCCCGCGGCACCTGCGCTCTGATTGGTCATCTTTGAGGGACAATGTAAGCATATTACCGTAATGACAGTAACATATTTAAAGAGCCCCATGCCTCTGCTTTGAGATACTGTTTGAATGTACATGTTGTACAATTGGTTGGGGAGTTACGGTAATGGAAAGTCTGCAACCGCGAGTCTATTGGTGACGATAGCATCCGACACAAGAGGTTGAAGGGTTATTTTGTCAGTTGCATAATTTAGTTTTAATATTATCGTCTATATTTTTAACAGTATATCAGACATAAAAATTAGTTATTGTGACTTGCCTATTATTAACATTTTCTATAATTTGTTAATTCGGACATTTTTATTATGGGAGTGACAGTAGGTCAGTTGGTAGAGTGTGTCCACTGATCTGAAAGATGGCACTTCGAATCCTGCTCTTGACATAGACATCATTGGTAGAGCAGTGTGAGCCACTGACCCACAGGTTGGCAGTGAGATTCCAGCTCCCACAGATGAATGCTGGTGTTGTGTCCTTGGGCAAGACAACCCACCTCGCCCCTAGTGTATGCATGTGTGAATGGGTGAGTGGTTCCTTGATGTAAAGAATTTTGAGTGCCTTGAACGTAGAAAAGCACTATATAAACGTGACCATTTACCATTTACCAATTTATCTCCAAACCATATTTCCTTATTATCAAAAATAACAAGCTAAATTATGGACAAGTCTGGCTAATTAAAATGACTTTCCACTCATTATGATCACACATATTAAACAACTTTGCTCCATTTTTCACACATGACCATCTGTTGCTTAGCCGGGTGTCGTTTGGCGAATGATCTCACTATGTCTGTGTTTATATCAGATCTCCAGCACTGATTTGTCATGCTTCTCTGAGCTGCAGTTCATTTCTCATCACGAGACCGGATAACTTTTCCCTGGGCCCCACCTGTATCCTGCTCCCTGAGAGGTCTGCATTATTTATGTGGCTCTATTTTGGCTAACTTTGACCAAGATCAAATGTTTTCTCCATCCGATTTGACACGTGATCGTACCGGATTGTTAGCTGTGAAATATAAATGCACACTGTAATAAAACATTCATGAGATATTTCATGTTGGAATCTCATTTTCTTTTTTTTTCCCTGAAGTCTCTGTTGTCATCAGCTGCCTGTAATATTCTCATTTGTCCTCTAGGGATGTCAGAGGTATTCCAATTTATTAAGATTTAAAGATGCCGCAATACAGTAATACGAATCTTTGAAGGATTTTACAAGAGGGGTATTACACTTACACTTCTATGGGGTATTAATTCTTAAGACACAACATATTTAGATCAGCGTTACCTTTTATTCTTTTGAAAATGCTGTATTTGACAATAACAATTTATTAACATGTTTAATCAGTTTCATTTTCACATTTGACGCTCTGAGTGTCCCCTACCTTTGCTCCCTGCGCTAAGCCACTCCCCCTTCAGAGTGCTATTGCAACACAGTCATTCCGCTAATGGAACGGTGGAGTTTGTGAAGTAGTAGTGTACAGGTTTGTGTCGTGTTTTTGTATACTTGTGTAAAATGGCTGTGTGGGAGCATGGGTGACATAGTCTTGTGGACCATAAGGAGACTTTGAATAGGGCCTGGTATAGATTTCTAGATTACTCAAACATGCCTGGATGACATCTAAAATCTCTTGAGGCATGTTTTGTTATGGCTGGCCTGTATGAGTCCATTCCACTGTCCCCGTATTTTCCTGGTCACCTGCAGGCTGCAGCGCTGCCTCAAGCTCCGCCCACCACACCTTTATGCCATCAGTATTGTCCGTAATAAAACTTTAAAGCATGTATTCCTCTCTACCTGCATTTTTGATCCCGTTCTTGTACCAAGTCTACCATGTTTTTGATGAGGGAACAATGTTATATAAGCTCCAAAAAGTCTCTATTTTTAACACTGCGTAACGTTCATAAAATTACAATTGGAATTCCTTGTTAAAATAATCATAGCTAAGCAATCCCCCACTATCACTATCGCTATCTCTTATGTTAACATTTCATTAAATTCAACTTATTAATTTCCCATTACGTGTTAAAAGCTAAGTCACTCAAATGGCCCAATAAACTTGCACTGTAATATGTGTTAAAATATATGAAACTACTTTGCTAATGGAGCTGTATGGTAGGAGGGGGGGGGGGATATTCGTTAGCATAGCCTCTGATGTAGCATTTGTATTAGCGCTAATGAGTGATACTGCGCACAAATTGGTGTGGAGCCGACACAAGTTTGATGTGTGGGCGTTAAAGGTTGATTAGCCAATTGCGATGTTCCTTTCTCTGTATAAATGCGTCTATTTACTCTCCTTCATAATTAGCTTGACTTATAGCGTGAACAACCCAGCCTCCGACATGTGTTATTTCCTAATTGCAGCTATGAAATGAGTCTAGGAGGGTTTAAAATGTGGAGGGTGAACTGCAGTGTCATGAAAGAACAATGAGGGGGCAGAAGCGATGGCTACATTTGAACAGATTGAGAGTGCAAAGAGAGACGAGGCATTTGCCTGCCCCGAATACAAAGTAGATTCCTCTACCATGATAGCAAAATGTGATTTAAGAGGAGCAGAGAGGAGTTAGCTAGCATAGTACGTCTAATCAACTTTCAAAAGCCCTCTCATGACAAGTTAGCGTTTCTCTCCACAGCACCACTCCTTCTTCTTAATGACTGTTTATCATGCATAGAGAGAATTTCCTGGAAACTGTACTAAATTATTTTTGGCATTTTTTTCTTGTTTTTTGTTTTTACCTTGATGATAGTTCTCACATCCTCGGGTGCCATGTTGGATGTCCTGGATTAAAGCAGATCTGTGAATGTAAACAGAGATAATGGTGAAAATACAGACACTAAAAAGACATAATGTGCCGAAATGATAAACTAATACATATTCTACAAACAAAAAAGGGGATAGCATGTCGTTAGGATAGCTTTGCTTTTTCATCATTGCACAGTGTAAACATGTGTATAGGTAAAAAGAGTAAAAAGTAAAAAAAGAGTAAAAAAAAAAACAGTGTAATAAGGTAAAAAGCTTTTCTAGATAAAGGCAAGACTCTAGACAAACTTTAGCTTCATATGTTTTATGTAATATATTTTTCCAGTTCTTATTTTGCAGCCTCCAGCCAAAGAAACCTATGCAAGCTGAAATAATTTAAATCAGTTTGGACTATTATGCTATTAGCAGAAAATAATCAGTTCAATCTAGTCTTAAACTGTGTTAAAGACTGAAATGTATTTAGAATTTTGACAAATGTAAAGATCTGTTTTGCAGTGTATATTTGGAATAGACGTTTGAATGTATTTCTTTCTTAGGTGCAGTTTTGTGCTGTCCATATTTACCAACCACATTTCAATAAAGATAAAATCATAACTCTTGTACATACTTTCTCTTTGGCACTTTCATCAGATACTCACTTTCATAACTCATCAAACTCTTATCAGGCCTGACCTAGATGCCTTATATCATGTGTTTTTGATTAGCCAACACTCTACAATGGAAGGGCTCCAGGATGTACGCAGTTGCATTTTCACTCTTTTACTGCCTAATCTTATGTTACCAATCCAATCTCAATCACGTTTTATCAGAAAACAGCCTCACGTTGTTTACTATCTCTGCCCAATCACTTTTGAGATAGTGTTTGACTTGCACAATGGCCCATTGATTTTGATTTATTTCAAACAGTTTTAAAGACGTCAAAAGTGTTATAAAGTTAAAGATATAAAACATGACGGAGGAGAAGTAAAAGCCATCTTATAACCTTATGACCTATCTGTGCCCCAAGATACAAGGTTAACATGTTCAAATCAAATATAGGGTTTATTGATTTACTCAGAATTACAAAAACATTGGACATGATGACCAGGTTGTTTATATTATTTGGTGTTTTGACTCTCAAGACGAATATCCAAGAAGATATTCATTCTGATTTCCAATAAGAAATCAGAATGAGCCTCAGATGAGTCTCTCATTTGGGTTCCCAGTTACAATACTGAAATCCAGCTGGTTTAAACCTTAAAGAACTGTCTGTCATCTGAATTGTCACTACCTAAACCTCAGCACCTGCAGCCAATAATTAATAAGTGCTAGTGCAGCCTCTGCAGCTCAGTGAGTGAATTCTGGGGGTTCTCGGCTTTCACATGGCCTGCCCTTATACAGAGTGTGAAAACAACTTGTATATGTCCTCTATCTGCAGGTTGAGGCACTGGCAACCCAAGGCAGTTGTGACTGTGCAACCTTTTTAAAAACGAAACACAGGCAACACACAGCTCCTTTCACACTGATAGTTATGTAAAACATTGCAGAATATACGTTTAAATCACATATATTAGATCAAACCGATGGAAACAGGTAAACACAACAACCTGATGTTTGTTGATCTACAAAACCAAAGTGCCTTGTATGATATACACACCTGTTAGCCAGAGGCAGGATGTCAACACAGCTGTCCCCGTCCCAGGCACAGTGGGGGTCTCTTGAGAAGACACAATCGTAGCAGGACGTGTAGCGGGGGCAGGAGGAAAGGGGCAGCTGCAGCACACCTGACGGAGAGCTCACATACACACTCATCTGTGGAGGGAGGAAGAGTCAGAGCTAGTGAGTTTAACTATGAAATTATGCCTCATTATGAATCACTGTAATGACAACAGGTGATCCAGAAAATTCCCTAGTAAGATTTAGCTACTCAACAAATGAATTAACTAAACTAAATAATAGTTTATTGCAGCCCTAACAAGAATTGCTCTGCTCTTCAGCAAGTGCATCCTGTGTGAAAAGGCACATTTACATTTTTCTTCTAGGCTCTACATGAGTGTTTTCATCACATATTGAGCAGAGTATTCTTCAAACTGTAGATGCAACTGACTGTTTCTGACCCAAAACACATCAAAACACACGTCTTATCAGCCAAACCTCTAGAGTAACTGTGTGTATACAGGACACACTTAACCCACCGACTAAAACCATACTGTTAATAACTGTTACTTAGCCTAGCTGCTGGACCAATGTAATACAATGGCATAATATGTTTTCATTCTGTTCTTTTCCAACAGGGTGATAGTATTGCTCGTTCAAGAGGGGTTATTACAATTCTATGAGGTATTAATTAATGTTAACAAAACATACTTAAATCACCATGTTACATTTTATTGTTGAAAATGCTATATTCATTGAAAACAACAAATTAAAATGGTAAACAAGTTTCTCTTTTGTTTTTTGATGCTCTGAGTCTTCCCTCTCTTTGCTCTTTGTGTTAAGTCGCTCCCTCTTCAGAGCGCTATCATAGCACAATCAGTGTGTATTTCGCTGCACATTACTCAAACTACTGCACATTGTATCAGTTTAATGAAGCTGTGGTGTACACTTTTGTATCATCCATTTGCATATTTATATGTGGTTGACGTAGGGTTGTGGGCTATGCTTTGGATAGGATTGCATCACTAACCATAAGGAGAGTTCGAATAGTGTCCAGGAGAGATCACATTACTTAAACATGTATGGATGGGAGAACAATGCTATAACAAGGTACATACCCCTCCTGTAACATTAGGGTAAACCAAACATATTCCTATAGTAAACACATTCATTTTTTTTTTTTACCCCTTGTTGCTTTAGATTTGAGCGTGTGACTTGTGGTTGTCCTGGTGACAGTGGCTACCCCGGTGACAGTGGACTGACCTGCTCTGTGGAGACGAGAACACTGCTCACAGGCTCGGGTTCCTCCAGCAGCTGCAGCTCCTCTATTATGTGCAGTTGACCTTGCACTTGGACAGCCTTGTGCAGCCAGCCGTCATCTGGGAGAGAGACACTTTGTCAAATTATAGAACAGAAAGTCCCTCATTTATTACAATAACACTTTCACATCGTTTCGGGATATCTTTTTAGACTCATTATAATCAATATTCTCATTCTTGTCAAAATGATCCAAAACACTGCAAGAGGCTTCATGGGAGTTTCTGGTTTTACTGCCTAATCAAGTGATAATCCACAGCTCCAGAGGCAAACTATTTCTTTATCAAAACAACTCCACTCTGAACTTTAAATTCGACCCTGGTATGAAAGTGCAAATCAAATTACTTTTTAAAATCTTGCAATTTCTTTGGAATTTGATACATTTCAGTGGTTTTCAAACTTTCCACAGCATGCACCCAGAAAATATTTAGCCTTCAGATTACCAACAGATCAGTTCTACGTCTGAAGTACTTCTAAAAACTAACTAACCCAAAGGTGGACAGAGATGTAGATGGAATAGACTAAATTAGTACAACTGAGAACCATTATGTATACTATAGTAAAAAATATTCATCCCCCAGGGATGATAAAACCCATAGGCCATCCCGCAGCACTCAGTGTTTTCTAGACAATTGTGAAACTATGAGTAATAATTAAAGGTGCAGTGCATGATTTTTACTTCCTTAAAAATGTGAAAATATGTAAGTGCTTTTCACAACTAACTGTAATGCTAGCAAGAACTAGCAACTAACTTTTCTTTGTGTTTGCTTGTTTTTGCTTAATGCTGTCAACAACAAACAAATGTGTGTTTGACGTGGGAAGGGTTGGGTTAGGGAGCTGGGACCTCTGTTGTTTTATGTTTTAGGTATTTGTGTCTTGTTTTCATGTTTATTACTGTTGTATTGTTTCATGCTCTAATTTATTGTTTCTTTAAAAAAAAAAATTAAAAAAACCCCCAAAAAACTAGCATGCTAATACACACTTGCTGATTATAAGACAAAACTGTATATAATTAGGTACAGACAGTACACAGGTGACTTATTTTGAGCTCAAGAGCTGCTTATGCAATATATCTGTATTAGGTCAAAACTAATTTTGCCCAGATACATGGGAATAAATCAGATATAGCTCCCTTTAATTTAACTTGCAGATCTTAGGAATACAAATAATTGAAAAAATAAAACTGATGGTAAAAATGCTCTCTTACCTGTGCCTAAGTATAAGACGTGATACTCCTGTCCATCCACAGCCTGGGTCACATGCACTGCTAACTGTGTGTAGTCGGTGGTCCTCCTGAATAGCAGGGGTCTCCGGTCTACGGGCTGGACTGGCAGGGACATGAGAGGGTGCCTCCTCACAAAGTCCAGCACCTCGTCTGGGAGAGAGGTAGACATGTTTATGCCCCGGGCCTTCAAAGAGTCGGTGATGCACTGTGGACACAGGGGAGAGAGAGGAGTAAATTCATTATAGGCATGTAATCAGTTATTTTTTAAAAATTAGGTGCTTTGCAGTGGTAGAACATAACAAAGTAAAAGTAGTAAAGTACTGTACTTAAGTAAAAATGTAGGTATCTGTACTTTCAACTCCACTACATTTTTGAACTGGACTGAAAAAATTGTCTTATTGTCAGAGACTTGCTGAAAAACCTGGGGGTTTATTTTTTATCACATTCATAATTTGAGCAAGCAAAAATATGCAAATAAAAACAGCTAGGAAAAAAATATATATTCAATTGTTTCTGTTGATTAAAATTCAGCACAAAATCACTACATTTGAAGCTTCATTAGACCTCATAATCTACATGAAATACTTTTACTTTTTACTCTTAGTACATTTTTACAAAGTACATTTTTCAACAGACTCAAGCAGATTTTTAAGGTGATATTTTGACTTGAGTACTTTTTTGCTCCCGCATCTGTACTTTTACTTAAGTAACAAAATTGAGTACTGTCACTTTGCTTCTGCCTTTTCAGTCACAATCATAGACACAATGTTGTTACTGTTTTGTTCACATTCATGTGAATCTAATGTACAAAAATCTCATATTTACAGTTTTTCTTTTTGTAATTTAATGATGAATCTATGAATTGAACAAAATAATCACATTCATCTATTAGCAAAAAAAGTCGTTAGCTGCTGCTTTACTCTATGGGAATGACGCTAACTTATTTCATTAACTAGAAAATCTCCAAAAAGAACATCAATAGTGAACCTGAAACTTTAAAACTTGTGGCTGAATAATAAAACAAAACCGATTTGCCCGTTTTTGTATCAGACTGATAGAACTAGCTCTAAAAACAAATTACCCACTAATCTCATGACTTCTACATTTTGACATTTAAAAACGGTAAAAGAAAGCAAATAAGACTCGAGGAGCAATTATAGCAGCTATTAGGCTACCTTCAAATGTACCTATTTTAAAACAATGAACAAGGAGATGTAAACTGTATCTTAAACATGATTCATATGTTTGAACTAACACAATCTCAAGCTCTATAGCAGAGTATAGACACTTGGCCACCTCCTCGTTTACTCTTATACCAATAAAGTACAAAGTACATAGCCTAAATATGCAGCATTTGTGTGTTTAACATGTGTGAATGAAATAAAACACAACTCCAAGTATGTTTATGATGGAGAAGCAACCTTATAACTTAGATCAAGAACAGTGCAATAGGGGCCCTTTCATTCACAGTACACTGGTGTGGGCTCAGCAAGCTACCTGTGCTGACTTGTTCTAACCTAAGCGCTATCTCTTTCCCACCTTACTCACAACCTCTCCTATTTCGCTATCCTTTTCATAAGAACTCAGCCATCTCCACGCTCCCTTAAGTTCAAATCCCTGACCGCATCATCACTCCTTTTATGGTGAGGTGAAATTAAGCCTCACAGTGTTAGCGTAGCGACGATACTATAGTCATTTATTTGCAATTGGCTGCTGCAGCTGTTATAAGCCCCTGTATGATGAGCCTGGGGACTTAAATAGGGGAATAAATAGCTTGATAGTGTTTACATCCCCTGGGATAGTAGAGTATCAGCCATATCATTCCTCCTAATCTTGCTCTTTAATGCATGCGCCGGTACACTGCAAAAATCTACATGAGTTGAAATGACTTGAATTCCTTGCCTGGCAAATCCAGAATGATATCTCTCTGTATCTTTTATACAGATTGATATCAGTCTGGTCCCCACATCTTCCATTGTGTCTCAAGCCCGGTCAAACGTGATCCTCCAATCAGATCAGTTTTTTCTGTGTAATTTTTTTTCCCATTTATTATTTCCAATACAGACGGACCGTGTGTCCCCGATTGGCTGTCAATCCAATCCATTTGAAAACAGCGAGATTCACTGGTGACCACACTCGCATCCGCATTGAAGAAGTGCTTATTCTGGACCTTAGGCAAGGTAATTTTAAGAATATTCTGAAATTCAACTCACGCGGACAAGTTAGTATTACTTGAATATTTGAATAGTTTGAGAAAGACATTTTTTTTCAGTGAAACATGGCTTGCTGTAAATGTTATTATGGAATAAATGTATTATACTTGGACAATATTTTTACTTGAGAGTCAAATCCAAATATTCTAATGTAACTTCACTGCCACTTTCTTGTCTCCATGGACATTTGATTACCTTGCCTGGAATGTTCCAAAATATGACATTAAACTACATTTTGTAACCAATTAAAATCCATGCAATTGAATAAAATCGGAAGTTTAATGCTATGGCATTGAACTTCCGTGGAACATTTCAGGCGAAGCAATAACATCTCCACGGTGTTAAGGAAGTGATGGACCTCCCACAGAACAGTTACATAATGCACCTCTTTATTTCATGTAATTTCAAAGCGCATATGGCAGGTTTGACGACTAATAAAAAAACGACGACTAATAAAAAAACTCAACAATAAAAAAACTAACATTACAAAAATCAGTTTTCAGTTTTTCTTCTCAAATTTTTCCTCCCATAAACTGCAACTTAACTGATGTAAAATTAAGATAAATATTTATCACAAGTACTATCCCGTTAAAGCATGTAATAATGAAATGCATGAAAACCTGTCATATGAACTTTAAAGGGCCTATACCTGACTTTAGTTGCTTCTGGTTGAGATAAATGGTGTTTATATTCTACAGTGTATTATACATATATGATTGAGCAAAAGAAAATGCGACTGAAAGCATTTTGTTTAGTAACAACTAATAAGAGAAGCTACTGACAGGCTCACTCACTTTCATCCAATCAGGAACAGTGTTTGCTAAGAATCATGGGAAACTGCCTGACACTGTGCCAGACACTTGATTCTGTCTCATGGTGCATGGTGAGAATACAAGACTAAGAGAGATTGATGAGAACTGTGTGGAAACAGCAACATGAGACTATCCCAGACAGCACCTGGTAATGACTGGACCCTATAGACGCCCCTCCTACGCCCTGACCCTGTTCTGTGGAACCGGATCCTTCTTCCCTCACCTGGCTGGAGGACCCTGTCCTGGATGAGTCCTCCTATGTCCCTAATTCTTGAGGTGGCTCTGGACATACTTGAACTTTATCTGCAAATGGAGGCACGTTAGTTCTGGACACATCGGTATCCTAGTGTCTGAAATGACTTTCCTCCACAGGGTGGCTGGCCACTCCCTTAGGAGTGCCCTAAGCTTGGTTTAGACCCTAGGCTTGGTTTAGTCCTGGTCTAGTCCTGATCTAGTCCTGGTCTAGTCCTGGTCTAGTCCTGGTCTAGTTCTTTAGTTCTAGTTTAGTCCATAGGAGTAGATCTCTCCTTCACTGTGGTTCGCCTCAAGCTTCCTCTTTTTCCCCCTGGGTTTTTTGTTTTGTTTTTCCTTACCAAGAATGAGGGTCTAAGGACAGGGGCTGCTCTGGGACAGTTCTCCATTTGCTTGTTTTTTAATGAATGTCAGTTATTGACCAGTGTCTCTTTCCCTGTTGGATTTTCTAACTTTCAGTTAGTTAAAATCAATGATCTTGTTAAGCCCTAAGAGGCGAATGCTGCTTTGATTTTGGGCTTTACAAAAATAAATTGAATTAAGTTTCTGTGTCTTGGTGCAGTATCACAGTGGTAGAAAGGAATACAGTTCACACTAAAACTAGGCCTGTCACAATAACAAATCTTGAAGTATGATATATTGCTGAAGAAAATACAGATGATAAACCATAATACTGAAAGTAATTTATGCCACTGACATAATAACCCCTAAGTAGAACTATCCCCAATAAGCTATTGTAAATCTGCAATAAATAGTTAGCAGAATTGAACTCTTTAGTAATGAGTCATAGAAGTTATTCATTCAACCCACCTCAACTCAAATCTACTCATAGCAAAGGTAACAACAAAATAACAAAGGTAGTTATAAAAGTCTTTGATCACATTGCATTTTTGTATTTTAGGAATCCTGTTGATTAAAGAGGCTTCCTTTTGAATGAAACCCTAAAAAATGGCTCCACCTCAAGAGAAGGTACAACGTGTATTATGGGTTCTTTGTTAAGATATCGTGTATCGAACAAAGGACATTACTGAACTAAAGTGAAAGATAACAGATGTGATTGCAACCATTGATGAGGCAGTGAACATGGCAAGAAATCCACTACCGTCTTGATCTGCTTTTGCGCAACTAATGGTTCTCATACAGAGGTGTATTAAATAAGTAAAAAAAAAAAAAACACAACAGAACAAGTCTGATTAATAAATCTTATTACTTGCCTTTGTAATAATATTTTTAAACTGTAAAGAGACTTTATGGACACCCTGTAGTATTTATAGTGACAGGCCTAGCTCAAACTCGAATGTTCCTCACTCATGGTTTAAAATCAGATGCCGTCCCATTAAGTTCTCTAGATGTGACTTTTTACAGTGCATTCCTTTATTGCAGCTTATGGTGGCTTAATCTTCTCCATGTTGTGAATGTGGGCTAGATATAATCACACTAAAAGCATGTAGGGTAATCAGTCTGTGTAGTCGCGTGTCTCTTATAGCTGTGTTTACCGTTCCGGGTCGGGGGTCGGGTATCTTCCCACTGTACTCTTTCCACTTGGAGCCGGAATCCTGCGTTTCCATATAGGGCCCTTGGAAAGCCTTCTCCACTTCAGACAGAGAGAAGCGACAAACTGCAGAGGCTTTGACGTTCTTCCTAAAGACACAACGCACAAGCAGGAACGAATGAGAAAAAGCAGGCAGCGCAATAACACGCAATAAACGCCGGCGTCGTCATAGTAACCGCAGTGTAAGTAGAGTGGACCGAAGTATGAGAGAGGGAAAGGAACAGGATGAAAGCGAAGGAAGATAGATAGCAAGTGTACGTTCAGATAAAAGTTAGAACAACACAGGCAAGTACAGGGCTGCAATAAGTAACTTTTATGTGTTGAAGTGTTTGGAGAATATTTATTTTTCCATAACGTCTGTGCAATGTTCACAGCTGGAAGATTAAGACCAAATGTCCCTCGTCTGGTTTAGCATAAAGATATTTTGATAGACGGATACTGTTCAAAGTGCACATTTTAAACAGGTCCAGAATCATGAACATTTGAGAAAACAATTAATATTATGTATGCAAATTTTGCATGTGGGACAAAAGCTTTTAAAGTATCGATTTACAATATTTTAGGTGTTGTTTTAATACTATTGTGATTGAATGTATCAATGAGCTACATGGGCACTTGATCTATCTAGGCAAGGCAAGTTTATTTAAATTACACAATTCGTACGCAAAGTAATTCAAAGTGCTTTACAGAATAAGAAAGATATTAAAATCACAAAACAATTAAAAACATACATAATCATCATAAAATTGGCATTAAAAGAGAAGAGTGCAGAATAAAACCCTTTCAGTGATATGCACAGCTACCGTTTTGAGCCTGGATATAAACATTGTCAAAGTAGAGGCCTGTCTCACATCTTTAGGAAGACTGTTCCAGGTTTTAGCTGTATAAAACTGAAACACTGATTCTCCATGTTTAGTCCTGACTCTGGGCACCAGCAGGAGGCTGGTCCCTGAAGTCCTCAGTGTGAGATGGTTCCTACGGCACTAACATGTTGGAGATGTACTTTGGTGCTGGTCCATGGAGAGACCTGTTCACAAGCAGAGCTGCTTTAAAGTCCGTTCTCTGAGCCACAGGAGCCAGTGCAGAGACCTGAGCACAGGACGCATGTGCTCCCTCCCTTCCTGGTTCTAGTCAGGACCCGAGCAGCAGCATTCTGGATGTACTGCAGCTGTCTTGACTGTCTCGTTTGGAGAGGGCAGTGAGTAGGCCATTACAGTAGTCTAACCTACTGGAGACAAATAAATCTATTTTTCTCTGAACTGCAAATGAATTATTAATTAACTAATACATGTATTTCAGAATGTTTTCAGCAGATTTTATACTTAAAGACAGCGAAAGTGCCTTAAGTCATTGCAGTCTTGGTGGTTTGCTAGTTGCGACTATTCAAATTTCAGTTAGACTGCCAAGCCCTACCTGAAGTTGTGTCTTGTTTCATTCATGCCTGGTTGAGTAATCCTGCTCATTTGGTCCATCTCCCTCTTGAGAGCTTAAAATAAACACGTCGAGATGCCATTTGGTGGTAATCCAGACGTTACCCCCTGTGTTTTTAAAGTCCATTAACCTTTATCAGACTCATTCTAATCATTACGTAGTCAAACTGCTTTCATTATGCAGCTAACCAACTTTAAACATTTATCAAAAGTAGCAGCTTGGTCATACTAGAGGTGGTTGTACATGATTTGAACTTGAAACAACATTAGTAGTATAAATACTGTACTTATGTAGTTGAATTAACGTTGTAACTCAGCAAAATATTGTTGAATTATAATTATTATTTTTTTTTACATTGGGTAATATGATCAAATTGATGAGGTGTTGGGTTTAGCTTGATACACAGTAAAAATCAACATACCGTATCTTCATGATTATAAGGCGCAGTTAAAAGTTGCAAACATCGTGGGAGCGATGGATGACAGATGGCGAACACAGTTTTACAAAGACCGGGAGGCAGCGCCGGGCGAGTTACACCACAATTTGTGAATGGATTGTGGATGCTTGGGCTAACATATCTGCTTGCACTGTTCTTCGAGCTTTTGCAAAAGCCGGCATCGTTCACGAGGAGCCGTACGCTAACAAGACGGATTCTGATAGTGACGAGGGGAAACCTGGTGTATTTGATACAGACCTAGCCCAGCTGTTCATTTCAGATACAGAGGATGAAGACTTGTGGATGATGGATTTGTGAATTAACTGAAAAAATCATGTGAGCACTTTGCTAAATACTTTAATAAAACACAACAGAACACAGTTTTGCTTCCTTTGCCTTTTTTAGAGCACATACTAACATGCATGTTTTACCGTGCCTGCGTCCTAAGGCCTGGTGCGGTGCACCTTTTGCATGTGTTAAATGCAGAAAAAGCACCCGTAACTGAAACTGCGCTTTATAATCTGGTGCGCCCTATGGCCGTGAAAATGCGGTACTTAGTTTAGGGCTAGATTTTCAGCTTTCGCTGATATTGGAATGTTTCCTCAGATATCGCATTGGTCCAATATGACTGATAATTTTTCTGTATTTGCCCATGTGTCTTTCCCAGATCGTTGTCAGTGGATTAGATTTCTCGTTTGGATAGTAAATAGTAAAAATTGCAGAGATTATTCTAAAATATGGCTGTATATATGACACAACAAATTACTTTACATCCCAGATTTAGTCGAAAACAGATTTTGGTATCGGCTCAAAAAAATTCATGCTTATCCATCCAATTTAGTTTATAATCAGCTCTTTTACTCCACTTTAAAACTAAACTCTTCTAAAAAAAAGAAATTTTTTAAAACTTTATAGCCCGACGCAGCTCTAAGACCTACCAACCCAACTTCAACCCTTCTATGTCCTTTGTAAAACTCTTTTAACTCTCTAATAGATTTTTAGCCCGTTTACTAAAAGAGCACTCTTCAATTTGTCTTTCATCTCACCCTCTCTTCTTTTTTCAACTGCCTGCGTTCATCGATCGTGCGCCTTCTACCTCCACAGGACTCATTTACATTTGCTCCCTCACTCTGGAAAACCTGACAGGGCCGAGGCTTTCACTCACCATTCCAGTCCGAAGATGCCAAAGACCAGTGTGTTTTTAGGCGTAGTAGTTGGCAGGATGTACACGCTGCGCAGCATGTTAAACTGGAAGTTGAACTCGGGCAGGGAGCACAGCAGGCGAGCTTTGAGGAAGGACGTCCAGCGCTTCTGGAGTGTCAGGTGACCCCCCCTGTCACCCTGTGGAGCAGAATGCAACATCAGGGTTATACATTATATAAAGAAGACAGATTTCATACACTGGTTATTAATAGGCCTGTCTCAATAATTACTTATATGAATTATATATGAAAGCTGGAACAATATTTTTTTGGGGGTCAATATTTATTATGTACAATAAATATTGACCCCAAATATTTTTCTTTGTACAACTGAGACATTTTTTGTTTGCTAAACGATAAGATTTAAACCATAAAAGGTTGAATGAATAACTTCCATGACTTATTACACATGCTAACTAAGTACTAAAGAGTTTCATTCTGCTGTTTTTATTGCAGCTCATGATTTTTTAACAATATTGTAAATTTAGAACAGTTTTTGTGGTTTAAATCTGCCCTTGGGTTCTTGTGTCGGTGGCATAAATTTGTTGTAATATTATCGTTTATCATCTATATTTACTTCAGGAATATATGGCACTTCAAAATTTGTTATCATGACAGTTGTTAATAATGTTTGTTGATGAAAAAATTGCATACACACCCACACTGTCAGCTCAGTCCTCATTATCTTTGTCTATGTCATCAGAGGTATAATACTCCCTACAACAGAAGCATAGCCAGACTGGACTGTACTAGACTGCAATGAGCAACACTGTGACATGTCTGCGGAGCTGGGTCCTGCATTGATGGTAAAAAAACGTGTCTTGCATTAGAACTCCAGTCTCAGGCCTCTTCTTACAACTCTCGGGCTACTTCAATTTATTCTACAACATCTGTCACACTAAAAATATCAGAGCCTGCTGGCATCTGTCTCTTAACCAATTCGGTCCCATATAGGGATATCAGATTGTCAATTTCGGCCAACTCTGAACTCAGCGCAGTTGGCACAGATATTGGGGCATTCAGTGACATACTGGATCTATTAATCGACTCTTTCATGACGTTACCTGTGGACTTATAATTGGCAGTTATCAATGTACAATATCAAAATTATAGGCATAGGAATTTTAGAAAGATGGTTATGAAAAGAGGAGCAAAATGATTTGATTTGTGTATATATGAAACCTATGTATATGTGAATCACTTTTTACACACAGACACAACATAAAAAGACATTTGTAAAACCAAAAATCAAAGGTGCTGTACCGGATTTTTACTGTCTTAAAAACGTGAAAAAAAAAACTTCTTGTCTTCAGTGGTCCAAAGGTATTCTTCACTTACCTTATTGCATTGAATAATTAGGATGCTATGAATGCATGAGTTTATAAGCGCTTTTCACAACTCTCAGAGACCAGGTAATGGTAACAACTAGCATGCTAATGTACAACTCCTGATTATTGGACAATAAAACACTTTCTAATTAGATGCAGATAGCACGCAGCTGACTTATTTTGACCTCAAGAGCTGCTTACACAATATATCTCTACAGAGGCAAGACAGATTTAGCTCAAATACATGGGGGAAAAAATTGGGTACACCTTTAAAGTGAATAAATGATTTAATCTTTTTAAGGTCTCAATAATTTAACACAAATTTATATGATGTGATGTCTCTCAAGCCACTCATGTAAAATCATCATCAACCATCAGCCTCCCCAGTCTCTCCATCTTAAATATTTTCCTTAATAAATTCTCCCCTTCATCACATCACCTCCTGGGGTCTACGCTCCAAGGTTTATCTAATCACTAAACTATTCATTGCACCTCACTCATTAAGTCTGTGTGGGTTGAACTAAGGACAAGGCGATGCTGACCGCCTAAAGAGCGCAGCAGATGGCCGAGGAGAGCAGTAATCAGACTGTAAATGAGCTTCGGATTTCCCATAAGTGAGTTCTGCTCTTACCCTCCGATCCACGGGGCTGTATTTGAGCGCTCGTGTCCTTCAGAGAGAGTCAGGCCAGCTCACTGTAGGGCCTTTTCAAACCGTGGTGCACAAATACAGTTGCTTTTCACATTTTCCCTGAAGCGCACAAAAGACAAGCTAGATTCAAGGCTGCGGCTCATTTGTAATAATGACGTGACATCTCTTTCAGCTCTTGGTTCAGTTCTTGGTGTTTTATGTGTTGAAGGGTGCAGGACAATTAGCTATTGACACGCGAGATAGATTGTGAGTTCACTTTATTTCGGTGTATAAATGTAAAGCTTCATTCGAGATGTTTAGAGAATAGAGCTGCAATCCATTAAAGAAATCCTTGGTTGGCTAAAGACATGTCCAGCCAATCGATTAGTGGACTAAAAAGGGTGTGTGGCAAAAGCTCTCAAAACTGTTACGTATCTCTATGTATCTGACCCAACCTTATACCCAAGTTCTTTGCAAAAACTTCTATTATCAAGCAAACCATATGTCTATAAAGACAGATTCAACTTGTGAATTGAGTTTAATGTTCCTTTTTATCCAATACCAAAAAAAATGTTTCAGTAATTTAAAGAAGGGGTATTATGCAAAATTGACTTATTGGAGCTTTCTACCATGTTATAACATTGTTCTCTTATCAAAAACATGTCTGAAGAGGTTTTGGATGTCATCCATGCATGTTTCAGTAATTTAGTGATCTCTCCCGTGCCGTATTCGAACCCTCCTTATGGTTAGCAGTATGAATCTGCCCAATACTCACTCCACAAACAATAAAAGGTAACATGCTCTAAATATGTTATGCGTTAGCAAATAATACCTCATAGAATAATGTAATGTAATGCCCCCTCTTTTAATGCCAGGCTGTGGAACATTCCAGGCAAGTAAACAAGCAGAAATTTCCATATTGCACTATTAAGTTCTATTATTATGTTTATGCCACTTTAATTCTTCTGATACCATTGCGCGCTGATGCATTAAGAATGGATTCACCCTCACGTCTTACTCTCTTATTTGTCAAGAGTCAAATCAATATTGTGCTTTCATAATTGACAAGTCCACTTAATATCATGTGTTATCTGCCCACACAGTTGTACAGAAGACTCTAAAGCGTCTCTCCCTCTCTCTCTCCCCTCGGGCACAGGGAGCTACAGTCCATCCATCAGCTGCACTGTGTTGCTGTAATCACCTCAGGGCCTTGTTACCAGTTACCAGCCTCTCATCTGTTATTGAGCCGCTCCTCAAGACTCCATAGTGTATCTCTCCAACAGTTTACTGAATGCTCCCTCACCTTGCAGACCCGTGCCACCCGTGTCACCCGGCTGCTGCTGCTGTAGGCTGTGCTCCGGTCCTCCGCGCTCTCGGTGAAGAAAAAGTAGATCTTATCGTCATCTTTGGCCGGGCTGTCGGGGCTCTCTCTCACCAGTGCCGAGCCCACGAAGTCTGCCTCTGTAAGGAGAATAAGCAGGGTGAGTTTAGCTTAGTCAGAGCTGTGTAGGTTTATGTCTGTGCACTATGGAGAGATGAATTGGATTAGCCACAGGAAAATGCAGTGTGTGCTAGTTGTGTGTATATGATAAAGTTTTGAAAGAAAAACAAGACAAACCCACTCGACTATGCCTGTGTAGGAGGGGTGTAAACATTTCTTAAAGAGACCTATTACACAAAATCGACTTTTTAGTTATACTTGTTTATTTACCCATTTGAAGTTGTATTTAGACTCATTTGTGCATGTTTGAGTAATCTTTATTCTCCTGTCTTCAAGATGTCTTTGCTCCAATCCATGCCCATTTCACCGCCACCGGTACACGCCTATTGGTCTATACTTACTTCATTCACCAATTTTATTTTCTTAATCGGTGTTACACGTATGATTCAGTCTACAGTTGAAACCAGAAGTTTACGTACGCTATATAAAGACACATTTGCTTTTTTTTCTCATTGTCTGACATGAAATCAGACTAGACTGTTTTAGGTCAATTAGGATTACCAAAATTATTTCTATTTGCTGAATGCCAGAATAATGAGAGGAGGATTTTTTAAAACAATTTTTCATTACTTTCTTGTGGTTTCAACTGTGTATAGTACTACACTTTGTTGGTACTATTCATATATATATAATATCACACTTTGTTGGTACTATAATATAATAATTTCATTTTACAGTTAATGCAAATGCAAACAGTTGAAGTTGGACACTGTTTGTTTGAAAGGAATCTATTCAACTTTGCTGTACTTTTGGCATGATGTTATCAGCTACAAATGCTATGCTAGTTTGCTTGAAGGGTATTCATTCAGCTTCCACCATTTTGAGGATTTTTTCATCATTCAAAAGATATACTATTTTGTTTTAAATTGTAAATTACTATAACAACAATTCAAATTGTTCATCATTCTAAAACCCACAGACAAATTCAGACAAATTAAGGAATTGGTGCTGTCGAAATTTGACAAATCATAGTTTTAGAATTCTGTACTATACTTTTCTCAAGGCAAACAACTTATTTATATGACCTGAAGGGGCTCATCATGGCTGACATCTTACAAGGATATTTTTATTTTTAATTGGTAACAAAAATGTGGATGATCCAATAATACCAGAGCCAACATCCTGTTTATTAGAGCAGACCTGTGAATCACTAAAAAATGATTGCTAGCCGCTAATTAGCCCAAGCTGTCTGACTGTTTGCAGTTTGAGCGCAGACACCTCGTTTATAGCAGCGCAGTGACAGTTGGAAATAAACTCACCGGTGAGCCAGCGCGTGGGTGCGTCCTCCGTCCTCAGTGTGGGAGACGGAGAGTTGCGCCGGATATCTGGAAAACTCCGAAACTCATACTGGGAGGCTGTGTAGATCTGTTGGTCTAGTCATACAAACAAGTCACATTAAAGGGGCATGCAACTTTTCTGGTAGAGAGTTTGCTGGAAAGGTTATTATTTTTGCCTGGAATATTCCACAGTACAGCATTAAACTCTAAAACGCTAAAGAGACAAAACCACCAGGCCATGTTACAGGTCAGTTCTGTGGAGAGGAGATGTCGCCAACAGTAAGAATGAATAATTTTTCAATGCATTTTTTATCAATTAAAATATCTGTTATTGAATATAGGATAATGGGAAGTTCATTACTGTATCATTTCGACAAGACAAGCAGGTGGCAGACAAGAAAAGTTACAGAGTGTACCTTTAAACCCAGGCGCATTACACACATAGTCATTTTACTAATAGACAAAGGTACATTACATAACTTTTCTGGTTATGTAATGCCACCTGTTTGTCTTCACCGAGATGTTATTGCATTATCTGGAATGTTCTTAAATATGGCATTAAACTTATCTACCTCCATGGCAATAGACACTAAAGTCATTTTACCAATAGACTAGGGACATAACATATTTTTTTCTGGTGGAGGTCACCTGTTTGTCTCCATGGGGATGTTATTGCATTGTCTGCGATGCTACTAAACTTGTCCCTTCTTGATGGCGACTTTGTCATCAAGAAACATATTTTCAATTTTTTTTTTGAGCAATTTGAGCAACAAACGTAATGACATAAACACAAGACAGATATGTTTTGATGCCATACCATTAGATTTATCTAGTTACAGGTCAGAGAGGCGAGCCCGCTTACCCACTAGAATGCAGATTCTTTGATATATGTGCAATAAAAACATTGCATTTGAAAAAAGATAGACATGTTTAATGTTGCCCTGTGGAACATTCCAGATACAGCAATAACATCTCCAAACAGGTGACACTCCACAGGAAACATTACATAGTGTGCCTTTGACTTATATATACTGACAGTGTGTGCATGACCTGATTACAAGCTGTTAATGATTTGCTTTTTTTCAGAGTAGTGTAACCTACAGCTGAACATGTGACAAACCTCTTGAGTGTGTGTGTCAATGCATTAGCATCACATGTAGTACAGATACCAGAATTTCAACACTGCTCATTGACTCACATTGAAAGATGGGAAAAGGGGGATTTTGGATGTTTTGCTTCCCAAAAATGGAATATATTTCAAGGACATGCAAACTTGGATACATTGGTGCCACAAATGCAACCTGTTGCACCTGCACCTGTTTATAATGTTTTAAATGGACCTGTTTACTTAGTTGTTTTGTTTGTTTTTTGTTTGTATTTTTCTGAATTTGAACCATACACTGTCTATCTATAAATGGACACAGCTAAACTGCTAGCTGCTGTGTTCCAAATAGGAAGTGATCATGAGTGTGCTTCAGGCTCCATTGGCTCTGGCTCCAATTCACTTTGCACTGAAAAATTGTCTCTCTGTAACTGCTGCAGTGACCCTTGTCATTTTGCTCTTTAAATGTCCGTATCAACCTGCTCTACATAAATCCCTTTCACAGATTGTGTCTATAAATCAAGATATGAACATCAATAACAGACGAATCAGGCACCTTCTTTCCCTGAAGTTACTCCCGCTAGTGTTTGCAACAGGTTTAACTGACAGCGTTGCAAAGCGCCGCTCCGTGCTAAACCAGCAGTGTGGGCGGGAAAGGGGCATTACCTTCATTAGCCTCACTCTGGATTGGTTCTTTGGTTGCTATGATACTCCAATGAATGAATGAATTCCAAATGTGGAACTTTGCTCCGAATTTGCCCCTATAACTGATAGCCTCGATGAGCTTCATTTGACTGGAGCCAAACACTATGAGTGACGTCACACTCATTTAGCCCACTTCTTTACAATCTATAATTTGAACACAGCGCCAATGAAAAGGAGAGTCTGAGTGCTCTCATTTAGGCTCTCCTTGTATAAATAAAGATACATGAAAAATGAAGTGAAAAATGAAACCTCAGCTTCGATATTTGGCTTCACTACAAGAATGCTAAAACCAACAAACATAAGGAGTCAACAGAAAAAGGTCACAAAATCCATAGCAATACTGAATCTTCATTTGAATCTTTCTCATTAAAATCCATGATTGAGTGGTGGGGTGACCTTTGGAGGGGCTGGTTGGTCTTACCTATTATCAGGCCTGTATATCCAGTGCTGGGACCATATGGACATTTGTCTCGTCCGTCTTCAGGGGAGGACATCTCAAAACTCTTCTCAGTCTGCAGAGAAATTTTGTTCATTTTTAAAGTCCTATATTACACAAAATTGACTCTTGTGAGCTTCAAGCCATATTAGAATGTTGTTACCTCATCAAAAACATACCTAGAGTTGTGTTTTGTTTCATTCACACATATTTGAGTAATCCTGCATAATTAGTCCGTCTACATCTCCAAAGCTCAAAATCCTCTGTTCCACCTTGTGATGTCATGTAGTGGGAGTTTTCAAGTAAACTGCCACCTTTTCCCTTTAGTTCGGCAGAGATTGGCAATTCCAGGGCTAAAATCATCCAAATGATTTTAATGTATGGGGTTTAAAAACACAGTGAAGCACTTCCTGTATTAGCATATGACATCACAAGGTGGAACAGAGTGTTTTCTGTTTGAGAGAAAAGTTCAGCCTAAATATGCAGGGTTTGTGTGTAAAACATGTAAATTAAACAAAACTCCACAACTCCAGGTATGCTTTTTAATGAGGAAACATTATAACATAGATCAGAAAATAGCGTAATGTGGGCCTTTAAATATGAGTCTCCACGTCTGCCTGCGGCATGAGTGAAGTAAACAGTCTGATGGCACTGCATGTTCTGGTTGACTTACTATGTATGCACAGAGAGGTCTGAAGGCGTGAGTCCCACACATGTACAGATGGGTTGAGTTGAATCTCTGAAGCAATCGGATGTGATTAAAGCACTCGGTCTGCCAAACACACAAGTTGTTTGGTTAGTACAGTAAGAACAGAGTACTCCTGAGACACAGTGGGAAGAACTATTTATGAGAAAGCACAACACGAGCGTGCCTACCTTGTTATCCTTTCCTTTGGTCAGACACTGCTGCTTCTGCTCAGGGGACGCTTCCCACTCAATCTGCAACACATATTAAGCAAACTATTCAACGTTTAAGTAGGGATGTCAAGATTATTTGGTTAACCAATATTTGTGATTATTCGGGTCACAATATAATAGAAAGAAAAAAATGATAATTGTGAATTTTAGAATCAATTGGTGGTCTTCAGATGCTAGACTGTGATGATGTCATACGCCCAGATGGGGGCAAGAGCCAGATTTCTTTGCCTTGAAATATCCAAAAGGTAAATTCACACATGTTGAACCTGGTCATTTCTATTAGTGACTAGACCCAAGAACTGACTGTATGAGAACATAAATCTGCATTTTAACAATATTGATTTTACCTGCCCCCATTTGTATTAAACATGATTGGCCTGTAGAAAGTTGTGATGTCGTCTGAAACCCAGCAACATTTTATACGCCAATCATATTTAATACAGATGGAGGCAGCTAAAATAAATATTGTTCAAATGTTGATTTGTGTTGTCATACAGTGAGTTCTTGGGTCTAGTCACTTATAGAAAAGATCTGGTTCAACATTTGTGAATTTACCTTTGGGATATTTCAAGGTAAATGTAATCAATAGGGAAATCTGGCTCTTGGCCCAATTTGAGCATATGACATCATCACAGTCTAGCATCTGAAAACCATAAATACTCCAAAAAAGTAAACCTGAAAGTACTTAAAAAGTGCTTTTAATTGGAAGTTTTTGTCATATTTACTTATCATTCAGACAGTTGGATTTCATTCAACTGATTAAGATTAGGGCGACAGTAGCTCAGCGTAAAATCCTTTTTTTTTCCTCAAACATTTTCTAAATTCAAACACAACAGTGTAATACTGTGACATCTCTCTAGGGGAGTTGCCACCAGTTATTCTGTTGTTTTTCTAGTTCTGTATGATTAGCCAATGACCAAAGGACACAATACTTTACAATACATCATGGGTAAATGTAGGCTACTTCTGGTTGGTCTACATTACTTAGGTTCAGATAAACAAGTGAAAGCAGCTACTAAAAGCTGGTGCCAGCAAAGTCTAGATCTGTGGAAATAAAGACTAAAGGAAACAGAAATTAAAGTGAAAAGGCCAATTAATTTTAGCTGTGTATTCAGTCTGTGTTTACCGACCCTGTTTATAATTTGCATGGTCGGCTAAGCAAATAATTCTATGTTTACTGTAAGCTTGAGACTTTAATTTTATAGTATTTTGGGCAGAAAATCAGTGTGCTTGTTTAATAAACTTTATTGCATTAAAAATAAACAACAAAAAGTATTGACAATATTAAAGGCACTGTACCTAATTTTCACTCTTAAAAACATGGAAAACAGAACTACTTAATTTTTAAAGTTATGCCTCATTTACCTTATGCATTCTGAGCATTCTAATTATTCACTGCAATGACGTTTTTGCAGCAACTAGCAAACACACACTTCCTGATTATCAGTATAATACTAATTAATTAACACTTTACTAATTTGACCCCAAGAGCTGCTTATGTAGTATATAAATACATCTGAAAAAATGTGGTACAGGACCTTTAATAGCAAATGTTTTAAATATTTTTGTTGTATATTTTCTAGTATTGAGTGTCACTACACACTGTGACTGGAACAGGTGAAAAAGTGTCTTCCCCAGCAACACCATAACAACATTATTGAGGTTTGAACTGGCAATCCTTTGGTTAGTAGGTGTATACCCAACCCAATGCACCACACGCAACATACTGGAAATATAATGACGACATAACAACTTACTAAAGGTACATCTGAATAACAGAAACTTTTGTAGGCCTTATATAATCCGTAAAGTTGACAAAGTATTGACAGCATAAGCCAGAGGAGTGGCTGTGCAGTCATTCAAGTACAGGACTAGAGACGACTGCAGCGGTGGCATAAATGCCACATGGACTTTGTGTCATTAAACAAGAAATACGCAGCGCTCCAGGTAATAGACACATTCCAGCTGTTTGTGTGACTTAAGGCTATAGGCTCATTCTAATCACATTATCTGTTCTGTACACATTCATCACAAGCCTGTCTAGACTGTGGAAAGGAAGCTTATACTGCCTGAAACTACTATATACATGCAAGGACTAGGAAATCATCGAATTTGAAAAAGTTACTGAAATTGGGGTTGAAAGTTTTGCATACACTTTGGCGTGGTAAATGGTCACATTTTTATATAGCGCTTTTCCTCCTTCAAGGCACTCAAAGCACTTTAAATCAAGGAAGCACTCATCCATTCACACACACAGACACTAGGGGTGAGGTGGGTTAAGTGTCTTGCTCAAGGACACAAAGGCAGTATTCATCTGTGGGAGTTGGAATTGCACCGCCAACCTGTTGATCAGTGGAGAAACACTCTAAACGCATAACAACCGAGCTACTGTTCGGTTTAAATCACCAATGGGAATGGTAGTACTGTGGCCTGTGTTATGACTTTTTGAGTGTGTTTTTCCTGTGACTGGGTTAGAGTAAAGTATTGGTAGTAAACCTTGACTAGATACTCATTTGAAGTGTGCATACTAATAAAAAAAAAATAAAAAATCACATGTATCACTTTTTTCTGAATAGTTTTAGAATGGTATTGATCTCTATCAGAACTAGTATACCACGTGCTAAAAGAATCTGCTATTAACATTACATTCTAAGGGCTTTTTTACATTTCGTACGACCAGTCTCTGGGCACTGTACTATGGTGGTCGGTCTGTGCTCCAGATGCTCCAGATTGTCACAATGGCAATAAACAAAAGACAATTGGCTCTGTGCACAACAGCGCCTGCAACCTCAGTGTTAGTGTTATTACTTCCTGGACAATTCTATCTCTATGAGGTTTTTGCTGAGTCAGGCCAAAATGAATAAATATTTAAAGATATGTGGCAGTGACTTGGGGGTGAATGTGTCTGACAACATTTTAAATACTAAACAAATGAGGTGAAAACATCAGTGGAGGACAATTCTGTGTTTAGAAAAGTAGGTGTTTGTGTTTCAAAGCTAATGCTAATGCTAATTTAGAGGCATAACAAATATTTAAATAATACAAACTGAAATAATCTACATATAAAAACAATCGGGTAATCTTTATATCAATCCATTTTACTTTTAATAGGTTGTTTATTTTATATTTTATGCTTTCAATACAAGTTAGCATTAGCTTTGAGACACAGTGAGCTAGCTAGCATGCTGCTGTTCGCAGAGTATAAATTACTAATAAAACATAAAATAACATACTTTACAACAAACAAAACATGTGGTCATAAATAATGGGAATTTTAGGATGACTGTGGAATACTATTCAAGTTAGTTCCTAATAATATGAGACACACTTTTCCAGTTCTGCTTTTAAAGTTTTGGGATCTTTTACTTCAGTCATATTTGTGTGCTTGTGTGCTTTGACTGAAATGGGCCATATCAGTGTACTGCAAAATATATGTTTCAATGTTTTTCATTCAAAAGCCAAATACACAAAAATTTAAATGAATTTAATACAAATTTCATCCCTTGAGCCTCCTTTAATATAGAGCCGCCCCACCCAGTCAGTGAAGCACACTGAATCAAGCACTGACACTAACACAACTAGACCCCAGTTGCATTTTTTTTTTATATCTCTGAAAGCTGAATAACAAAAAGATAACATTCCTAATTCAAAAGCTTAAAATTCCCACGTGTAATTTCGAAAACAGCACATAGAAGTTAGCCAATTAGTTTGTAGAACACCTAATTGGGGGAAAAAAAAAAATCACCCAGATATTTCTTTTCAACAAGCCAAAAATAAACTGAAAACTTCAAGCTACATTTGCTGTGACAATTCCCAAAGATAATTCCTACTAATTTGCAATTCTGTGTTACTCCACTAATGTAAAATACACTTACAGCAGTTACAATCCTCTTCCCCACGTTTCTACTACTATGCAAATCTATTCTTTTACACACCCTGGTGACTGCATTCAAAACAACACAATTACTCTCTGTTTTTCACACGAGAAGAGGAGACAGGGGAATGATCTTTGCCTGAAATATGACAGGGGAGCGCTATGCTAATGAGGATCCCGCTACCTGCCACACACACACACACACACACACGTAGAAACAAACCTGGAGAGGGGAGCCAGATGAGATGTCGGAGGCGTTGAGGGCGAACACGGCCCCGCGAGCCCCCACATACAGGCGCTCGCTGTCAGGCTGCAGCAACAGGACACTGTGGTTCACCGTGGAGGAGCGGAACCGCCGGCAGCCATGGAGACCTGGGGGATGAGGGAGGGAAGGGGGGAAGAGGGGAGGAGAAAAGAGGAGAGGTGGTTATTAAAGGTGCCCTGTGCTAACCTGGTGGTGATGCAATGTCTGCACATGCAAAATAGTGTTGTGAAGTGTCAGTCATGCTACGTTAGCTTGAGGAACTTTTTTGAAAATGCTGAAATAGTGAGTGACTTGCTTGTTCTACTAATAAGGGACAAAATCTTCAGTTTGGCATGAAAAAGATCTAAACGATACATGGGAAAAGAACAATAAAACACCAATAAAACACCAAGATATCCTGTCCAGAATTAAATGTCAGGGAGAAGAGGTGGGTTTTTAGTTTAGTCTTAAACAGCATTATTCTCTGTATACTTTTTCTTTGAACTATTGCAACTAACTTTTTGGCATTTTTCTGTGCTACTTTCTTTCTTTCTTTATACAGGGTAACCCCATGAGAGCACTTGGGCTCTCTTTTTTATGGGCGCTCTGTTTAAAATCCATATTAAAGTCCATATAAAACATTAAAAACAGGTGCAGGAGTGCGTATAAAATTTTGTTACCAGATTATTTAATTGTGACTGTGTTACCAATGTATCCAGTTTTGCTTTTCCTTGCAGTGTATTCCTTTAAGATTTTTTTTTTTTTTTTTTATACAATATTGTACATTTAGGTTACTGAGTCTGTGGCTGTATATGTGGCTACATGACGTCTGTATTTTCTTCAGCAATGAATCTCACTTTCAAATTTGTTATTGATTTAATACTAGTAATGCACTAGTCTCATAAATACTGCTTTTCCAGATGCTGTTATAATTTTGCGCTTTATTCATTCAATCCATACTGTTAGTAAGCAACTTCTGTAGCCACAGCTGCCCTGGGCTAGACTGAGGAAAGCAAGACTGCCAATCTGCTCCATTGGGCCTTCTGATTATCACCAATCACTCACTCACACATGTTGAGTTTTCATGGCTTTGGAAACATTGCATTGATTTACATTCATTTCCTGGAGACTGGTCCTAATCTTAATTATAGTCACTATTTGTCTAATGTTAATCTAAACCCTCAACTTTCATCCCCACAAGGGAGGCAGGTTTGTGTGTGTACAGATTAAATCCTCACAATATGATGAATACCCAGTCTCACACACACCACATATACACACACCACATATACAGACATGATTTTCTGTCTGAATTCAACATAAAAACATTAGTAAACATCCAAAAGTACTTAAAGGGCATATGACAGTTTAACTACTCATGTCACAAAAACATTATTATTATTTATTCTTTTTTTTTTTTTTTTTTTTTTTTTTTTTTTTTTACTTATTTATTTATTTATTTTTGATAAATCTGAAATGTATCATGTCCTGTTGGACATGGGCTAAATATGTAGAGGCAATTCCATAACTGTTACCTAGCAACCATAATGCTGGGCCAACAAGGGCCAAAACATGTCTAAATTGCATAATAATTATGATTAGGCTAATAAAAATAAATTATAACACCATTATTTTGGTAAATGATCACATTTTTAAGTACTGCTTTTCCACTCTCAAGGCACTCAAAAAGCTTTACATCAAGGAACCACTCACACATTCACAAACCAGTGTACACAGACACTGGGGGCAAGGTGGGTTAACTGTCTTGCCCAAGCTCTGTGGGAGCTGGAATCACACCGCCAACCTGTGGGTCAGTGGATCTGACCCCTCTACCAATGATATCTATGTTGAGAGCATGATACGAATCGTCAACCTTCAGCTCAGTGTATCTGACACTTTCCCAACTGAGCTATTGCTGTTGGAAAAATGCCTTCCTTGTCCGTAAATTGTCTTTGCATTTAAGAGGTTGATGACAGAGGCAGATGCATTCTGTTTTTAAATTCACTGCTACTTTCTGTATTTTTATACTTTTCTTCTTAATTTTTCCCACAAACTACCAAATAACTAATGTAAAATTATGATAAATATTTACCACAGGGCTATCCCACCTTATGCAATTAAACAGTATTTTCAACCAACTAACATTCCCGTTGTTCTTGGCTACTCTAGAGCCCCGTAAAAGCAATAAACCGCCCATTATAATTAGCGCTCCAGCCGAGGAGGAGGAAATGTAGTGAGATGACAGGAGCTGTAACAGTGGGGGCCTGCTTTTATTTCTCACAAACTGCACTTAAAAAGGACATTGCTTGCAACTGCTGTGTCAGATATTTAGAGAAAAAGTATTTAAAGTATCATGTAAAATAAGTTTTTATTGTTTATTATCCAAAAAACACAATTTATTTAATTGATTTTGAAATTTTATGAAGGAATTGAAAAATGAACAAAATTGCAGATTAGATCAATTAAAATAACAAGTTTCTGACTGACTAAAAAAATCCACTGTGACAAGTCTGTATTTATAATGTTATTGTCTGACATGTGAACAGATGAAAAAACTAAAATAAATGATGAGTTTATATCTAGAATTTGTATTTTCAAATTGTGAGCATCCAGCTACATTATAATTCCTCTATATACACATACTTGCATATACAAAGATACACTGAACATGCTGCTGCTTCTGTAAGGGCCTGACTTCATTTTAAAAAGCACACAAAATATTGATGAAACATTGTAGATGTATTTCATTTTCTCGTGATTGGTTATAATGGCTGACCGGGCTTAGGGATCTCTGGTTATTTTCCAAACTAAACTATATTATGCCTTTTGTGTAGCCTTCATAAATGCACAAACAAACAAAAGTCTTAACATATTTCAAACTTGCAACACAAATATTCATTCTTTTTGTCTCATCAACCCAAAACACACACAGTAATAGGGCTGTCAAAAAAATCTATATCCAGCTACTAGTCGATACAGAAAGTTGTCAAAAGTACTAATATGAGCCAGCACCAATACCAAAGAAAAACCTGCATAAATAAAACAACGTTTAACCTTTTCGTAAAGCATACATATCATAACTGATAGAAGATCATATGGTAATATTAAAGATGCACTGTGTAACCTTTGTTGAGCTGGGCCCAACACCTACTTGTCTCCGTGGAGAAGTTATTGCTTTTCCTGGAATGTTCAAAAGCAGACATGTCAAACTCAGGCCCGTGGGCCAAATTTGGCCCTTGATATAATTATATTTGGGCCGCGAGACCATATCAAATATGTATTAGAGCTATAGTCTCACTCAAATTTAATCCATCTCTTCTGAAAAACATGCCATTAAAACTATCCGTCTCCATACAGACAAGCAGGTGACAAGTAACAGACAAGAACTGTGAAGAGGCGACCCACTCACTGTAAGAATCCATGCATGTACAATAAAACTGAACAAATGCTATATATATATATATATATATATATATATATATATATATATATATATATATATATATATATATATATATGTATGTATGTATATATACATATACACACACATATATATACATACATATATATACATATATACATACATACATACATATATACACACACACACACACACACATACACACACACACACATATACATATATATATATATACATATATATATACATATATATATATATATATATATATATATATATATATATATATATATATATATATATATATATATATATATATATAAAATGCCATACTGTGAAACATTCCAGGCAAAGCAATAACATCTGCATGGCGAAGAGCTGAGTTACATAATGCACCTTTACAAGAAATCACCAAATCCTATGTTGTGCTTTTATTCACACTGTGGTATTAAAATCAGTATTTAAATCAGGTTTGTAATGTTTGTATCCTGACACACAATAATCCATCTGTACTTGTGAAAAACCTATTATTAAAAACTAGCTTACCACATATATTCCGCTGTTTGAATATCATCAATACATCCCCAGATCTGTACAAGGTTACTGCTATCAGGATGTGCCATATTAAAAGTGTAAGAATGAAGGCGTTTTCAATGGGAGCGGACAGGAGCAGCGTTCAGAAGGGGAATCGGGAATTCTCTGTCTCCCCTCTGATGGATTCCTGGACGCATGATTGTCGAGCCTCATTGAAAAGTAAGGAGGTCGCGGCACTATAACCGGAGGAAGCCTTGAAATCATTAGCATTCATTCACAGAGAGAAAGAGAGAGATTACTTTTTTGCTAGGTCATGTTGAAAACACACGAGCATATAAGGAAAAATTGTAAAATCTTTGCAATTGAATATTGTAATTTAGCTCTATTATTTTGGCTTGAGGCTATGTCTTTAAAGTTTCTCTCGAGTAAGATCTCAACCCCAGATACATAGTGCAGAGATTACGCATATAGAATAATAAGATTCTGGAAAGCTGAAACAGAACCTTAATATATATTTCCATTTTTTAGCTTTATAAATTATGTAAGAAAATATTTTAAGCATTATGAATATGCTAATCACAGGCCACCACAAAGGCATTGGTTCAGTTTGCAATGGTAAAAAAAAAAAAAAAAAAAATGCTAATGTTGCAATATCATCTACATTTTTCTTTAAGGGTTTCAAAATGTTTACTAACTCAATTTACAATCCAAATTTAAAGCCACCATCTGTACATAGAGTGGCCTGCATTCTCACATATCACCACTAGATGCTATCTACGTTACTGCTGTCTGATAGTGTGCTAGCTTTGGCCTGACAGAAGAAGCCCAGGGAGTGCACAAGCGAGGGAAAGGAGGAGGGGCCAGGTGAAGGGAGGGGAACAGGTTTCACATCTGCCATCTACTGGTAACAAAAAAATCTAATAAAGTTACAGATGGTAGTTTTAATTGTACAGCTTATTAATTAAACTAAAGCAGTTGACTTAATAGGATTGAGAGTCATAGGTTACTTAGATGTTGTGTGTCTCATGTTGTGTCGCAATAATATGATTAGCTGATTTGTAAAGCTAGCACTCTCGCCTCACAGCAAGAAGGTTCTGGGTACTCTGTTTTCCCCTGTCAACCCAAAACTCCACACACCTTCACTAAAATCATTTGGATGATTTCAGCGATGGAATTTCCAATCTCTACTGAACTGGCAACTTGAAAACTTCAGCTTCATGACATCGTAAGGTGGAACAGAGCATTTTGAGCTTTCGGGGATGCACACAGTGTAATAACCCAGGGTTATTCAAACCTGTAAATGAAACAAAACACAACCCCATGTATGTTTTTGAGGAGGTAACAAAATTTTAACATGGCTTAAAGAGTCAGTTGCACGTAATAACCTAAATACATTGCTTTATAAACAGTTCCACTTTATCTCAGTCTTTTTGTTTCATCCGTCTGTCAGTTATTTGTGGTATGGGACTTGACTTTGACTGACTTCAATCCAATACTGCTCTATGATGTACTAAACTTTAAAACTTTTGATGAAAAACTGATGCAATGACTTTTGTGAAGGTGACTTGGCCCAGCTACACTTTTTCAGACGTTTTAATGTGTATATCTCAACTCAAAAGCCACCACTCAGATAGTATAAAGTACGCATTCACCAAAATTATGCTACAACCCCATGACATGCAGCATATATTTACTTCCTAGCCACCATACCTATGTGAAGGATATACACGACCTGCTTCTAGTCCAGTTTTCCAGGCTATATTCGGACTGGACTGTTTGACAGGCGACTCACTAATGACTGTCCTTATCCAAACAGTGCATGAGAGGCTAGCTAGCATCTCCACGAGCTAAACATGTTATAAAGATGCCACCTGCAGTCACGGGATGCCTCAGTTACGAAGGCACAAACAGACAATGCATTGTGACTTAGCTGGGGGTAAACATGACTCTAATGTCAACACAGGAGCACGGCGGAGACACACCAGCCCCAGGCAAAGTGGGAATCATAGCAGTGCTTCAGCTAGCGGATAGATGCCCGTAAGTATGCAAATTATGTGAAATGTATTATGCCAAATCGAAAACAGATTTTTTGAGCTTGTTAAAATGTTGTTTGAGCCTCAAATGCATATTTTTTGTAGGAATATCTCATTCTGAACAGATGCTCAGTTTCACACTGTAAATAAGTAATGGAAACCAGCCAGAGCTCCTCCATGTTTTTAAAGTGCACACATCTTTAATGGAACTTGTTCAGGTCAATTCAGCACCTAAATTGCCTTCGCTATAGAGCATCTGTTAACATCATGTTCCCAACAGCCATGCAGCTTTTTATTTTCAAAATGCTTCACTCCCCAGTCCCTACAGTAAACAGCAGAAGGCAACTAATCCACTCTCCGAATGACAAACTGTTGCTAACGAACACATTATTTATCAAGTTTAAATGTTATTCTTTGGGCATTTTATGTGATTTGTTTTAAGTCATCAAATGTGAAATTCAGGAATAAAGGAATTTTTCCTCATGTACCATATCTGAATTTAAAAACCTAAAAAAAAATCAGAAAAACAGAACTAGTTTATTTTAAACTGTTTGCAGTGGTCCAAAGTTATTCCTCACTTATATTATGCCTTCTGAGCATCCTAAGTATTCACCATGATGAGTTTTTAAGAGCTTTTCACAACTTTCAGAGACCAGAGTGTACTTTTGCCATCTCGATAATGCTAAAAACATCTTGTAGGCTAACTGCGCACTTCCTGATTTTAGGAGAATACAACAATTTATATTTTGATGCTGATATTACGGCTTGTACAATATATCTGTACAGGGGCAAGACAAAAAGATAACAACCTTACACGGTATCCTAATGTTGACGTGTTATCTCAACATTGAGTCACGCGCATGCTAGCTGGTGTTGTGACAGTCATAGCAGGATTAAATGTAAACAAACCACTTCATAGCGTGTAGTAAGCTGCTATTCGGATTCCTATCAGCTGTAGGCTAACTGACTCCAGCGGTCATGTTCCTCTTGGCTCATCAGGTGTCTGTCTCTCTTTACCCATCTCCCCGGTGAGGAAGTAGGCTATTATGTCATCATTGTATGGGAGGCTCACAACAATAAGTCAGTCTGAGCAACACAATGCAGATGTCCCATGGGGGAAGGGGACATAACAGTAGTAAACAAAGACTGCATTATAACTGACAGTATTGCGGTTAGGTGTCAAGGACTGGAGCGGAGAAAAATATAACGTGCAAATCTGGTCGTTAGCAGTGTCCGCTAACGCAATATCTGTATCACGAACCTAAATATAGCAATACGTTTTTGTTTTGACAGTTTTAGTAGTAATTTAGCATTGTTTAATCCTCATAGAGTCCACCATCGACTTGTTGCCATGGAGATGTTATTGCTTTTTAGAATGGTCCATGATATGGCATTCATAGGTGTTAGTATTGCAAAAAAAACAAAAAAAAAAAAAACAAAAACAACAACCTTGAAAATCATGCAGGCTTGCCTCTCCACTGACCTGACCTGTAATATATTGAGGAAGTTTTTGTCAGGTAATTATATGTTTTGCATACACAGGATACTTTAATTGGTGAATTGTTTGTAGTTTGTATTAAATTAATGTTATAACACATGATATTATATGTGTTGGCTGTGTAAAGGTCAGTGTAAGTGTACGTTATGTGCTGTTCATAATGCATTCTTTGTTTTAGAACTACTCTTGTTTGATATGGGCTTAGGATGGAAAACAACAACACTTTTACTTGAACTGGTTCTGTCCTGGTTTAACCCTGGTTTTAGTCCTGATGTAGTTTAGACATGGTCCAAACCACATTTAGTTACATGATAGGTGTGCACAAAAGTGTAAACAAAGCCTACGTTTAAGTCACAAAGTATATCTCTATACATTCTGAAATCAACAATATTACAACAATTACAATTAGAACAATATTGCAATTTTCCTCAGAATTGCAAAGAAATATGGGTACATTATGTAACTTTTATGGTGGGCAGTCCGATACCATTATGTTATTGCTTTGCCTGTAATGTTCCACAATATATAATTAAACTTATCTATCATGTACATGTGTTGTATCACTAAAGATCTGTAGAAAAACATACATTCTTACTGTTAGCAGGGTCACCGCTCCACAGATCTGACCTGTAACTTGGCTTGGTGGCGTCGCTTGCTTGTTTCCATGGAGACAGATATAGTTTAATGCTATAGTGTGGAACATTCCGGGCAAAGCAATAACATCTCCATGGAGGCAAGCAGGTGGGGGACCCTCCTCCATAAAAGTTCTATAGTGAACCTCTAATTTTACTGCCATAAAAGATACTTTTAGCCAGTTTAGTACAGTTTGTGGTTTAGTTTTTTTGTTTGGCATAGTTTATATTCTAAAAGTATTATCAGCATTAAATTCAAAAGCAGCTGAACTTTTAAACCAGCACCAGAGAATTTCAGATATTGCACACTCAAACTAGTTATTGCAAAATTGCTTATAACTGTATTTTCTGATATCATTCGTGACCCTAGAGCTCTATTGTTGAATTTTTAGCATAACGCTTTCTATCAAAAATTTACTTTATGCCAAATTTTCAAGCACGTGCTAAAACACTGACATATTTGCTCAGTAAAGAGACTTGAACAAAAGCGGCAAGGGAGAGCAAAGAAGAGGATATTTACCTAGCAAACACTTAGCGCTAAGGGCTAACGCTAAGGTACAGCGCGTTCACTTCTTGCTAACACACAAAAACATGTATACTCCTATCCTCCACGCCTCCATCTAAAGACAGGCCGTTTACATAGCAGCGTCTAGTATGTTTAAGGCTCTCAAGATCCTGACGTGAAAAAAACTGAGGTAAATATTGAGTAAACAGCTAACGTGCCGCTGGCAATTGATGTCAAAGAGCAGTGAGATCCTGAAATGAGGGAGGACGCTTGTTTGACAGTGAGGGATGGTGATGTATTGCGAGGTGATGTAGCAAAGTGCTGGTTAATAGGAGTCAAATACAAACAGAATTTTCCCATATGAATGAAAGCTTAACCATGTCATTGATGAATTAGCTGTTTATCCTGTAGAACATAGTAGTACAGGATTTACAAACATGAAGATTTAATAAGTATGTGGAATTAAAGATGCACTTTTCTGGTGGAGAGTGGAGAATAGTATTGCTATGCCAACAATGTTCCACAGTATAACATTAAAATTATGTCTAATTATGTCTATGTCCAAGTTACAGGTCAGGTCTGTGGAGAGGTGAAGTTACAGTAAGAATGCATGTTTTTCAAGGTACTGTTTTAACATCATAAACACATGTAGTTGAATTGGTACTGTAAGATATGTTTAAGGCAGAGGTGCCCAAACTTTTTTTTATCGAGGGCCACATCTCGAGGCGAAGGGCCACAGACTGGTGATCAATGCAGTATGGTGCTTTAAACACAGCTTTGACAGAGCCGCTGTAAAGGCTTGAAACACATTCATTTTAGGTCTGTATCACAATGCAATGTGACGTTTTAGCCTATAGTGGTAGAAATAGTTTGATTTGCTGTTAAAACTACTGCCTATGATCAATTGGGCCCGTTCAGTAGGAGGCCTGAGGGCCAATAAAAACTGGTCTGAGGGCCATATTTGGCCCCTGGGCCATAGTTTGGACACCCCTGGTTTAAGGCAATACTGGAATATTCAAGGCAAAGTAATAGCATCTCTATGGAAAGAAGTATGTGGAAATTAAATTTACATACTGAACCTTTTAGGAAGTAAATCATTTTAACTTCATATTTTTTATTTAGTATAATTTTAGTGTGACATCTCTAGCTGCAGGTTAACACTGCTGATAGTAATGGAATTTGCTGTAGTGTTGTGTAAACTCGAAACTGTTGTGGATGTGAAGCCAATTTCACTTTGTAAGCAGAAAATGCAGATCTCATTCCATGGTAAACAAACAAAGCAGTTAGCAAAGCCGATTGGACTTCCAATTGTGGGTTAATACTGGTCAGGGATTTGCTGTAACTAATTTGTTCTTTTGTTCTTAACAATTTGGAGAAAGAAAAGCAGGAAAGTTAGTTTGTTGATGCTTCAGTGACATTTGCATAATAGGATGGTACATCGTTTATTGGATTATTGGATATCGGTATTGGTCCGATATTGAAAAAAAATCTGCAGATATTTTGCACCGACATTTTTCTGCACTGCCCCCGTGTGTGTTCATGTGTCGTTCCCAGTCTGTCCTCAGTGCATCAGAATGGACTAATTGAGTGAAAGTTTGAATAAATTGAAGATTTATATCCTTGAAAAATACCTTTTGTTATTAATTTAACAAAACTCATAATATAATTTGCAATTTCCTTCAGTATAGTTTAACATAAATTTGTCAGTACTATAGATTTTAAAAGCTTAATATCCATATTCAGTTGCTCAGTTGGTGTTTGTCCATTGATCCACTGGTTGGTGGTCCCATGGATGAATGCTGTCATTGTGTCTTTGGGCAAGTTACTGTCTGCGTACACTGGTGTATGAATGAACTTTACTAGGCTTCTGTCACTGTCCAACAGCACAACAAACCATTAACAGCTCAGTTGGCTCAAAGTGCTTTTCCACTGATCCGTGGAGTTGGCGGTTTGAATCCTGCTCTTGACTAATAACTGGTAGAGCAGTCAGATCCACTGACCCACAGGTAGGCGGTGCAATTCCAGCTCCCACAGATGGATGCTGTTGTTGTGCTCTTGAGCAAGACACCTCCCCAGTGTGTGCGTGTGTACACTGGTGTATGCATGTGTGTGTGAATGGGTGAGTGGTCCCTTGATGTAAAGCGCTTTGAGTGTCCTGAAGATGGAAAAGTGCTATACAAAGATGTGATCATTTACCATTATCAGCCACAACAGCAAGACAAATATTAGATGTCAGTATTGGTTCAATTAATCAATATTGGAACATCCCTAATACCATTGTGAATCAACAGAAAATACTGAATGAATCCTTTTGTATTTGGTGTCACCTTTGAGCATTATGTTAAATGGGGCAACAGTAGCTTAGTCGGTAAAACTTTTGTCCACTGATCTGAAGGTTGGCGTTTCAAAGCCTACTCTTGACAAAAACACCATTGGTTGAGCGGTCAGATCCACTGAGGTTGGCGTTGCGATTCCAGCTCCTACAGGTGAATACTGTCGTGTCCTTAGGTAAGACACTTAACCCTCCTTGCTCCCAGTGTCTGTGTACACTGGTGTATGAATGTCTGTGTGAATGGGTGAGTGGTTCCTTGATGTAAAGCGCTTTGAGTGCCTTGAAGGTGGAAAAACGCTACATAAAAATGTGACCATAGTGGGGGACGCTGTACTACAAGCTGAAGGTAGTATTTCCATTATAGCAGGCCACTCATCCTTTTCCATTCAGAACTTCATCAAATTAGCTATAACAACTTCACACACACGTTCTCTTCTTTAGTTTACGCCACAGTGCTCAAACCGTAAAAAAGATGCTTTCACTGTACAAACTCACGATTTAAAACTGCTCCGCACTGCTTTTTTTGGCATTTGCTTTCGTGTTGCTTAGAAACAAAGAGATTAAACGGCTTGGTACGAAGTTTGTGTAGACGTCTGCTCGACAAGATGAGGCAAAGAGGAGCGATGGAGGTGAGAGAGGGGTGAGGGAGCACTAATAAAGAAATAGGGTGGAAGAGGTAAACAGGAGGAGAGGGTGATTTGGTGTGTAGGAGGGGGACTGGTGGACAGAGGGAGGGAGCCAAGATTTAGACAGGCTTAGAGAATTAAGGCTGGTATCAAGGCTGCATAACAAGAGGGTAAAAAGTAGGTGCAAGAGTGGGGAGGAATTAGGGGGTAGTCTTAAGGGGTGTTAGTGATGGATTTGAGCAAGTTTGTGAATAAATTGTACTTTTAGGTTTATATAAGTCTTTTTACTTTCAGCTGATTATAGTAATAACAAGGTCAAAATGAGCAACTTTGCAATAAACTGGCATTAAAGGCACCTGATTTTTACTGTCTTAAAAAGTGTAAAACCGAACTAGTTCATTTTAAACTGTTGGCAGTCATCCAAACTTATTCCTCCCTTACCTCATGCATTTTGAACGTTGTAATTATTCACCATGATGAGTTTATAAGCGCTTTTCACAACTTTCAGAGGTCAGAGTGGGGTTTGCAGTGATAGCCATGCTAATAACAACTAGCATGCTAAGTCCGCACATCCTGATTGCCGCATAGTAAAGTGCTTTATAATTAGATGCAGTACACAGTGGACTTATTTTGACCTCAAGAGCTGTGTGACAAAGTGGGCCTTTGTCCCTTTAGATATTTCATTGTATTTGTTCACATGTCTGTTAATTTTCCAAAATTCTCCATACCAAATTAAAATAGAGCTATCCGGGTTTGTTTTGTTTAGTTTTCATTCTTGTAATCACCACACACAAACATGTTACTTTAAAGTCATTTTATTTGGTTAGTTACTTAATTAGTTCATATACTGCATTTACTTACCTGCATCTCCACATGGTCCAGACAAAGAGGGGGCGTGCCCCATGTCTGCCATCTTTATAGGCTTGGGTGTGGCTTTGGGCTGGACCATGTGGAGGGGAGAACTGGGTTTGAGTTCATTTTTGTTCCTGTGTTTAAGGTCTTATGTATTTAGTTGTATTGTGTAAGTGTTTAGTTTATTTTGGGAACACTATGTTTTAGTTATGGGACTTAGGCCCAGAGAAAAAACTAACATTTAAAAGGAAATGTCATCCCCACAGCACCAGTGATCAAGGTGGTGTAGGCCGGGGGAGGGGCGTCTGCTCCAGAGAGCTATTTAAGGAGCTCCAATTAGTGAATCGGGGAGACCTGTGTTGAAAGGCTACCCGTGGGTTTTTTGTTTCTTCAGTTTCTTAATTTCTGTTGCTTAGTTTAGTTTGAGCACAGTTGAGTTTTGTAAATATGTATCATTTTTGCACTTTTTTCCACGGTGGCTAAATAAATTGATTTAAATGGGACGATTCGAAGTCTGCCTCCTATTTTGATCGCTCGGGCCAGCTTCCCCACATTTGGTGGCAGTGGTGGGATCCAGGCCAATAGGAGGCAGTGAACATGAAGTCCACCAGGCAGAACCCGAAAAAGTCTTGTGCTGAGGCTGGAACAGACCCACCAGACGACCAGCAGGAGGCAGTTGGTGGCGAACCGGAAGCACACAAGTCCTTGGTGTGGATCAACTTTCAGGTCTACTACATCGCCTCATACAACAACAGGATGAGCAATGGACTAAAATGCGCAGAGACATTTTTAATCTTCAACGAGAAATGCAACAAAGTCGCGTGGCACAAATGGACGGTCCTGAGGAACTGAGAGCAGAGGAGCTTCCAACCCAGAGCTCTCATCTTGATCAAATGCATTCCAGGCAATCCAGCTCCATGAGAAACAGCAACTGGAAAGGCCCAAAAAATGCAACCCTACACTGAGGGTGAGGACATTGAACATTATTTGTGCACATTTGAACGAATTGCACATGCATGCCAGTGGTCCAATGATGAGTGGGCTCTCCGCCTTGCACGCGCTCTTAACTGGCAAAGCACGTTCAGCATATGTTGCTATGGACATTGATGACACTATGAACTATAACAAAGTGAAACGTGCTGTTTTGCAAAAGTTTGAGATCAGCACAGAGACTTATCGATTGAGGTTTCGGTCATCGGAGCTGGGAGAAGAGGAGACACCACAGGAGCTACAGGTTCGACTTAAGGAGCTCTACAATAAATGGATGGATCCAAAGTCCAAAACCAAAGAGCAAATCGGAGATACAATCAATCCTGGAGCAGTTCCTCAGAGTCCTGAATCCGGAACTTCGCACTTGGATTAAGGAAAGAGATCCAAAGACTTCCAAAGAAGCTGCGGACATGGCCGAAGCTTTTATTGCTGCTCGTCGGCCTGTAAAAACACTACTTGCCCCAAGAACCCACCCACCCGCCCCAACGGGTAAGACATTTGCCCCTGACTCTAAACCCAGAGACACTTTAGACCTAGTGCTCCCCTTAATGCACCTAGACCAGACAGCAGAAATAGAGAGAACTTTGCGTGTCATTTATGTGGTCAAATAGGTCATCTTAAAGCACAGTGTCCCAGGGCTAATAGCAGAGCTAGTAAAAAACTACATGTGTAGTGTATCCAACTTACCTGCTAATGTAGACAGCCGGGAGTCTCATCAGGAGGAGCTAACTATGGGGGTGGTGATAGATGATAAACCTTGTATTGCCCTATTAGATTCAGGAAGTGATCGTACGTTGGTAAGACAGGACAGCTTGCCTAAGGATGTCTTGTTTTGTGGGAGGGACAGTGGATATTGTGTGTATCCATGGTGATAGGGTAAGATATCCTATCGCAGAAGTCACTGTTCAAGTGGAAAGTCAGTCTTTTACACTTTCTGTAGGAGTATTAGAACAGCTTCCTTACCAAATTGTATTAGGCCTGGATGTGCCAATCCTTCCTAAGCTAATAGCTAATCAATCTACTGAAACCAAGTTAAATACTAGTTTAATGGCTGTTACTAGATCACAAACTCGTGAGAGAACAGTATGGGAGGACTTACCTTTTGCTAATACAGAGATGCCAATTGCTAATAATGGTAAAATCAAGAAAAGTAAGAGACAAAAGAGGCAAGAAAAAGTCAAAGGGACCAAATTGCAGGAAAACATAGAAACACACCAATTGAGTCAGATTTATTTCCCATCTATAGTGACGTGGCAAAGTTACAAAAACAAGATCCAACATTAGCTCATTTGTATAGTAAATGTGTGCCAGAGACGACAAAAGTGACAACGCGAGGGAAAGAAGTTTTTGTTATTAAGGAGGAGAGACTGTACAGACGAAGTGAGATTGGTGATCAATTAGTAGTCCCACAAACACTGAGACCTACAATTCTTAATTTGAGTCATTCAGTTCCATGGGCGGGACATTTAGGCCAAGCTAAAACTTTTTCTAGAATGGTCCCTAGGTTTTATTGGCCCCAGCAATATTCAGATACTGTGAAGTACTGTCAGTCATGCCCAGAGTGTCAGTTGACAGCCGCAAGCAAAAAGGGAGACAGGGCGCCCCTTATTAGCATGCCTATCATTGACACCCCGTTTTCTCGTATTGCCATGGACATTGTCGGACCACTGGAGCGGAGCAGTGCGGGACATCGGTACATCCTAGTGGTGTTGGACTATGCTACTAGGTACCCAGAGGCGTTTCCACTGAAGAAAATCAAAGCACGCCAGATCGTCACCTGCCTCATCCAGCTTTTCTCCAGAGTGGGCATCCCGAGAGAAATCATCACTGACCAGGGCACCAACTTCACTTCTTCACTGCTGAAGCAAGTCTACAACCTCCTGGGAATACAAGGCATCAAAACAAGTCCATACCATCCACAGACTGATGGGCTTGTTGAACGCTTCAATAAGACTCTCAAATCTATGCTAAGGAAGTTTGTTGCTGATTCGGGAGCAGATTGGAACCAGTGGCTGCCATTCCTATTGTTTGCTTACCGAGAAGTGCCCCAAACATCTACCGGATTTTCACCATTTCAGCTTCTTTATGGACATTCTGTTCGAGGGCCTCTGACGTCCTCAAAGAGGCATGGGAGGGGCCAACGCCTGAGCAGGGATGTAATGAACTTTCGTATGTATTGAAAATGAGAGATAAACTGGAGCATTTCAAAGAGCTTGCATGTCACAATCTGGCACAGGCACAAGAGAGACAAAAACATAGTTATGACAGGGTATCAAGAAGAAGAGCATTCCAGGTGGGCCAACAAGTATTGCTTTTATTGCCAACATCAGAAAGTGGACTTTTAGCTAAATGGCAAGGCCCATACGAGATCCGACAAAAAAACGGGTCCTGTCACCTATGAACTTTTTATGCCGGAACGTCGAAAAAAGTCTCAAATATTCCACATCAATCTGCTAAAGGAGTGGGTTGACCGGCCAGACCAGCTCGCTTTATTGGCACGTGCAGTCACGGATGAAGAGGAGCTTCAGGAGCAGTACTTCCCTTCACCAGCAGAGACACCAGTGTTCCCAGATGTAAGTCATCTGAGCACTGAGCAACAACAGAATCTTCAAATTTACATGACTGATGAACTTTTTAGCGTGAAAACCTGGATATACTCACCTCATTCAGCACCAGATCCGCCTACGGATACCAGAACAGCAGCCCATTAGAGACACTACTTGTCGTATTCCAGCCAAGCTGATCCCACAGTTAAAAAACTGAAGTAGAGGAGATGCTGGAGATGGGGATTATTGAGCCATCGCGTAGTGAGTGGTGCAGCCCTGTGGTCTTGGTTCCCCAAAAAGGAAGATCCAAGGCTCAGATTCTGTGTGAACTTTTCAAAGTTGAATGCGGTGTCGGCATTTGACCCCTACCCAATGCCTAGGGTAGATGAAACTGATCGAGCGTTTGGGTCATGCAAACTACCTGACGACCTTAGACCTCTGCAAGGGGTATTGGCAAGTGCCCCTCGACAAAGCCTCGAGAGATTTAACGACCTTTCGGGTGCCCAGCGGTCTCTTCAGGTTTCGAGTGATGCCCTTCGGTCTGCATGGAGCGCCAGCCACATTCCAACGGCTCGTCGACGAGGTGCTAAGAGGAGCGGAGGACTATGCTGCTGCTTACATCGATGACATCGTCATCTTCAGCCAGTCCTGGGAGGAGCATCTGCAGCATCTGTCTGATGTTTTCAGGCGGATCCAAGAGGCAGGTCTGGTCATCAACGCTAAGAAATGTCACATCGCCAAGCCTGAGGTGGAGTACTTGGGCTATGTGATTGGTGCTGGGGGTATTCATCCTCAGGTCAGTAAAGTGGAAGCAATCTCTGCTACCCCATTGCCCAACACCAAGAGAAGGCTGCGATCCTTCTTGGGGTTAGTGGGTTGGTATCGACGCCTAATCCCAGACTTTGCAACCAGGTCCGCCCTTTATCTGATATGACCCGTAAAAATATAGCCCTGTACAGGTTAAGTGGACCCCTGAAACTATTCTTGCTTTTAATGATCTTAGAGACTGTTTGTGTCAACATCCAGTGTTGCAGTGTCCAGACTTTGAATTGCCCTTTACTGTTCAGACTGATGCTTCGGGCGTGGGGCTGGGGGCTGTGTTGCTGCAAGGGGAGGAGGGTAACCAACTTCCAGTTCAGTACATCAGCTGTAAACTTTTTCCGAGGGAGAAAAAGTATTCGACAATCGAGAAGGAGGCTCTTGCCATTAAATGGGCTTTGGACACTCTAAGATACTATCTAATTGGTAAAGAATTTGTGTTGGAAACTGACCACCGTGCATTGCAGTGGATTCATAACATGAAGGACACTAATGCTCGTATTACTAGATGGTATTTGTCTCTGCAGCCATTTTGTTTTAAGGTCCGGTACAAACCAGGTCATAAGAATATTATTGCGGATTTCCTGTCCCGTGACTCGGACGAGTAACGGTTTTATGGGGGGGGTGTGTGACAAAGTGGGCCTTTGTCCCTTTAGATATTTCATTGTATTTGTTCACATGTCTGTTAATTTCCAAAATTCTCCATACCAAATTAAAATAGAGCTATCCGGGTTTGTTTTGTTTAGTTTTCATTCTTGTAATCACCACACACAAACATGTTACTTTAAAGTCATTTTATTTGGTTAGTTACTTAATTAGTTCATATACTGCATTTACTTACCTGCATCTCCACATGGTCCAGACAAAGAGGGGGCGTGCCCCATGTCTGCCATCTTTATAGGCTTGGGTGTGGCTTTGGGCTGGACCATGTGGAGGGGAGAACTGGGTTTTGAGTTCATTTTTGTTCCTGTGTTTAAGGTCTTATGTATTTAGTTGTATTGTGTAAGTGTTTAGTTTATTTGGGGAACACTATGTTTTAGTTATGGGACTTAGGCCCAGAGAAAAAACTAACATTTAAAAGGAAATGTCATCCCCACAGCACCAGTGATCAAGGTGGTGTAGGCCGGGGGAGGGGCGTCTGCTCCAGAGAGCTATTTAAGGAGCTCCAATTAGTGAATCGGGGAGACCTGTGTTGAAAGGCTACCCGTGGGTTTTTTGTTTTCTTCAGTTTCTTAATTTCTGTTGCTTAGTTTAGTTTGAGCACAGTTGAGTTTTGTAAATATGTATCATTTTTGCACTTTTTTCCACGGTGGCTAAATAAATTGATTTAAATGGGACGATTCGAAGTCTGCCTCCTATTTTGATCGCTCGGGCCAGCTTCCCCACAAGCTGCTTATGTAATCTGTCTGTACTGCTCAAATACATGTGAAAAAATAATTTCCTACAAAAATTTCAATCTCAATTCCGATACGAATTAATTTACTCAATACTCGACACAGATTTTGATACCCAAATTATGTATATATATATATATATATATATATATATATATATATATATATATATATATATATATATATATATATATATATATATATATATATATATATATATATATATATATTTTTTTTTTATTTATTTTTTTTTTTTTGTATATTGTATTTTTTAACACAAAATAACAGTCCTTTCTTTATGTTACCTTGTGGTCTTGTACTAGTTTCATCCAATAATTGTTCAAGAAAGGTCAAATTTTTTAATTCTGTTAATGTATTTTTTTCAGTATCGATACCTGATCAAACAAGTATATAGTTTCAATACTAGTTTAAGTCTCGGTTAGTATCTGATTTCCGATACTTTTGACAACTCTGTCTGTGAGACAATGGTTTTTCATGAGCATTGTTCCTGTTAAAAATTTGATGTTACAATGCTTACATAAAACGTATACACTTACAGCAATATTTTCGTCTTGTCTTGTATATCTGTGTACACCCATTTTTAAAGTAAAAAAAAAAAAAACTAAACATAATCACAAAAAATCTTTTTTACATTTCCAAGCGTAATATTACAAACAGTATTGCACAGTACAATTCCTGACTACACCAACCGCCTCTCGAGTGTTTAATGACCACTACAATATGAACGTGGACTGAACTGGAGTGAGACACGTTTCTGTATGAACAAACATAACCAGAGCTGGGTGGTATGACAGAGGTGTGTAGTTCAAAGAGAAAACTCTACGACTGTTCTGCGCCGTAGTACAACAGTTGTCATGGTGACGGGGCTCCTCCACTACCTACGGTCTCCCTATAGGTGTTCCTCAGGGATGCTAATGTAAGCTCTTATTTGTACAAATGTGCATCATTAGCTGTAAACAAAGCCTTAGCATTATTGGCTAGCAGGCATATTAAAAGAGTGTATTAATGATGTAGTGTAGCATAGCATAATAGAAAGCCTTCTAATATGGTTTTAGTATGAAAATTTGTCAAGTTAGCAAGTATAAACTAAAAGTGCACCCATGGGAATTTTATGCTGTTGTCACGATACTAAAATTTCAAACTCAATTTCGATACCAAGGAATACACTGAATACTCAATACCAATACCACAATGATAATTAAAAAAAGCTCTATTTAGACAATAGAATGACATTCCCTCAGTCGCCCAGGTAGGTTCCATAGTGGTCCATGGGAGTATACTAGTCTATGTGCCTTATATGTTTTGATACAGCTCGAGATCATTCTAAAGCTATTTAGGAAAGCTTCATTTCTGTCCTGTGAATGTGACTTGATACTAGTTTTAGTATCGATAAGTATCTGATTTTCGATACTTTTGACAACCCTACAGTCAAATCATCATATAACGCAATAATTAGATCACATTTTTGTTGTGTGCTTACATAACTTTCAGTCTTTAACATTTTCTCTTTCATTTTGGTCTTTTCCAAATTAGTTTAGTCCTCTTTTCATAATTTCCTTGTTAAAACCTACATTTCAATAATCCGATAGCCCCAGAAACCAGATATTGATTCGACTTTAGCTGTGCATGTAAACATAGTCAGTGTCTTGCCCAAGGCTTCAACAACAGCATTCACCAACATGACCTGGAATCCAACCGTCAACCTTCAAATTGGTGGGGGATTTTTGCTACTACTTCATTATCACTGCTGCCCCAAACTAATACAAGCCTACGAACAAAGTTTTTGCCAACTCAGAATCTATGGACAAGTTTGTTTTATGAAATATGCTTCAGAATATTGTCTGCTTCAAAACAGTAGGAAAGACAGAAACACAAGCTGATCATGGATATCCTAACAAATAAACAGATAAATAAAATCACAAAGGTATAAACCAGTGCAAAACATTTTTAAAAGTAGAGATTTTTTGGTAAAAATGTTATTCAGGCTACACATGGCAAACTACAAGTTGTAGAGTAAACCTATGCACTCTCACTTTGACACACTGGTTTCTTTCTTGTGGTCACTGGGTCAGATTTCTTTACGTCATGTGATATCGTCCGTGGAGCAGGTAGGCTGTTGTTTACTTCCAGTTTCCATAGAAATATCATCATAGAATAAGCTGGCTTTGTTGTGCTAAAGACTATATAATCCAGTTTGCCCAGTAGTCTCACACCCATCTAACTCAATCGCTCTTGAGTAACAATGTATGAAAGAGATGTCATAAACTTTCTATTGCTGTATTTTTTGTATTTGTATTGGATTTTTTTTTTTTTTTACAAATAATGGCACCCAGCAACTTCACTAACAGTGAGAACAGGCAGTGGGTCAGGAGCAGTATGTGGGAGTAAATGACAGAATGCAAGACTTAAGTAGTTAATTTGTATCTATAATGAGTCATAGAAGTTCATAATTCAATTTTCTACAGCTCAAATCTTATTGTAGTACAGAAAAAAGAAAATGTCCCAGAAAAAGTAACTATGACAAATATTGACCACCAAAAAGTATTGTCCCATCAAACATGTATTGAGAGATAAGTCGATATGAATTATTGTGACAGGCCTAGGTACAGCAACTAATTATTCGAGCCTATATAGCTCACATTCCCTCATTTTAATGTGTTTTAGTCTTACCTTGGACGGGCACAGTGATGCGTGGAGTGACATCCAGCTCCACAGGTGTTCTGAAGGGGTAGCAGAGGACCACCCCCACACAAAAGCAGAGCAGGAGCAGGCGCAGAGAGGGGGGCAGAGGGGTAGACATCTCAGAGGACAAGGTGAGAAGATGAGACACTGATCAACAAGACTGCACCCACAACCAGTCAGTCAAGCATGGCTCGCAGCACTCACAGGAGTCCTCATGTGCACCTGCAGGTTTGGAGACTGTGGAGAGGAATCACAAGAGCCTAGAAGACAGAACAGACAAGGAATACAAGCAATGGTTAGATTTATAAGGAATCATAAAACTGCAATGTTTCAAGTCACTGTTAGCATTAAAAAAAACGATATTTATAAAGTAGCATACAGGATTTCACTTCAGTATTGTATTATTGTAAACACGACCTACCTGTGTTCTCAGACATGTAAAACATGTTAAAAATGAATTAAAGATTGATTTTACCAAGCAAACAATTGTAGTGTTGCTTTGTTCACAATTATGAAAACATTTTCCATTTGACTTTTATTTCTCAAACCAATCCAAAAAGGAAACATAAAGCCCCTCTCTTTGGGTTGCCAGATCCTACTACTGCAACCACTACTACAAAAAAACTAAAAATAAAATAGCTTCTTATGATATCAGCATATCACAATTAATGGTATCCCAGTGTCAGATGTGATTATAGTATTTAAACACATGGAAGCACATGTTACCACAATTTCCTTTAACTTCTAAAATGTTCCTTCATCCTGCAGCTACAAACCACTGCAGCAGTATTACCATCTGCCTCTTCAGTCTCTCCATCTGCTCCTCTTCATCATCTGTGTGTCTTTGTCTTGTTATATTTCTACTGACAAATCTTCCAAAGTCTAAGCTCCAAAGTCAATTCCTAATAGTCAGTTCTAGGTTAAAGGTGCTTTCATTGATTTCTACTGTCTTAAAAACATGAAAAACAGAACGAGTTTGCAGTTATTCCTCACTTATCTAGCATCCTAATTATTCACCACAGTGAGTTTATAAGCAGCTGATTCTTGTTTCTTTATATTTCAGATTTTCATAACTTTAAAAAAAAAAACATTTATTCCAAACTGATTAATCCACAGAATCTTTAATATCAGGTGACTTTTAATCAAGATGTAATACAAGTCAAAATGTCAAAAGTCAAAAGTCGACATGACAACACTGCATGCTACGGACTATTGCTCAATGGAGTAATGAGCAAAGTAATGCTTTCGAATGGGGGATCAGTGCACTGCTGGGAGGTGGTTGGCCCCGGAGTCAGCGCAGCTACGTAACCTCTGATTCAAACAGTGTAAACATGAGCATGGAAGATATCATTAACCAAACAGTGCTATGTGCAGAGGGGACGTTTTAACAGACAAGAGAGGGCTGGGGCGTGATATGGCGTAAGATGAATTCATAGGAAGGGAGGTTAGAAAGGTTCATGTTTTGTGCTGGTTTAGTCATGCTTTTGTAATCTTGGCTGAACTTCTTGGTTTAGACCTTGTGCTGTCCTGGTTTAGATCTGACATAGTCCTGGTGTAGTCTTGGTTTAGATCAGATTTAGTCTTAGATCTGACTTAGTTCTAGTTTAGTCTTGGTTTGAATCTGACTTAGTCCTGATGTAATCCTGTGCTGTGTTCCAATTCAACGGCTGAACTCTTTGAAGGGCCCGGCTGACGAAGGGTGCTCCTTTGTGTTGCCTCCGTGGACCGCACATGCCGTGCCACAATAGGACAGGCCTACGCCACGGAATGTTCCTCAACTGCTGTCTGTGTGCTTACATTACGTTGCATACTTTACGTCGGCTAGCAACTGTAACGGCTGCTGACTCCATTTTCTCCCATAGAAGAAGTGACACGTGATGCATCGTGGGATATAGAAGTGCGCAACGTCTGCTCGGATGCACCCTTAGTTCAGATTTGTCGGCCATGTATTAGACTCCATGCTGGGATAGAGAGCTGGGATCACCCTCTGTTTCTATTTTACCACTGAGCCACAGATGTAGTCCTGGTGTAGTCCTGTTTTAGCCCTAGTCATGTCTTGATTTAGAACATATTTGGTTTAGTTTTATAATAGTTTTATGGTTTATTTTATATATCTGACTGACCTGGTTTAGATCAGCCTAAGTCCGGACTTAGTCTAAGGTTCAGATCTGAGTCAGTCCTGATTTATCCTAGACCCCTTTGGTGCACTTGTCTGTTACCTGGTACAGAAAGACACTGGAGGAGGAGGGCAGGGGGTTGTGAAATATGATAATGTGCGAGTTGTGTGCGAGCTGCAGAGAATCCCAATGTTATTTCAGCTTCTGTGGGGAGCTGTGTGAAGACTGAGAACTCCAAAGTCACCATCAAACGCCTGACTGCTCCCTCTCCTCGCTGACAACGCACTGACACAGGCCAGCCCTCACTCACAGGCTGCTGGGGTTTAAGAAGGAAGTAATGCAACAGGAAAGACTTAGCCGGGTTTAAATGTAAGGAGAGCTGCAAAACATATGGCACAATAAAGTTATCAGCGAAGGATATCCATACTAAGGAAATATCCTTCAATTGGCAATGTCATCAAGCTAATTAAAAATAGATTGTGAATTTACGTAACAGCTCTAACCAGCCAGGGAAAGTGTTACAAAATTTGCTTAGTAGTTAAAGTCAAATTCCATGTTTTTCTGGTTTTAAATTTTGCTGTTTTAAAATGTTGTTTAAAGTGCCTGTACCTGACTTTTATTTCTGCTAGATTTAAGAAAACACATTTTAATTTACTGCATATTGAAAATGGTCAAGGCAGCTATTTGTTGTAGAAAATATTGCCTATACATTTTAAATAAAATTTGCTGGATGAGAACCATGCAGAAACAACTGCCAGCAACACAAAATTTTACCCAATGAGAAACACTGTTGTATGAGAACCACATGAAAACAACTTCCTATGACTATTCAGACTTGTTTGTCTGTCATGGTTCAACATTAGAATGATAGAATGGACTGAGTGGGTGGGACTAACCGTTCATACATAGACCTTTAAATGCGACTGAACTTATTGTGTCAAAGTGACTAAAATGTTATTTAAATTTCCTGTAACTTGTAATTTTTTTTTGAATTAGGCTTAATTTACTTCCTCTTCTCCATCAGACTGTATCTGACCTTTATTACAGGAAGTTAGACTGTTAATGGCCCTGTCTATCCAGAATGACATCTCTCTTTATTTCAGTCTGGTCACCACGCCCTTCGTCATGTCTCAAGTCCAACTAAACGTAATCATGCAATCAGAATAGTTTTTTTCAGTGTGAAATGAAGGAGCTCATTGGTCATCTATCACATTTACAAACAAAATCTAATTTCTCTCACCTCAGATTAACAGAGTTTAGTGCTTCGCTTTTTGATTCAGCAGAAATCCGTGACGTTTTTCAGTCCCCGTGATATATTTTTTCTTTCATTTTTCCTTTTTTTCCCTTCCCATTTGCCATATTTGTTTCGATACGGACGGACCATCACACCCATATGAAAACGTGGAGATTCACTGGTGATCCAGAATCACATCTTTGTAAAGTATTGAAGACGTCCCAGGCAAGACGCAATCTAAAACAAACACCTAAAAGGCATGATTAAGTTTTCCTCAGCAATCTGATTTATTGCTGAATGTCTTCTTGAAAAAAAATAAACCAACGGAATGTGACTACAAAAAACTAAAACATTTTATACTGCTCACTAGGGCTGGGTGATATAGAAAAAAAAAAAAAAAAAATCAAATTTTTTTTCCCATATTGATCGATCTTGATTTTCAAATTTCTTCCATCTTATGAAAACATAGACAGGTGGAATTTGGGTATAGAGCAGTGTGTCAGGATCTATTCTGTGTTTATAGGACCAATAATTCCAGAGAAATCCACATTTAAAGTTGGGATGTATTACCGCAATCGGCAGAAACGCATGCACATGCACACATTACCGCTACCACAGAAACGAGCAATGTCCGTGCGTTAAATTAGTCTTAAGTTTCACTCATGAATGGTGGGAAAAAAGATGTTTACTTTCCATAACTTTGATTATAAAGATAAGAAGCAGGAGAGAAGAGGAGAAAAGGTGAGGAGCTGCAGCTGGATCAGAGGGAGGCGGGGTGAGCGAGAGTAGACGAAACTGCAGAGTGAGGAGGGAAGGAGGTACTGGATTTTTAGCGCAGATTTAGTCAAAACTTAAGTCAAACAGACAAGTGAAGAGACATAAAGAGACGCGCTGTGGCCCTGACTCAGAGCTTTCACCTAAAGAGGAGAGCAGTGACTCCTATTCAGCACCACATGCTCTCACTGCCACAAGATTGACTGGAGACCTGGCCATTAAAATGTTCTTACCTTGCCTCGAGATTGACCAATTTTTTGATTTTTGGCACAGCACTGCTGCTCACATAATTAATAGTATATTTTGCTCTAGCTCTCTTATAGCTATAAACGACAGCCCATTTGAGGGTCCCATTAGGGTGGAAATCTGACACTTCATATTGTACTTCTCTAAAAGTCCAAAAAGCATTTCCCCATTGTCACAATTTCTGTAAAAATAACAGCATACACAGATACAAAATTAAAAAAGATCTTGAACCAGCAAATAATAACAGTGACTTCCTTTTATTTATTATTGTTGAGGTTATCCAAGGTTGATAACATGACCTTTGACCTCAAATGTCGGGCTATTTAGGTCACTTTTTATCTTTGCTCCCTTCCTTAACTAAAACTACTGGTGCATAACCTCCAATCATCTTTTACAAGGACTTGGCAGAGATGTCATCCTGTGTTTTACATATGTCACATTACATATGCACTCAGAGCGCTGGTTTAAAGCCACACTTCAAATATAAACGAGGAAATGGAGGAGCTGCAGTTTTCTAAAAAAAAAAAAGTCTTCACCTGTCATCATTAGGTTTATCCTTAAAGGACTTATTACTTAAGCACAGTCTGGAATCCAAATTGTATTGGCTTTAAAAACACAAATAGCATTTCTGATTTATGGTAAATGGTAACATTTTTATGTATCGCTTTTCCACCATGTACTGCCAATCTTCGGAATTACCATCAGATTACAACTTACTGAAACATATGTAAATGAAACAGAATGTGGGATGAAAGCAGAGAAAAAGTACATTATTTTCAAATCAAAACGAATGAATTACATATAGATCAAAAACTCAGCCGTGTATAATAAATAAAACCACTATCTCTCTATGTTAGTATAGATCAGCGATATAAAACTCGATTAATTTAACTGTTGAATTAAGTAGAGGTTTAAAACTCAAAAAATCATTACAGTAATTGAAATTTCAAACTCGGTTTTGAGGAAATGGAATAGACTTGATACTTGATACTGAATACCGATTCCGATTCCACGATGATAATTAAAAACACTCTTTCTTTAGCCAACAGAATGTGATTTTCAGCAATAAATCATAGTACTTATATTACCATGCGGAGTTATATTGGTGTAATCTGAGTGATCCAGGTAGGTTCATAGAGGTCCATGGGTGTATACTGGTCTATGTGTCTTATACTTGTTCTGATATAGCTCAAGATCAATCTAAAGCTATTCAGGAAAGGCTCATTTCTGTTCTGTGAATGTGACTTTTTTGTATCAATACTTCCACAAATGAGGATCTAATGTTGGTAGTTTTAGTATGGATTAGTATCTGGTTTTCAATGGTTTTGACAATAGTACTTAGTCCAAGAAGAGCATAAACATTAATAATAATAATACAACTCAACCTGTACATCAATAAGAGAGCAATGTGGAGTTTTGAGACTAGAGTGGAGAGCCTGCTGGTCCTGGAGGCTTGACCCATGACAAACACAGAGCTGACAGTTACATCCGAGCAGGGACACCCACAGCCTCGGCCGCTCATACAGGTGACCCAAGTCCTAAACCAGAGGAGAACAGTGACACAAGAGGTATGTGTGATTATGCCTGCTCACAACAGCACCTGTGCACTCAGACGTAAGCAAAGAGCCTAAAGCCAAACACGACCAGCTGCTGCAATGGCTTAACCAGGGCTCCAGACTAACAATTTCAATTGGGTGCACCGGTGCGCATAAGATTTTCATTTGGGTGCACCAGAACATGATTTGGGTGCACCAAAACCCGTTGCTAATTTAAACTTTTTAGTCTTAAAGCTTAATCTCTGTGAATCTGAACTAGAGCGTGAACAGAGGTCATTGGCTTCGGCCGCTCGGACTGGCACTATAGGTTTGGTCGCAGGTTAGGGGAGAGTGAGTGAATTAAAGTTTTTTTTTTTCAGTTGTCAGTTAAAACAATAATTTAAGTGTATGTTTAAGTTTAATCCGTGATTCTAATAAGGACAGAGGACACATTAGAAGGGATGTGATGAGTATCTGTCAGGCGCACCGGTCCACCCAAAATTTTTTGTTATACATGACAAAAAATTGGTTGGATTCTGGAGCTCATTTAACTCTTGATTGAACTATAATGCCATTATAAAACAGTTAAGAATGTAACTTGGGTTCTATGAATTCCAGATTCATCATTCATTATCTATTCCAATATACTCAAAATGCTGGTGAGAACAGAATGAAAAAGAAAAATCCAAGTATAATAATTAGTAATGTTTTATGATCCAAGAGGATGGCTGGAGATTTCTCTAATAAAAAGCCCTTATCTTATCATTGACAATTTGAAACCATCAGATTTTGATTAAAATTCCATTAATTTTGCAACATACTCTGAAGATTTACACTAACTGGCACATCAGCAAAGCCTTATTCCTGTAATCAAATGCCAAATGTTATTTTCATTACAAATAATCAAAGAGGAGTGTATATAGATACATGTCAACAAAAATGCCTTTAACTTCATAAGATAGATAGATGGCACGCACACAGAGGTGACCAGCACACTGTGTATGTGTGTATGGGACATGCTCAGCTCTGGTCCAGTATTTTTAGAACACTGGTTTTACATCAACCCACACACTGTGTCCACTGTCCTCAATGTGCCTTCTGTATTGGGACATATCACGGTCTCCTTTGGTCTGTGTATCCACACACGTCCTGTTCTCTCATGGGACTAACTGTTTTCCACACTTGGCTTGGTTCATTACACATTAAAAGTTTATGTAATAGGGTCATCATAGTTAATATTGAGGAACGAAGCTTTATGTTCCATGTAGGGATGCATGACTGTGGACAAAAAAAAAATTGCACTGCGATTAGATTTGTCATATATGTTTAAAAAGTGGGACTGAGGGATCATTACAAACAAGGATCATTAACAGACTGAAATTTGAACTGATAAATTAACCCAATAATCCTATGCATTACGGAACATGTTTGTGGAAGTCTAAACTACAGGTACAACAGGATTTGCTGTGTCGTTTACAACCTAGTATTAAACAGTGTCTTTATCTAGATCTGATCTGAAAAAGATCAGATCTAATTAAAGATCCTATATTATGGAAAATTGACTCTTCTGAGCTTCAAGTCGTGTTATAATGTTGTTACCTTTTCAAAAAACATCCCTGAAGTAGTGTTTTAGTTCAGTCACACATGTTTGAGTAACCCTATGTTAGCCTGTCTACATCTCCAAAGCTCAAACTACCCTGTTCCACCTTATGATGTCACAAAGTGGTAGTTTTCAAGTTAACAGCTACCTTACATTTTGTTTAGTAGAGATAGGCAATTCCATGGCTGAAATTATCCAAATGATTCTAGTGAAGGTGAATAGTGTTTTCTATTTGAGAAAAGAACTCGGCCTAAATATGCAGGGTTTGTGTGTTTAACATGTGTGAATGAAACACAACTCTGGGTATATAGTATATTTTAACATATATCAGAAAACAGCATAATATGGCCCCCGATAACATTTATGAGTTGCTATAAAGATAGGTGGCTAATGTCTGTGAAATCCCTCAGTCGTCCAGGTCTGATCCATAGCAAAAGAAAAATTCAGGTCTGTCAACTGGACAAAAGTTTTAGATTGAAGACATTGCATCGCTCATCTAAGCCGCTTCTTCAGTTCTGGTCAGATTGCTGGTGGACACTGCCTTATATCTATCTGAAGGGAGGAGCTAACTACACTGAAACTGAAACACACCTATTTGTTTACAGTTTCTGTTTGTTAGCTAGTTTTATGTGAACTGTGCCTGAGTCATATTTTACATAATTGTTCAGGCCCCTAATGGGTGCTCTCACACCTATTAGCATAGTGGCTGTCACTATTGTTTTCCTTGTTTTGATTTAGGTCTGACGATGGAGTTATTAATAGGAGATAAATGTCTAAGCTCCCATTCCTGTTCAAAGATGAATTGTCTTTCCTAACAAAAATTGCCTCTTTTACTCCCCTCTCAAACAATTCCCAAAACTTTTGTCCAGTTGACAGAATAGAATTTTTCTTTTGCTACGTGGCTAATGTTTTGTCATCGCTAATGTGCTCCAACTTGTTTGTATTCACTACTCATTGGTCACACAAGGACAAAGGATTAAGTAATTTTGAAAAACACAGTACTTACACACTGCTGTTCCATTACAATTTCTGCAGTAGACTCAAATACTGCAGTTATAACTATGTTTAACTAACACATCTACAGTACTTATTGTTTACTGGGTTGGTTTTGGTAGCTTGTTAAATCATATGGTATGATGGTAGATGGGAGTGCTGCACTGTGCTGACTAAAACATTTTTACAGTTTTACAAAGCATTTTTATTTTGACATCTTTGTAATCAATTAGTCACCTCAGTATGATTCAGATTAAAAGAAAAAAAAATAATTCTGTCAACTGGACAAAAAGTTTTTAAGTCAATTGGAGTAAACTAAAAAAAAAACTGTATTGGGCAATGCCTAATAGAGAAGCTACTGGCATGGTCACTTGTTTTTATCCAATCAGGAACATTGTTTGCTAAGAATCATGGAAAAAAAACAAACCTGATACTATGCCAGACAGTGATTCTCTGCCATGGTGCATTTTCAATGAGAATACAACATTAAGAGGATAGAAATTCATGGGAACCATGTGGAAACCACTACTTCAGACTATCCCAGATATCAATCAGCGATAGAGGGGCGGGGCTACAGTTCACAGACAAACATGTCCCTCACTCATGATTTGAAAACAGGCCCTTTAAAGCATGAATCACAAAACATTACTAAATAAATGTATTACTTTTCCAATACAGTTTTTAAGAGCACGTCAAATTGCAATTTCAGTGGTGTCCACATTCCCAAATATGGTGACTATGTATTGTTTTCCATAACAGACATTTAAGAAAAAGACACATTTAAGTAAATTTTTATACAATATAACATTATTCTAACCTGCAAATTAAATCATTTATTGTTTTTCTCCAGACATCAACATGGTAAATGGTCACATCTTTATATATATAAAACCTTATATGTCTTGAAGGTTTTCCACCTTCAAGACATTCAAAGAGTTTTACATCAAGAAACCACTCACCCATTCACACACATTCAAACACAGGTGTACGCAGACACTGGGGGCAAGTTGGGTTTAGTGTCTTGCCCAAGGACACGACAGCATTCATTTGTGGGAGCTAGAATCACACCGCCAACTTGTGGGGCAGGATCTAATGACTCTACCAACTGAGCTACTGTCGCCCAATAGCTTTTTCTCAAACCTATCCTTATTAGAAAATCAAACAAGTACTACTATGAATTGCGTAAACATTACAAACAGAGTGGCTTAACTACTGTGGACTCCATCTGTGCTGTGAAACTCATTACTGTCAAAACTACTTATCCCAGCTTGAACTGTGTCTTGAAAGCAGCTAGCAAACTTCAAACCCGCTGTTAGCATGTCAGCTACACATGTCGTCAGCCATGATAGGCATCTCTGAAATGTCAAATTACCTGTGTAACTGTCCTTTGAGTAACTTCTCTGCTTTTGTTTCCTCAAATCCTCTCCAAATCTGGGTTAGGATCTTAAGCTGCGCTGTAAAAACACTCCCTAGAAAGACACAAATGGAATACAAAAAGTTACGGATCAGGCGGGCTCAGAAATGATCCAAGTATACAGAAAAATTGCATAGGGAGTGTATGGGTGGATAAGCTGCCTCATTGGTGCTGTCAGACATTATAAAGGTGCACGTTTGCCCTCCCTCTTCACTGCCTGACAGTTCCACAGCAAATCATTCACAAGGCTGACAGGGATCGAAATCCTGCCAGACAACGCCATGGAAACGATGCAATTATAGTATAAAAAAAGAGAGAACAGTGTGTATGGGTCAAAGAGGGGGAAAATGTAAACAATATTTTTTGTTAATGTTGAAAATAAAAGTCTTTTTGCTTAAAACAATAACTGTTAGCTTCAAAGTTGAGATGCATAACCAAGAAGGAAATTTTAGGGTTGAAATTATCAGAATGAGTCTGGGAAATAGGTACAGGCTTTAAAAACTCAGAGGAGCACTGCATAGACCACAAGCATTACTTTATTTAATACATGAACTTTAAATCTTTTACTTTTCAAACTTAGGATGAACAGAAAAGTGACTAACTAAATGTGGCTAATGTCTGAGCACTGACTAGCCTCCCTTTAGAAATGGAAATAGAAAGTTAAAACCATACTTCGGAACATTCTCCATGGAGATATATTTTTTATGCTATACTGTGGAAGATTACAGCCAAAGGAACAATATTTCCATGGAAACTAGCAGGAGGAGGACCTCCTCCAGGCCAAATAACAGTCAGGTTTATGGAGATGTTTTTCAATGCAATAAAAGGATCTATATTGAAGTAAAACCTGCTTTTATTTGAGTCTATTTCTTAGCAAAAAAGTCACATACAGAGGCTTTAAAGCAAAACAGCATTACTTGCTGAAGGAGGCACATCACCTGCATGCTTCCATGGAAAAAGAAAATAAAACCATAGTTCAAAACATTCTCCGCAGATAGATATGTTTAATGCCATACTGTGGAACATTATAGCCAAAGGAACAACATTTCCATTTAGACGAGCAGGAGATAGCTCTCCTCCAGGCCAAATAAGAGTCAGGTCTGTGGAGATGCAAGCCTGTTCCCTATGAAGTAGGTTGTGTAAAATGTTCAAGTGCACCAAATCAACAATACAGAGATGTTGGGAGTCTTGAAAACGTCTTTGTTGTCTGTATAGAACTAATTTAATGGGGTTGCCCGTGGCAACTTCCTGAATAAGGTGCATAAGATGGGACTTCATTTTAAAAAGAGGACTGACTCAGCACTTTTACTTTACCCCGCAAGTTAACATTTTTATTAACACACTTTACCTTCTGTGTGTGCCTTTGGTTCATTACATTTAAATAATTAGATTTCAATAGGTGAATACAACTTCCTCTCACGGCTGCATCCATTATCTATTGTTTTGTTGCTGTTGTTGTTTGAGCCTATAGTAGTTTAAACATTGGCTGTGGACACTCCAAACACTATAGACTTAATGAACCTTCAAACGGATCATACTGCCTTTGCAGCCTTGGCTTTCAGATAGTGTTAGTATGCGGCGCCAATTAGCCATGACTTGTTATATAATCTTAGTATCAAATTAGAGTTTGAAATGTATTAATGTAAGTATTGTAACACTAAGGAATAAGACTCAATACTCAATACTCAATACCGATTCCGATACCATGATGATAATTAAAAACACCTGTTCTTTAGCCAATAGAATGTGATTTTCAACATTAAACCATAGTACTTTCTTTTATATTCCCGTGTGGCCTTATGTGTAATCCCTCAGTCGTCCAGGTAGGTTCCATAGTGGTCCATGTCTTTTTGGTCTAGTGGTCTACTTGTTCTGATACAGCGCAAGATCATTTTAGCTAAAGGTTAATTTCTGTCCCTTGAATGTGACTTTTTTTGTATTGATACTTGTTCATATATCTATCCTACTTCGATACTAATTTTAGTATCAATTAGTATCTGATTTTCAATACTTTTGACAACCCTATAACCTAAAGCGAGCCAATTTCCCACTTATCCTTCCCCTCACGGTGCTTCATAAATATCTGATAGGACATTCGAAATAACTTATTCTACCTCCTTTCGCTGTCTTTTGAAATCTATTAATTTTGACTCCTTTATAAGTATCCTGGACCCTCAAACCGCACTGTGGCGTTTAATACTTAATTGGCCACTGAGCTCTGGAAAGAGATAAAAATAATACAATGAAATGAACCCTTAGGATATCAAGTCTGCGGCTTCATCCTTAACACACGCTATTCTTTCTATAGCTGTCGGCCATGGGTCCCTTGACGTATTCTTAACCAAAATCGTTGCTTATTATCTGCTATGATGGTATTTCTACAAACCTGCAGCTTGAATGGGAGAAATTGGCGCAGTGCGGTGACAGCCACATCAACATAACAACTGTTTATCTCCCCGAGGACTGCGAGAGGAACAAATAGGAGACGCTAAGAACAGTCAAAGCTATTCAGAAGTGTTTGGGATGCAATAAAGCAATGTTTCACAGACAGGAAGCGAACGACAAAAGAAACGCAAAGGGACTGAACGAACTTTGTGCAAGAAGAAGTCAGTTTTGTAGTGTGGCACCAAGAGGCTAATTGTAACTAATTGTGAAGCTTAGAAGTTGCTGATAAAGCTATTCTAATGTGGTGAATGGATTACATGGAAGGATGAAGAAGGGGAGATGTGTAATGCTAGGCAGTTCAATGGAAAATGACATATACGCATGACACTAGTGCACGCAATAGGTCTTTTGTAGGGCGAAACTTGAACAATTGGACTTAGTAACAAGGCTCTTTTATTTTAATGTACAGGGTCAAACATCCGTACTAACTGACTAGAAGAAGGGGGCATTCAAACAGTTTCAATTTCAAGTGTTTTTGATGGAACATGTACTCAAAATTGTGGTGTTTTGAAACATTACAATTTGTAGGATGTAAAGAAAAAAATAAAACTGAATCTTCTATTTTTTTTTTTCCAAGTTTAAAGGTACACTATTTAACCTTTCCAGAGTGGTTGTGTCACCATGGAGAAGTTATTGCTTTGCCTGGAATGCTCCACAGTACAGTCTTAAATGTATCGAGCAAGCATTTATTCAATTATGTGTATTTTTATAACCCAAAAATACATTTAGAAACTTGTTTGTTGTTTTTTTTTTCTGTGAGCGAGATCTCCACAGACCTGACCTGTAACTGCTTGGTGGTATCTCATTATTGTCCATTTCAAAATGTTGTTAAAAATTCAAAATCTGTGGAACATTCCAGGCAAAACAATCTAAGGGCACCTTTAACGTTTCTTCATATCATATTCTTTGTAGTATTCAAGTATCTAGACCCGTCATGATAATTTATATATGAAACCTGGAACAGAATATTTTTGGGCTCAATATCTATTGTGTGTATAGTTTCTTTGCAATAATGGGGAAATTTTTGTTATTTTTGTTGTAATAAGATAAGATCAGGGCTGTAGAGGGTTGAATGAGTCACTTTTATGGCCTCATTCTGCTATTTATGTGTTGCAGCTCAAGCCTAAAAATGATACTGTCTATTTAAAAATGGTTTACTGGGATTACCCTGCTTTTGTTACAGTGTCAGTGGCATAAAGTAGTTTCAATATTATCGTTTATCGTTATATTTCTCTTTAGTGATATATTGTGCTTGAAATTTTGTTCTCATCTGCAAGTACCTTACAATATGTGCCACCATGGACGTCTGAAAAGTACAGAGACAGTATATATAAATGGACGTACTTTACAGAGAACTGTGGCCCCTCTCTCTGTAAATGCTGCTGTCAGGCTCATCATTTTGGTAAAAAAAATGTTCACATTAACCTGCTCTACATGATCCTGGTATATTTATTTTGCTATTGTGTCACTAAATCAAGATAATAACAGACAAATCACACGCGCCTTCTTTCTCTGAGGTCGCTCCTGCTAGCGTTAGCAACAGGTTTGACTGACAGCTTTGTTAAGCACCCGCCCCCTCGCTCCGGATTGGCTCTTTGGTTGCTATGATACTCTCGGTCAGAATTCCAGATATGGAACTCTGCTCCAAATTCTCCCCTATAACTGCTCTAGCCTCAATCAGTTTCATCTGACTGGAGCCGGACGCTGTGGGTAACGTCACACTCAGTCCACTTCTTTATACAGTCTCTGCGAGTATACAAGGATTTAAATCAAAAACAGCTGCTAACTATTCCCCAATCCAAATTAATTCTCAATACATGCTCCAGAATTCATCTCCATATCTTGTTTTTCCCAGTGCATTCATCACACGCTCAGAATGTACAAGATTTTGAAGAGAGAGAAAGTTTCTGAAATCCATACATCTTGGGACCTGCTCTTTTGGGTGAACTACACAGAAATTAATATTGATCGCTCACTTATATTTGCCTCAACAATTTTCTGAGAGTTCTACATTTTATCATAAAGTTTTTGAAGTTCAGTGAGGTACGATCGATAAAAGCTGTTTTTTTTTTCTTACATCCAAAGGTGGGATGGAGAATCCAAAAGTTTACCTCAGTAAGAGGTGCTTCAAAATATTACTCAAATTCAAGTACAAAGTTGTGGTCCAAGAGCAAGAGTTTAAAAGTATTTCGGAAAACTACTACTCAAGTAAGAGTAATTTAAAAGTGCACTGTGTAACCTTTTTAGTGGAGTGTCCGCTACCTGCTTGTCTTCATGGAGATGTTATTGCTTTGTCTGAAGTGTTCCACAGTATGGCTTTAAACATAACAATTTTGTACTAGTCAGTTACATTTATTTTTTATTGTATTTAAAAACATGCATTCTTACTGAGAGTGAGCTCACCTCTCCACAGATCTGCCCTGTAGATCGTCCCTGTCATGTCACCTGCTTGTCTCCATAGAGATACAGTGTAAATGCCATACTGTGGAACAATCCAGAAAACATCTCCATGAAGAGAAGCAGGTGATGGACCCTCAACCAGAAAAGTTACACAGTGCACCTTTAAAGAGTAACTCTTGGGACGTAACATCTGATTTATAAGTAATTTGAAGGATAAAATGTTAAATATTGCAATTTTTTTTCAAAATATAGACACAAAAATAAGAAAATACCTTAAGGAGGGGTGCAAGAAACGCTGTTTTCTGATCTATGTTATAATGTTGTTTCCTCATCACAAACAGACCTGGAGTTGTGTTTTGTTTCATTCACACATGTTTAACACACAAACCCTGCATATTCAGGCTGAACTCTTCTCTCAAACGGAAAACACTCCACCTTGTGACGTCATGTGGTAATACAGGAAGTGCTCCACTGTGTTTTTAAACTCCATAAACTTTCACTAGAATCATTTGGATAATTTCAGAATTGAAATTGCCCATTTCTACTAAAGTAAAGTTAAGAGGTAGCTGTTAACTTGAAAACTACCACTACATGACATCACAAGGTAGAACAGAGCATTTTGAACTTTGGAAATGTACACAAACTAATAATAAAGTGTTACTGAAACATGTGTGAACTCCAGGTATGTTTTTGATGAGGTAACTTCATTATAACATGGCTTTTGTGTAATACAGGACCTTTAAAAAGTTACTCAAGTAAATGTAACTGAGTAAATGTACTGCTCGCCTCTGATTAGATCTAATTACAAGGCTTGTCAACATCGCACTCCAATAACAGTAATTAACACATTAACATGTACCGCAGCATTCAATAGTATGCTGTCAAACCACTTAGCATCTACTTTTGATTTCTCTCTTGTCCTACGATATCTGAAGCCGCGCTGCCAACCGAACCACCACGCATCGTCCAGTCTGCCAAGTATTTATTTCATCACTGCTATTCTTTAGAGTGACTAATGAAGTATTTACAGAGGTAACCAGTTCTAATGAGGCATGAGTCACGAGTCAGGTGGTAGGCGCTACAATAGAGTATTTATAATAGTATCAGAGTTGTGTAATATGCGGTTATGTTTACTTTGAACATCGTACTTCTAAGCATTCTTGAAGTATTTTGAAGTAACAGCACTCTTACTTGGGTATAAGTTTTGGTTCCTGGTCCCACTGTGAGTAAGTCTACAAGTGACAAAAGCTTTATGTTGGCAATATGAAATGATTTGAACATTTGTGTTTCTTGCACTGCTCCTTCAGATATGATTTTACTTTAAAAATGTTGTAGTATATCCTTTGGAACAACCAGATTTTGTGATTTATTTAAAATGTCGTCATTCTAATCACATTAACTACAAATTCTAGATCAATTGTTACATCCACATTGTTACTCTTATTTAAACAGTAGTCTCCCAAAATACTTTTTATTATAACTTGAATAATTTTTGGAATAACTACTTGAGTAATATTATTCTGAAGTAACAATGTTATTACTTGAGTACAATTTGTGACTGTTCTACCAACCTCTGTGTATCATTTTTGCAATACTGAAGTAGTTTTGGTTCTTCCTTAAATGGTAAATGGTCCCATTTTTATATTGCACTCACCCATTTACACACACATGAACATAACAGTGTACACAGACACTGGGGAAGAAGTGGCTTAAGTGTCTTGCCCAAGGACACAACACAACGATACGTATCTCGATACAGTGCCATTTCGATACGATACGATTCAATACGATATATTTCAAATCGATACAATACGATTCAATACGATATATTTCAAATCGATACAATACGATTCAGAAAAAACTAAAGGCCTTCAACCTTACTTAAATGGTCAACCCACTTTTCACAAAAACAAACAAACAGAAAAAAAAACATTAAATGGTGCATTTATCTTCCATTTATTGAAGATTAAAAAACACAATGAAGTGCTTTTTGATTAATGCATGTTTCTAACTAGAGGGAGGAAGGCGGTTGAAACATTTTTTTCTGACATTTTTGTTTCTCTTGCTTCTCGCTTCTCTTCACCCGTAAAGAGTAACATCTGGGGGGGATATCGATACTAGGAAACAAAGAATCGATATCGATTTTAATAATATCGATACATATCGGTGTATCGATATTTTAGCACACCTCTACCTTCAACACTCCACTGACTCCACCAACTGAGCTACTGTCACCTTTACACATAAATATAACACCACCACAATAAGAAACTATTCAATGCTGAAAACTAGATTCTATTGTCTAAATAAGAGAGTTTTTTTTTTATTTATTATTTTTTTTTTAAATCATGGGTATTGGAATCTGTATTGAGTATCGAGTCTCCTCCTGAGCATTGAAATCGAGTTTGGAATGACTATTACAACAGCACTAATTGATTATATGATGATAATATATTCTTGTTATGTTAAACTGTCTAAATGTTGCTATGATTGAACCCACATGTGACAGGTGCTCTGGTTCTGACGTAACACCAGTGCACATGTTTTGGCTCAGGTCCAGCTGGAGGAATACTGGACAATTTGTGTTGCGTTTATTTAAAGGGGAAAGGATGAGAGCGCCTACAAAGTTATTATGATCTTTGTCCACTTTAAAACATGGTGAATGGATAAAACTATGTCCAGAATCTTAAAAACAGGTTCAATCATCAATATAATAAGTTAAGTTTGAGCTATTAGGAGCTACTAGGGCAGTTATTTTTACTGGCAAACAATGGCAAAAGGTAACAAAATAGAAGTAGTAAAGTACTGTACTGTAAGTAGAATTTTTAGGTATCTTTATTATTAGTCTGTCTAGATCGCCAAAGCTCAGAATGCTCTGTTCCACCTTGTGATGTCATGAAGTGGTAGTTTTCAGGTTAACAGCTCCTTTTGTTCAGTAGAGATTGGCAATTCCAGGGCTGAAAGTGTCCAAATGAGTCTAGTGAAGGTGTATGGAGTTTAAAAACACAGTGGAGCACGTCCTGTATTACCACATGACATCACAAAGTGGAAAAGAGTGTTTTCAGTTTGAGAGAAGAACTCAGCCTAAATATGCAGGATTTGTGTGTTAAACATGTGTGAAACATGAATAAAACACAACTCAGGTCTGTTTGTGACGAGGAAACAACATTATAACAGAGATCTGACAATAGCGTAATATGGGCTCTTAAATATATGGTGTGTCGAAATGTTTAAGAACTAATTAAAACAGAATGTGAGGTTTGAAATGTAAAGGTATTTGGAACTATTTAGTAAGACATTTTTTACTGTCCGTAGCTAATGAAACGCTATAGCCAGTCTGGAAAGTCTATTCAGAGTCATGTTTTCCTTTACATAGCGGATAACTGATTTGATCACGGTCATGGTCACATTTTTATATCGCGCTTTTCCACCTTCAAGGCTCTCAAAGCACTTCACACCAAGCAACCAATCACCCATTCACACACACATTCATACACCGATGTACACATACACTGGGGGCGAGGTGGGTTAAGTATCTTGCCAAAGGACACAACAACAGCATTCATCTGTGAGAGCTGGAATCACACCGTCAACCTGTGCATCATGATGTTTAAGCCGAGAATGGGATTTGTTTAGCTAACATTATGTATTTCTTGTGTTATAACTGTAATACACTACACATACACTGTTCATACCCCTAAGACTGGAGATGGGAGTGAACCATTGGATCTATCTAGTATAAAATCACTCTTTTTTTTTTTTTTTTCGCATTAGGCTGCACAATATGAGGCTTATTTCCTGTATTTCATTGTAAAGCTCTTCTAAACAGTCAACAAATACAAACAAAAGGCGAACAAAATCCATACTATTTGTTACAGCAAAAGTCTTACATGGCTAATCTCTTGCTTAATAACTGAATGTGGACATAGACTAAAAAATCGCTAGATATGTTTGTTTTTTTCATAGCCGATGCCAATAACGGTTATTTAGAATCCAAAGCAAGACATTTTTGTACTGATTTTGATTATTTTCCTCAAATTCTGTAATTAAATTTGTTCCATTTATTTATTTATTTATTACCACAGACCTATAAGAGATCAGTGAATCACATTTAGAGCATTTACTTTTTGTATTAAAGTGTTAAAATTAATGTTTTATTGTGTTTATGTTCTAGGCAGCAAAGAGCCCTACAATATTAAATGAATGATGCTTCAAGTGGTCAAGTGCACTACAGAAAAAGTGGCATGTCTGATAAAAGTAATTCAATATTGATTACACTGTCTACAATTCACCCAGGCTAACTAAACCATAGCAAAGCCAACATTCATTAATACATTTCTTCATGATCACTAAATATGTATCTTTTTTCTTACCCTCAAAAACGTTAAAGTAATGTAAAAGAAGATTGAAGGGAATCCCATCATTATAGTAGTCCACCTGTGCTGTTTCCGTTGTTAGCTAGCATTAATTAGACACAAATAGCTTTTTTTTTATAGGTTTAAAGTTCTCTTATCTTTCTAATCCCGTTATTTATGCTTTAACAAGATAAGAATAGACAATCTAACTCACCTTGATCATGTAAAAATGTTGAAAGCTGTGTAAATATCCGTGTGCATGTGGACTTTGACCCGCGGTACGGACAAACAGCTCACAGCCGCTTGCGTTGCCTGATTCTCGGTGATACTGGCTCACACTCACCGCTCTGCCTCGCACTCTCCCCCGGTCACAGGTGGCCCTCCTCCCGCCGACAGACAACTCCTCCTCGGCCCGCCTCCTGAGCTCTTCACCCTGCCTCTTCTTTACGCTCGGAAAACACTGAACCATGCGTGGAACCGGGTCAGTGAGAGTCGGATTTCGGGAGGATAAGTGGAGCAGTCGGAGTAGTGCACCTGGATCACTTTCCTCGGGAGAATCCAAAGCTCAAACCTGCGCAGAGTGGAGCAGGGGAAGGGGCACTCGGCACGTAAAGGGGACGTAAGGCTCGAGCACCTGTTCCCTCAGAGAGCGCGGTGACGCAGTGCCATCTGGTGGACGAATAGGGAAGTGTGTTACAGCAGTGAAATTAAGGCAGGATTCTCAAAGAAGCCAAACTAACTTCATCAATCATATAGGTCTATTTTACTATGACCATTACAGATGAGTCGTATCTATTATGGTACTGTTTTATTTTGACGTACACTGGAAGTAAATCTGCCCATGTCCACAAAACACAAAATATTTGAGCTAACAAGTTGCCTTAATTTATTTTATTTTATTATTATTATTATTTTATTTGCCCAGTTTTAACAATAAAAAAGTTTTGAAATTGTAAAAAACTAATGATGATGTACAATAACTAAAGTAGTTCCGTCCTACATAGCATACAAATACACTTTTAGACATATTATTTTCTTTTCTTTATATTAAGACAAATGTGGAATATAAAGAAAATAAAATTATGTGTGTAAAAGTATATTACACACTTTATTTTATTTGCTTTTATATTCTCCATGGAAAAAACAATAAGATAAATAAAAATAAATAAATAAATAAATAAGATAAATTTAACATTAACCTGCAACAAGTACATCTGCATAAACTGTATGGGCATTCATGCAAAAAAGCATTAAACGGTGCAAGAATATTATCACTTCAGCATCACAAATACTTTTTAATGATGTTATTTAAATTTTTCTCTCTCAACACATTATATAAACTGGGTTGGGCAGTGAGGGCGGTGGGTCTTCTCAGGGACACACATGTTATGTGTGAACATTGGGCTCCCTAATAACTAACCTAACTTTACTTCTCCTGTCTCACAATATTGTCATTTACAGACTTTCCCAGTTTATAAAATGGTGTATGGAGCTTTTGGTTTTGTTTATTTGTTTAAGATAGAATAGGCCATTATTAAATTGATTTAATTTCACAAGTAAGTAGTAAAATCATGGGCTATTACATCTTTTTTCTGTCTCCACTGACACCCTGCTGGTCTGCAGTGAGCACAAATTACAACAGTGTTTTGTGGTTTGCAAAATGGAGTCTGCTTCTTCACATTTTCACTCCTAATTCCAAAACTGAGTTATGAATGCACACATCTATTATTCATGCAATTGATCAACTTTGGAGAGCTGTGTTAGCGTCCAGCGGAGTCGCATTATTAAAAGTTTTGTGCAACCTCCAACATCAATGTCACTGGTTACCATAGCAACAGTATAGAATGAGACATTTTTCTAAAAGAGTGAGACGTGACACCCACTGAAAACATCTTCTGACTAATGACTTTTACTTTAATTATTTTCAGGTGAGTCCAGTGATAAAGTATTAAATTATGAATATTACAATGATGAATGAGAGAAGAGCGTTCTCATCTGCTCCATGTGGAGATCAGGAGATGATTAACAGCATCAATGAAAATACATCAGATTAAAATAAATTAAAACTTTATACTTTTTAGTAAACGTCTGGCTGTTTGAGACTAGAGCCCTGCATTATTTGTACAAACACCTTTGACAAATATGAGCAGAGGAGGGAAATTAGAAATAGTTTAATTTGCCTAGTTATTTATTTTATTTTTATGAAAATTGTGATTAATAATTTGAGCTCATGTGTCGCAGTAAAGTCAAGATAGCCTTTTTTTTTTTTTTTAATTTCATAAATATCTTGAATTGTGATTTTTAAGGTTGCCCTGTGAGTGAATTTGACTTTTACTCATTTTTAAATTTTATTTGTCAATTTTGTAGCATTTTCAATTCTGTTCAAACTTGAAACTGATTTCTGGGTAGGTTAAATAAATCAAACTACTATATTTTTGCAAGTAGATCTGTTATTTGTCTACTATTGTGAATTCAAATGCAGGACTATGGCTTGACCAGATCTTTTTTTTTTTTTTTTTTAAATACTTTTTACTTGTACTTCATTCACTATATTTTAGAGCAGGTATCTGTACTTTCTACTCCCTACATTTTTGAACTGAATTGAAAAGTAAACGTATTTTTTTACTATTGTCTGAGACCTGCTGTAAAGGCTGAGGGTTTATTTTGATAGACTTCATAATTTGAGGTCTGTGTAATCCCTCAGTCGTCCAGGATCCATAGATCCGAAGTTAAACGAAAAGCTGAAGTTGAAGACGTTTCACTGAACCAAAGCTTTAGGATTGAAAGCCTGAAATAGTAAACAATAGTTTACAGTTTTGGTGTATTCAGCCCGTCCCCTCAAATAGATATACAGCAGTGTTCACAGTAATCTGACCAGAACTGAAGAAGCGGCTTCGATGAGCAGCGAAACGTCTTCACTCCTACAACTTTTTGTCCAGTTGACAGATTTAACTTCAGCTTTGACTATTCATAATTTGAGCGGACAAAATATATGAATAAAAACAGCCAGAAAAAAACAATTGATTTAATTGTTTCAGCACAAATCTTTTTTAAAATCACCACCCTGAAGCTTTAATACATCTCAAAACAGCTCGTTTACACTCAAAGTACATTTTAAACAGGTACTTTAATACTTTTACTTAAGTAGACTTTATTATACTTTTACTTGAGTATTTTTTTGCTCAGGTATCTGTACTTTAAGTAACACCACTGAGTACGTCTTCTGCCACTGGACTTGTCTAAAAGAGGACTAGATGATATGATGGATGCATTCTTAACATTCTTAACACTACACACTAATGAACCCCACGAGACAACAGAACTTAGTACAAATCATTTTATTGTAAATGCTTCAAATTCTACACGAGTGGTTATTATCATCTTGACAAAAGGGCTAAAGAAAAAGTAACAAAAATAAATACATTTGTGTTCATGAAGATATGTTGAAGTGGAGTTTTTGCATTGTAGACCTGATCTGGGCCTAGTACAACCGTCAACTACAAAAATAAAGGCGTTGGTTGACATCTGGCTAGCCTTACACGTATTCACATGAAATAGACAAAATATTTAAATTTATACTGCATGATATGTCCTTCTATGGCGAATCAATCTTAAGCTAGTGCTAGGAGCGTGTTGCCTGCTAGCTTTAGCGATATCATGGACCACAGAGCAAAAACAAGTACTCAAAACTATTTTTCTAGCATTATTTTCAATTTGAGATTACTACGCTACAGCGGTGGCAGTCACGACTCATTCTGTACACCTCTAGTGCAGCTATAACGAGGCACAGTTTCTCGAAAAAAAACAATTAAACAAAACATATTTACCAAAACGAGAGCCCCTTCAGATTGTCGTATTATTTTCATTTTCATCCCTCACTCATTCGTCTCATGCACTACAAGTCTATAAAAACGCGCTACCGTAAAAATACTGCTTTTCATCCCAACATCTTTTGCTTGTTTAGGAAATATAGAGTTTTTTTTTTTTAGAATTACAAAAATGGTGGAGTTGTGAAATAATGTTGTAGAGACAAGAAAAAAAGTGCCGTCTGGGCTCAAAAGTCCACGTATCCTTCATAAGTCCTTCATTTGTGGTCCACAGTCTGTTAAAGCGAGTTTGGGGTGGGGATTTCTGTATATATTTCGGACAGTTCTTGTCAGTAGGAATGTGCAGGTTGTAGGTGGCTCAGGCCAGGGTCCGCTGTCGTGGTTTTATCCTCGGGTAGAGCTGGGAGGAAAAAGAAAGGTTGGTTTATTAGATTTCATTGGAGATGGCCAAAAGGAGAGAGGGAGAGGTATATAGGGTTGTTAAGTGTGATGTCACTTCAGCGAGTATCAGCTGATTAGAAAACAATGGACATGTGTAAAATCTCCTCTTTAAACATAAATAGATAAATTAAAAATACATATACACACTGATAGTCCTATATTATGGTAGATTATTACTACATTATTTACATATTTGATACAATTTGTGATTAAACATACACGTTTGAAGCTAACCATATCTCTTATTTAATGAATAAGGAACAAAATCAAAGCTAAAAATCAGCCCTGAAGTTGCCAGTTGGACTTGGAAGTGACATCAGTACTTAACAATCCAATTGTTGAGCTATGCATGGGTCGGGAATTTAATATTTTTGTTTTAAACTGTTAATACCTATGGCAACAATCCTAATTTATGGCTATGGTCGGCCCCTCTGACCAGACCAACACTCACGCACACACCACTTTCATACTAGGCAAGTGTCTTGCCTAAGGAAACAATGATGGAACTTGCGCTACTGATAACAAATGTACAGAGAGTTAATGAAAAATGTGTTTGTTTTAGTTTCACCAAATCACATGTATTCAAATCTACACGTTTTGCAGTACACCCAAAAGGGCTCTGTACAGTATGTCTTAGTATGACAGCTAATGCCATCCTAAATTCATTTGTGATTACATAAAAAACATTCTATGGCCTTACCCCCAGGAGGTTACGTGGGATGTAGCCCTCGTGGTCTCCCATGCGCGCCCACCACCACTCGATCTCGTCCTCGTCCTCTCTGCGCAAGATGGTCATACAGTCTCCCTCTCTGAAGGACAGCTCGTCTGGGTTCTCACTGCCGTAGTCCCACAGGCCGTACACTACGCCACGGTTCATGATGCCCATCTTCTCCTGCACACCTGCACATAAACCACAGATACGACCTTAAGTAGACTGAACAATCAGCTTCGAATCAACAGCTTTAATGTTGTGAGCAGAGTTGAGTAAAGTAAAAATGCAGAAAAGCCAGAAATTGTACTTAAAGAGGTTGACTTGTTGAAAAGACTTGTTATTAAAAGACATTTATGGATGTATTTTATTTTTGAAAATGCATTTCAACACATTTGAGATTCAGTTTTGTTTTTGACACTCCCTTTGCTCTCTGCCCTAAGTCACTCCCCATTCAGAGCGCTATCAAACACAATCAGCGGCACCCCTCTAATGAAACGACTGCACATCACATCAGGTTCGTGAAGTTGTACTGTTTTCAAGTCTATTGTTTTGTATCATGCTTTTATATTTATATATATACATGGAAATTTGTCATGCGGGAGAATGGGTGACGTAGACCTGTGAGCTGAGAATTGGACAGGATCTTACAGCTAACCGTTAGGAGGGTTTGAATAGGGTCTGGGAAAGATCACTGGATTACTCAAACATGCGTGGATGACATAAAACCTCCTCAGACATCATTTTGATGAGGGAAAACATTATAACATGAACTAGTTTTATGCATTTTAAACATATTTGCAGTGGTCCAAAGTTATTCCTCACTTACCTTATGCATTCTGAACATCCTAATTATTCACCAGGATGAGTTTACAAGCTCTTTTCACAACTCTCAGAGTCCAGAGTTTTGCTGTGAGAGCTAACAACTAAGATACTAACATTCATGTCCTTATTATCGGACAGTAAAAGTCTTTCTAATTAGACGCAGACTGCCACTGACTTATTCTGACCTCAAGAGCTGCTTATACCATACATCTGTACTGGGGTAAGACAAATTTTGCTCAAATACCAGTAAACTTCAGTATGTAGGAGCCTCAATCTGAAAAAGGATTAGGAAAAAATACAAGCTGGCTCATTTATGACTTTATATAAAATGCCACATACAAACCTAAATATATGATTAACTACAAGACACATAAACTTCTGTCAAATAAAAGGGTTATTTTGACCTGCTCTCAAATAGAAGCATTCTCCACAAATGTCAAGTATTATTTAAAACACAGGAACTGCCATCGTGAACAAATAAAATAACAGGTTGCTTATGCTGACCATAGAGGAACTGGGAGCACTGGGTGTATCCCTCCTCCATCTCTTCACACTTGTCCGCTGCTGTCTGCATGTCGCTGTAGGTCATGGCGAACACAGCCGCTCCAGACTCCACCAGGAACTTACACACCTGCACGTTATTACAGGAGGCTGCACAGTGGAGGGGCGTCCTGAGGGGAGAAGAGGAGGGGCAAAAAGTGTTAGAAGTTGATAGTGTTATAATAAATTGAATGCATTTTTTTTTCCTGTATTTCTACATGTATTACTTTGAACGTACAGAAAGCTACTTAGGTTCTATACATAGTTGGAAGTTTCATGTGATAAAAGGCAACAAAGTCACTGGATATATAGCTGCTTTTCTCTTTTGAATAGGGAAAGGTTTAAATGGGGAAAAGCACAGTTAAGTGGCGTCTTGAATGAGACAGATGAATGAGATGGATCTCATTATATTAAATTAATGTTAGAGTACAGGTTTATTTTGATGATATTGCGTAGTTTGCATCCCATTATTCATTATTCCCAATAATATCTCATATAAACAAATGGGTCCAACCTACCATCCGTCACTATCAGCCGCGTTGACATTGACTCCAAACTGAACCAGGAACTTTACGATCTCAGTATGACCTGCACAGACCGCATTGTGTAGAGCTGTGATGCCCTCATCGTTGGGCTGGCTGGGATCTTCCACCTGAGAAAGGAAAGATGATTTAAATATTTCTACTGCTTGGCAAAAAGATTAAAGTCCATTTTGAAATAAAAAAAAAAAAACAAGCCTGACATTTACACATAAAAGGTGCAGTATGTAACATTCTAAATTCCATAGAAAGATAAAACTATACTTCGGAACATTCACCATGGGCACAGATACATTTTATGCTATACTGTGGAAGATTATAGCCAAATGAACACTATTTCTATGGAAACAAGCAGGAGGAGGCTTGTTCACAGTATGATGTGTGTTTTTCAGTATAATAAAGAATCAAAATAAAGAACATACTTGTATTTTTGTCTATTTTTTGGCTAAAAAGTTACATACTGTACTGTGGTTTGAAATCCAACTCTCCTGCCATAAGAGGAGTTTAAAAATTAAGAGAATATTGACCCAACAGAACTCCAAAAATTAACAAATAAATAAATACTTCGATTTAAAAGTACCGCCTTTAAAGAGAGCGTTACTTTGGTCATACCCACGATTGACTGCATGAACCATCACACTTATTTTATTGTTATATTATTATTGACTTGAGCGAATAGGGAGCGCATACATCAATGGCTTCTTTTCTTCTTATCAGGGATTGTAAGACAGTGTGAATGCGTGTGTGTGTATGGATAGGCAAGTAATAAAACTGACAAAAAAGAAAGAATGCAAACTTAAGAGAAAAAAAGTTAGTAATTGAGGTTCCAATTTTTTACTTTCATTTTCATTAATTTCCTTGTGAATTACCCACATTTTAGTTCAACCTGTCTGTATGCATTGATTGAAATTCTAGATGATGAATGTAAACTACTTACTTCATAAATGATTCTCTGGACCAGGTCAAACTCTCCCTCCAGCGAGGAGTCCAGCAGCAGGGCCAGAGGGTTAAACTTGACCCTCATTGCGTGGTCTATGCGCTCAGATCCTGGTTTACGCAGGTTGGTCCTCTTTCCCTGGACACACAACCATAACTGTGCATTAGGACAATTAAACAACTGAAAGGTCTGGCTACTTCCAGTCTACTGTGTAAACCTGCCCGGAGGAGGGAGGTAGTAGTTTTTCCAACAATTATTGCACTGCTAATCTACTTTATGGGCCAAGCTGTACCAAACAAGTATTTCCACTAAACCAACACAAAAACAGCTTTTGAAACCCAAAGTGAGAAAGCAAAGAGGTGATCGGCTTAGAGGTAAAAGGAACAATTTTTCCACTGAAACAATAGGGATACTTCACAAGATTAGCAAGTTATATAATATTAGAGCAGGTCACCAAAGAGGGCCTAGTGATCTTATTGCCAAATTTTTCATTTTTAGGGCAGCATTTACTTTTGGTGATCTAGGCTACAAGAAATCTATACAATTATGTCTTTGTTATTTAAATGAAATTTTATTATTTATTTTTATTATATAATACTATGGTATATTTATTTAGTCTCTAGAATGGATAAACAGCCAGTACTAATAGGTTTCATAAGATGAATCTATAATTTAAATAGCTGAAACAGTACTTTAAACATATATTTAAGATTGGTTATTTTGTGTATTAATTTTTTTTTATATATATAAAAAAAATATTCTCTCTATTATTTTTGTATATAATTTAAAGTTTTCTTTTTTCAAATTTGCATTGTTATTTATTTGTTTTATAAAATTTGTATTATCTCTGTGAGAATGCAATCAAAATACAATGCAATTTGAGAAAGTAGAAGCAGTGGTGGAACGTAACCAAGTAAAAGTAGTAAATGTACTGTGGTCAAGTAACTGCAGATATCTAAGATTTTTACTTAAGTACATTTTAAAGCAAATTCTTTTACTCATTACAAATGTAATGAGGTAAAAGTATTTTTTTATGATAGTCTGAGACCTGCTGAAAAGGTTGAGGGGTTTATTTTTTTTATCAAATTCATAATTAGAGCAAACAAAATTTTACAAATAAAAGCATATAGGAAAAAAAACCCTGTCAATACAGCTGTTTCTGTTGAACAAAATTCAGCACAAATCTTTATCATATTCACTACATTCGAAGCTTTGCTAGATCTCAAAATCTGCGCAAAATACTGCCAGTAGCTGTACTTTTACTTAAGGAACAAAACTGAGTACTTCTTCCACCACTGTGTAGAAGTATGTAGTGTTCTTTTTAAATCAGGTCCACTTTATCCAATATTTCAAATTATGAAATATATAATTATCACAGCTCAATAATAATTTCTCAATTGTACTTTCATTTCTCATTAATATAACGTTGTATTTTAACCAGTATAATAAAGTTGCCATGATTTGTACCGGTGGCAGAGTGACTTGTCCCGTGACCTCTGGCGCCTTCATGCTCTCCTCGCTCAGGCTGTCCTGCTCGGCCCCGCTGGGATAGGGCGGAGGCGGGTATGGCGGGAACTCCTCCGGGAAGCCCTCTGGAGGCGGAGGAGGGGGCATACTGGGCACCTGCACCTGCAACTCCTCCCCAGCAGTGGAGGGCGGAGGCGGGGGGAACACCACATCCTCTGGCCTGGGCGCGGGGTGACTCGGTGGTGGAGGTGGTATTATTTCCTCACTTCCTACTACTATCAAAGGCTGATTGCTGACTGGTTCTGGTTGCACCACTATCGGTTCAGTAGGAGGGACTTCTTCGGCTTGTTCTGATTGGCTAGTGTCATTCGTCACTGGGATTGGAGCGTTTTCCGGCACCTTAACTGGATCTAGTGCGAAAGCAGGAGTAGTTGGAGTAACTGTAGTTTCCATCGCTGCTAAAGTAGTCTTCTGATAGAGCAGTTTTTGGATATTAGGTCCTGCTGGTCCTTCTGGTTCAGTTATGGAGCTGCGTTTCTTCAAAGGTCTGGGGGCATTGTAGAGTTTTTTGCGCAGGGCTTCCAAATCACCGTCGCTCTGGTGCCGGTAGGGGTTGGAGATGAAGGGGAGGAGCTTGGTGGGGCTGAGGGGGCGGGGGATGCGCTCGGTCTCGGGATGGGCGGGTGCCTGGGTGGGACCGGAGCCGTTGCTATGGTCCACCTCGTTCTCAGTGGGCGAGCGGCGGTCCATGTACGGGTTTTCGGGATGCTGCTGGGAGCTCATAACGGGTTTGCCGTACACTAGAGAGAGGATAAAAATAGTGAAGGTTAAGAAGATGATACAAGAACTGAACAAACGAAAGGGAGGACAGGGTTACATTTGGGTGAGGAAAAACATGGTAGTTATGGTAAACCCTACAGCTTTTGAGAAGTATTTTAATTGTTAAAGTGCATATGATACATATGGTTTTGACAGGAATTTTAGCAAAGCTTATAATTGTACTTCCTGATTGGACAAAATCCAAAACTTGATTAGACTAATGAAAATAAATGACAATGTTAACTGAAGGTTTCTTTCCACAAATTCCCACTTAACATTAAATATTTACCACAGGTACTATCCAACCAAACCAAGTTATAATTAGAAAAACATGAAACCCTGCCATATGCAACTTAAAAAGTTCAAAAGTGCAAAGCTACTAAAACTATGGTTAGGATACACTGAAATGAAGGTATACTTTATCTATTATTCTCTGTATATGACCTGGAGGAGCTGGAGAAAGTGTCTGGGAAGTCTGAAAGTCCCTACTTAGACTGGCTGCCCCAGATAAGCTGAAGAAAATGGATGCATGGATACATTTGGCCCATCCTTTAAATAAAATTTTACATTGAAAAGGATGTCTCGAGATGAAGGGGACCTAAAACATAGTTACTGAAGACTCTTTTATCATTCATTTTTGTACATGTAAACGAGTAATAGGTTTGTAAAAACAGTAACTGGTAAATATTCAAATTTTTGTATAGCACTTTTCCACTATAAAGGCACTTTACATCAAGAACCACTCACCCATTCACACCCACATTCAATTTAGAGGCACCACGTTTTCTAATTTTTTGCCCCCACATTATGTCCATATATAGGTATTATAGGCATTTTTATTTCCATTGGCTCAAACCATGAATAACAGATGGCCTGGAACGAAAGACAATCTGCTGCTCTACTCATTGAACTGTGAGCACCTATACGCCACATTACCCTCTAACCACACCCCCAAAAACAAACGTACTGCTGGTGAACCCATTGGTGCGGCTCTGCGCCCGGTTTAGCGCCCCCTGGATCCCGGACTGCTGCGTGTACATAGAGTAGATGGAGTTGGCATCCAGGGTCTGCGGTTTGCCTAGCCTGTTGTCCTTGGGGAGCTCTGGGGTGAAGGGGCGGACTGTGGCTGCCGGGGGCGTGTCCTGTTTGGAGGGCAGGGGCAGGGTCTGGCTCTGGGAGGGGGGCAGGGGGGAGCGGCCCGGGCCTGGGTGGGGTGGCTGGCCATGGGACTTGGTTTTGGGGAAGGTGCCAGTGTGCAGGGCCGGCTTGCCATACGGGAGGACAGGTTTGGAAGCAACTGGAGGAGGCACCTTCACTGGCTTGGATGAGGACTGGAGAAAAAGAGAGACATGCAGAAAATGTTAACAGAATTCATGGGGTAGAAAAGATAATTCAGTTCTGTTTTGCATAATCATTATAACTCAACAGCACAGTTGCATCATAGTACTTTATAAATTTGATTAAAAATAACTTACATTTGAAAAGAAAAAAGCAGGTGGTTAAATGTTTAAAATGTGAATGAAATTAAATTGTTACCCATTGTTTTCCCATTTGACTCACCTGTGCATCGCGGACCAGGTCGTCGCTGCTCTGGTTCTTGCGGAGGGCATTGGCCTGTAAGTCAGTGGGCTCAAACATGGACGATGGCCGTGGCTTCTTGTCCCTCTTCAGCTCTCCGTCATCTAAGCAGACCAGGATGGGACCATAGTCAGTGTAGTCGTGGTTGGCTGTTCTAGTGGCTGACTGACACTGAGCAGTTTTTAAACTTTTAAAATTTTTATCTGTTATTTTTTTTTACTTGGAATTTTGACCGATTAGGAAGTACAGTTTGTGCAGTTCAAAGAACAAAAGTATGTCCAATAGTTGTTACTTACGTAAGTAAGTAACAACTACTGGACTGTGTGATTGGGCAGTTTTTTTCCTGTATCCATGGTAACCCTGCATGAAGCTAGCTATGCTAGCCAGACACTTTTTACACCAATGCAACAGGCTTTCTCCCTCAAATATGCCAAAAGACGTCTCAGAAGAACGAGAAAGTCCCATCTCATCACCGTCCGAAACAACAGAGCGGAGAAAGTCTCTTAGAAGAGGCTTTACTATTGTATGTCTAAAGTTCACTGGGCTCACCTTGGACGCTGACTGTGATACCCGGGCTGAAGGACACAGAGGAGGGACACTTTCCAGAGGATAGTTACTCACTCAAACCTAACATAGGATCTAATAGCCCTGCCTGTTGAGCTTTTCTATTATTATTGTATTTTACTGCTCATTGTGCTTAAATTGCCCCTCAGGAACACATAAAGTGATACTGACTGATTGATTACTTTCACACACAAATAGGCTGATTGGGGTCCAGGCCACTGGGAATGTTTACATCCAACAACTGCTAGCATTTACAGAATACATAATATATCTAGGAGCTATGCTACATTATTGTAATATGTTAAAAAAAAAAAAGTAAAATTTCCATCACCATGGACCAATCTCCATGCCATACCCTCCACCAGAAAAGTTACGCAGTTTTTATAATAACTTGTCAATGAGATGGATGAACATTGACAGTATGATAATATGTAAATGTTTTTGTGATATAGATATGGTGCATTTTTTTTTTTCAATAAATTTGGAAATGTGTTTTAAATGGAACTGTGTTCATTACCTTGTTCTGCCATGGAGCTGCTGTGGGAGGGCATCCGGGGCAATGTAGAAGAGGAGCCATGACTGCTAATAGAGTTGGAATCAGGGCCAGAGGGACTCCACTCTCCCAACTTTGACGATCCTGTATAGAAAAGAAAAACTTGGGCTGTCAAGCTGTAGAATGACAAGGAGTGACTGTATGGGACTGAATAATGTCTAGAGGCTGCTAAAAACATTTGTGTTTCTTGCAGCGCTCCCAATTTTTGTGTCCATCCTATAATCCATTATTCATAGTTTTACCATTCAAATTATACTGACTTCAAATTACACCATCAGTCAAAGGTTTGGGCACACCCTCTCATTCAATTTTTTTTTTTAGTTTTTTTTTTTTATATTCTATACTCAAATATTTTTCGAGTAAGCAAGATGTGGCTACTTTTTAGGATTTGAGTTTTTTTCTTCACTACAAAAGTCCATCTACCTTGTGTCGTATATTTGAGGTCTTCTGAATGTATCTAAAATGTATAAAGTAGTAAAAGTAAAGAAGAAAAAAAAAAACATGAATGAGAGGGTGTATCCAAGCTTTTAACTAGTAATGTATGTACTTCTATGTAATATTATTTTGAAGTAACTTTACGACTACTCTACCCACCTCTGACAATGCCTCATAAAAACATAAAGCAGTAAATCTCAGAGATCATAGTTTATAATTTAAGATATCATGAGGAAATTTCAAACAGACACAAGTTGAACTAAATTCTATTTGAAGGGGAAAAAAGTCCAGATCTTCAAAAGTCTCTCACACATTTAAAGCAAGAAAGTGAGAATTCAACTTCACAGCAGCCAGGAGGAAGACAAAACAAACCAGAGATGTATCTTGAATGAAACTTAAAAACATAAAACATTTATCCAGATAGTAGACACAGCATACGCAGCACACGCAAACTGAACCATGTACCTTTCCTCTTAGCCCGGAGTTCTTTCAGAGGCTTAAGCAAAATCATGGCTTCTGATGGAAATGCATTTGAGAAAAAAATACAATTACAACAACCTCGAATTCAATCTCCTAAAAATGGTCCTCACAGGCACCGATCCAACCTCAACTTTTATAGCTTTTATAATGGCTAACTGGTTTTTATTCTCTCTCTCTCCCTATTCCACACAGCAAACCAACACAGCAAGCAGAAGTAATCGTTTAACATGCGATCATGACAAACAGGGGAAAAAATATAGCTTTGACTCTGAAAGTAAATGTATGTTTAAAGTGCACGCTTAAAAAGAACATGTTGTGTTCAATTTTTAATAAACTTTAGATTTTTTCTTATGCACAGTCTATACAGGAAAGACTAATTGAGTTGACAAGGACACAAATAGATACTGCGAGCTTCCTGAATTATTCTATAGCAAAACGGTAGAAAAACATTCACTGCAAAAAGTAAACTAAATGTAGCATATTTAACTAGAATATGGTACAACAGCACAGCCAGGAAGTAGACCACACCGACCACAGCTACCTTCTGAGCTCAGGGTCACATCACATTCAGAAGGGCCACACTTCTCTGAGGCGGCACAGTCAAGACACAATATGATGTTGAAAAAGATGTTTTTTTGTACAAGAAGGAACAAGAACACTTCAAAATGTCTAAAAGTTTTCAATTGGTTTAGAGTAGTTGGTTTGAGTAGTTTCAATACAAGTAGTTTTCATAGCTTATTATGCTTAAAATTTACTAGAAGAATTAAAACTATACTAAACATTTTTAAGTCGCTGTTAAGTACGGTTATCATTTGGTCACTTATTTCAATTACTAACCCAAATTCTCTTACTGACCATGTTTTATTGCGATTTTTACCTAGAAACATGGTTGGAGTGTATTTTGTTTCATTCTCACACTAAGCAATCATTGCGTTTTATATGTTCCAAAATTAGTGCTATATTATTTAAAGCCACAGTATGCAACTTTTTTGTCACTTTTTTAGAATAAAATAAATGCATGTTTTTCCATTTTTCATTTGTATTTAAAGCACTGAAAAATGTAGAAAAACATGCATCCTCAATGTGAGCGGGCTTGCATCTCCACAAACCTGACTCTTATTTGGAGTATAGGACAACTGACTCCTGCTTGTTTCCATGGAGATGTTGAACCTTGGGCTACAATATTCCACAGTATTCCATAAAAAACATCTCCATGGACAATGTTCTGAAGTATGCTTTTAAGTTTCTATTTTCATGGAGTCATACAGGTGACGTGCCACCTCCAGAAAGTTACATACTGTACCTTTAAAATTATATAAAAATGAAATAAAATATAAATAACATAAATACAAGTTTTGATTGGATTCTGAATTCAAGTTATTCTGACTAATATACCAACTTGATGATATGTGTAGAGTAATTTCTTGTGTCTCACCAGTGCCAGCTTTGCCCTGCAGGTCGTGTGTGGGCAGCGTGGCCGTGCCGTCGGGGTAAGCGGGCTTCACCAGCAGGTCGCTCCTCGCGGGTCCCCGGGGCATCGTGGAGGACTGGATGTACGGGCCCACCGCAGCCACACGAGAGGGCCCAGACTGCTGCGCGCTTTGGCCTTCAGAGGGCAACTGAGCACAAGGGAGGGGTGCGGTGGTTAGAGGCATCTGGGTATGTATAAGGTAAGATACGTTGTCATGTAGTCAAAAGATCCTTAAGTCAAGTTAATCATTATTACGTTGCTAATCGTTGTTACGGTAAATAAAAAGACCAAACAGTGCGGTGAAAAAACAGTACCAGTTAATTTAAGACTTTTTTTGTGAGATGGTTTTGTCACTCTGGTGTTGATCTCTTTTTCAAACTGAAAATTTAAGGTTGGTTTTTTTGTTTGTTTGTTTTTTTGTTTGTTTTTTTGGTCCAAATCAAAATTTCAACAAAAATATTCAGCAAAAACATATCCGTATGAACTATCAAATCGAATAATTTCTCGAACATTATTGTAACACCACAAATCACCTAATGAATCCAGAACTGAACTTTGAGCTGAAAAATCAAAGGCAAATCACCAGAAACTGAAAATACCTGCAGCAATAGTAATAGTTGTAAAGTTTGTGGATATATATTTTTGTTTTACTTCTAAATGTGTTGCAAGTCCCTTCTCTCCAACACAGCTAATTAGACAACAACTGAATTTGAAAGCTAAACACATGGTACTGTCAACACTGAAATGAACACAGTAAATCAGACTTTGCACATATATTACAATACAATAAATAAATGGGACTGAAATCTGTATCGTCCAGTCCTGGTTTAGTTACCTGCAGATGAGAGTCTTTTGCTGCCCTCTCTCTACCAGGATAGCCATTCTTAAAGACAAGAAGCACAATATGCAAAAGCAGTTCAAAAACGACCCAGAATTCCTTTGTCCTCTCCTCCCATCTTAATAACAACTTTAGTTATAAGTTAATTCTGAAGTTTTCCGAAGTATTTTGAACGCTCTCCTCTCTGGTGTTTGTTGATATTTGATTGGTGGAGGGCTGAAATGGCTTGAATGGCTTGTGTCTTTGTGCACATTTGAAAAAGCCTACCTCATTATAATTCAAGACAGGTTATGGTTAGATCGCCTTCTTAAACAATGCCTATAGCCAGAGGTGGGTAGTACTCAGCGACAATTACTTGAGTAACTTTCAAAAAAAAAAAAAAGTACTTTTCAGAATACTTTTCTAGCAGCATACTTTTATTTCTACTTGAGTGATATTTAGTTAAAAGTAACAGTTACTCTTACTTGAGTAAGTGTCATTACTCTTCCCACTGTGATTAAGTCTACAAGTGACAAAAGCTTTGCATTGATGAAATGAACTGAACATTTGGGTTTCTTACAACTCTCCTTCAAATATGCTTTTCAAATTTTTGTGTGTATCCTTTGAAAATACCAGATTTTGTGCAGTATTCTTTAATGTTTTGTCCGTCAAATTACATTAACTTCAAATTATAAATCAGATTTTGCATTCCGACAGTAGTAGTTTTCCCCAAATACTTTTTTTACTCTTACTCGAGTCATTTCTTGGACCACTACATTGTACTTCTACTTGAGTAATGTTAATTTGAAGTAGCCTTACTCTTGCTTCAGTTAAATTTTTGGCTACTCTACCCACCTCACGTGTATTCACAAGTACACACACGTAGCTCGCTGTCTGTGCCAATGCTAAGAACGCTGGCTGCTTTTATGTTGGATTAGGGAACAGTTTGTTTAGCTTAGTGCCTTTGAAGGACATGTAAACTGTGCTTCAGAGAACAGATATTATTTATGCAAAAACTTAGAGGCTACGTAAGAGCTTGTTTGCTAAGTAAACACTGCTCGGAGAATGTTAACTAATATTTCAAGTAACAAAGGAGGAACATAAACAATCCTGAGCAAAATAGGAACATTGTGTCATTGTGTATAAGGACAACAGAACAGGGACAATAAACTGAACCTTAATTAGATTGTAAAAGGTAAAATATGCCTTTTGTTTAAGCTAATTATTTTCGCAATAATCAGTCTTTTGAACAATAAAACCTAAAATTACAAAGTGTAAAATTATAAAATGGTTTCTTAGCATCTGTGTTGTAATTGTAAAAAAATGCTAATAATTAGACCAAATAGGATTTTTTATATTATTTTATTTTTATATTAGTTACTTGCTTAAAAGTAACTCACAAACAAGAATAGATGGATTCAGAGACGGTCAATATAGGACCATTAAGAATTTTAATTTATTTATTTATTTATTTATTATCAATTTATCATTTGTTAGTACTTAAATAGCTAACTGGAGAGAGCATTTATTCCTGAATTTTCTGCAAAATCGCAATACTTTTTCCCAACCAACTTTCTACTCCCCAAAAAAAAAAAAAAGCAAAAAAAAAAAAAAAAAAATAAAATAAATAAATAAATCACTGTATACATTTTTGCACAAAGCCTTTGAGAATAATTAGTAGAATGTTAATGTGGATTAAAAAAAAGTGAATTTAATATTGAATTCTACTGAAACACCGTTGTCCGCGGTTCTCTCAGTCATTTCTCATTTAAACCACTTAATGATGAAGCCGTTTTGAGTTCTGAGGAACACTGGACACGCTAATCCCCCTGTAGAGTCTACCACCGCCTTATAGCCCCATTCAAACAACACCTTGAAAGAAGAGAGGGAGGTAAAACAGGGTGAAATCCACAAGTGATGAATAGCTCTCATTAATTATTGCCACAAAAGACAGTTGTTTTTAGCACCTGGCTGGGTTCAGTTAGAGAAAGTAGGTTATTCGTCTTTCTACTTCCCTGACAACTCTAACAGATAACATCTCCCTGAAATTCCTCCCTGTCAGCAGCGGCCGCCATTGCTTCCCTCTCATCTCCAGCTGTTTTTTGTCAAATGGGGCTAGAATGCGGAGGAGTGATAGTATTTTTAAAAGAATTTTGTGACACTATCAAGATAAACAAGATTCTGTCCCCAGCAGACACGTGAAGAAAAGTTGAAGGTTCTAGAGTATTTCAAGATAAAATGTTTAATCTTACGTTGGTGTGTGGGAGATCTGTGTTGAGACGCTTCTGAGGCTTAAAGGGTAAGGAGATAAACAAGTTTCAGGGGACAGCCACCAGAGGGAGCCATTTATATACATTTTCTATAATTAAGGGCACGTCAAGGCTTATAATTAAAGTGAGGGGTTTAAAAACATTACATTTTTGGTTTTCTGGGTAAAAAGTGAACATATTTTCAAAATGTGTAAAAATGACAAAACAAATATTATATAAGCCAAAATGAAAAAGTAAATATAACTGAAAGTAACTAAATATAAAACAACTTGATACAGAAATAGGTAAGAAATTGTTAGAAATTTCAAAAATGGAGAAAAAAATGACAAGTCACTTTTTTTTTTCCTCCAAAATGTCACTTCTTTTCATTCGACACCTTAAACTAAACTTTCAATTAAATATTACGCCAAAAATAATGCAAAGTGATCTATATTTTGTAGTTTTGAACCCACTTTTTCTTTTTTGTTTGTTCAGTTTGTTTTTTTTTTTTTTTTTTTTGTAGATGAATTGTGCATTAGCTTTAGCACATACATACAGTGTTGTGTTTGTTGCTTACAGGTAGGTTCTCCTTCTGTTGTAGTGCAGCCTTCTTCTTGTACAGTCTGTCCCTCAGCTCGGTGATCCTCTTGTCCATGGCCGCCACCTCCAGGTTACGTTTGTTCAGACTCTCCCTCTGCTGCTGCAACTTCGAGTTCTGATCCTGGTTCAGTTTGTTCCTCAGCTGTAGAGAAAGAAAAATGAATTGTGAATAGAGATTGATAAAATATCAGTGTCAATATTGTTATCAGGCAAAATGGGTGCCTTTTGTCCTATAAAAATAAAAAAATAAAGCTATAGAGGCAATATTTTGTTCTAGGATGCTCCAGTTTCTGGCAAATCTAGTTAATTTTAAATTGCTTGCAGTGGTCCAAACGTATCCCTCACCTACCTTATACATTCCTACCATCCTAACTATTCACCACGATTAATTTACAAGTGATTTTCAAAATTTTCAAGAGGTAAGACAGAGTTTGGGCATCACGGCTCAGCTAATTACATCTAGCATGCTAATAGCGCACCAGTGTTACTTTTGGGTAATCGATTCTAACCCTAAGTTGCTTTTACTATATATCTATAGTCAACTTTACTCATGGCCTAAAATTGAACAGAAAAATACATTTAGTAATTATTTTTATAAAAGTGAAAAGTTTTCTAGAACGTTACGACAATTTGTGGGCCTAGGTAATAAAATTTATATTGATATCGGGATCTATAAATATTGATTATTGGCCACAACAGGCAAATATTGGATATCATTACGGCTGAAAAAAAATCGCAGAAGAAGCCCTGAGTCACCTGCAGCTCCTTGTAAAGTCGGTCGAGCTCGGCCACAGATGACTGGTTGTCATGGAAGCCCTCCATTTTGCCACTTTTGAGGAGCTCCAGCTGCCGGCTCAGCTCCTCCACCTTAGACGCAGCCAGAACAAGCTCCCTTTGTTTCTGCTGGAACAGACTGTTCATCTGCTCGATCTCTTCCACTGGAACACAAAGCAAAGACACAAGGGAAATGAGGGAATGTTAAAGTTTAGTTTTGTAAAAAGTTAGACAGAAAGTTAGACAGGTGCTATATATTTCTGTAATGAAAAGAGTGAATGCTACTTCCATTTACACAAATTACAAAGAGGTTATTATAGAGCTAAACAGTAAATGCAGTGCACTTTGCTTGGTTTACTGTAAACAACCTTTGCAGTAGCTAAAATGTTAAAATTACCGGAACTGACCCAACAACAAACAATACAAAATTGGCCCTTCTACATTTCCAAATACTATGTTGCAGATATAGTAGCAGGCTTAGCGATACTGCATACTGATATATGCTTTTCCCAGTTTGTGTACTCATGATGTGTAAAGTAGTTGTACCAGATTCTTTTCCATGTATTTGAGTAAAATTTGTCAGGCCCCATTACAGATGTATTTTAAAAGCTTAAGTTCAAAATAAGACCTCCAAGTACGATCTGCATCCAATTATAAAAGGTTTTATCCTTCGAAAAACAGGAAATGCATTGTTAGCATGTGAGTTGTTTTTAGTCTTCTAGTTGTTGTTAGAATTGCTGTGACAAAAACCACAAACCCTGTGAAAAGGTGCATTCAAAACCGTGGTGAATAATTAGGATGCTATCTGTTAGGAAAGTGAGGAATATGTTGCAGTTTATATTGAACTAGTTCTGTTTTTCATGTTGTTAATACGGTAAAAATAAGGTACATCGCCTTTAAGCCCAAGTTTATTTTTCTGAGGTAATTAAAACATACAACACCTGTTCCAATACTTCCCCTTTAAGAATGTTGCCGGGCTTACCTAGCTTGCCGTTGCTGAGGCGTTTCTGCTCCACCTGTCCCTTGAGGGCCCGGACCTTCTTGAGCCTGCTCTCCTGGTTCTCGATGTTCTCTCGGAGGCGCTGGAGCTTCTCCTGCTCCGAGGCCTGCTGCTGCTGCCTCTGCTCCTGCTGCTTCAGGTACCGCAGACGCTGCTCCTACAACACAGGGCAAAGATCGTTAGATTACACAGTTTAAACACATAATACGACGGATGTGACTGCTACTACAATGGAGAGTAGTAGTAGTATTAGTGGTGTTGTAGTGGTTGTGTCATAGTAGTTGTAGGGGTTGTGTCGTAATACTGGTGGTTGTGTAGTAGTAGTAGTAGTAGTAGTAGTAGTAGTAGTAGTAGTAGTAGTAGTAGTAGTAGTAGTAGTAGTAGCAGTAGCAGTAGCAGTAGCAGTAGCAGTAGCTCTTAATGAACAGTCATAGGAGTTATCATAGTAGTTATAGGGGTTGTGTCGTAATAGTGGTGGTGGTGTAGTAGTAGTAGTAGTAGTAGTAGTAGTAGTAGTAGTAGTAGTAGTAGTAGTAGTAGTAGTAGTAGTAGTAGTAGTAGTAGTAGTAGTAGTAGTAGTAGTAGTAGTAGTAGTAGTAGTAGTAGTAGTAGTAGTAGTAGTAGTAGTAGTAGTAGTAGTAGTAGTAGTAGTAGTAGTATTGGCAGTAGCAGTAGCAGTAGTAGTAGCTCTTAAATGAAAAGTTATGAGGTTTTATTCAGTGATTGTACAGAATTATATTGGAGGTTTACAATATATCAACGTTCAAAAGTCCAAAAAGGCAACATAACAGGCAAATATTTTAGTCCATCACTGACATTAAAAATGATTATAATTTAGGTTATTCAGTGTTTCCTAAATTGTAGAGGAGCCTGTAGCTTCACATAAAGTTGGGTTGGTGGTTACATGTATCTGTTGGTAGAGTTCCTCCCCTTCTTGAATAAATAACTAAAAAAAGAACTACAACAAAGAAATAAGCTCAGGGACTAAATAACAGCAAGAAGTTATTACAGTTTATAATACAGTACTGCCACATGGCCACGTGTACAGAAGAATCCATTGTGTTTACATTAATGTAAAGCACGTGCACTCTATCTGACTCTTTGACATTTCTTGGCTTGTCTTAACAACCCGAGGAATCCCTATTGAAATCATTTAAGCAGCCTGCCTGTCTAGCGACGCATGTACACTCACTTCCAGTAACAACAACAGAATTCTGACTTCAATTCAGCAAACTCTGATATGATCACATCTTAATTTCTAATCAGTATCTTTTTCCTTCTTGTGTGTCAACTATATTTAAAGAAGACATATTGTGCTTGCGTTTGCCATATAGTTATACAACACCCGTGGATCATTATGGTATATTTTAGACATTTTAAATCACAATATTGATTTAAAATGAAAGAAACAAGTCTGCTGATTTTCAAGTGGGAATATTTTGAAGCGGAGTAGGAGCCAATTCCCAGTATCACCACATGGATAGATACAGATCATGCTAGCGAGTAGATTTTGTACCAAAATTATAAACGTACAATATTGTTAAAAAATATGAGCTGCAATAAATCCGTAATCCAGGATGCAACACTTAAGTAGTTGTGTTGTATTTGTAAAGGAGTCATAGAAGTTCATAATTCAATCTTCTACGGCTCAAATCTCACCATTGTACATAAAAATAACCAACATTTTCCCACTAGTGCAGAGAAAAAGTACCCATGATAAATACTGACCCCAAAAATTACAGTCCATGTGTCATATATTGAACGATAAGTCAATATAGTAATTATCTTGACAGGCTTTTCCTATGCATATATCAATTAAGAAAATAAAATTGGAGAAAGTAGTACAGTATAGAGCAGTGGGCGTGTACCCTGGCAGTGAAAACAGGGGTTGATCTGAGCTATGACAGCCTTGAATACAGGAGCGTAAAGATTACACAAGCACTCTAAAAACAGTAGTAAGTAAAAAGTAGGGTAAAATTTTGCATAGTAGGTCCCCTTTAATCACACATGACTTATTTTCTGTCATTCTTGCTGTCACTACTAAATCACCACAGAACCCTTTGGCAATGAGAACCTAAAGCCAACAGCAATCCCAGGTGCCTCAAACACTAACACTGCACCTGCCACTACTCAAAAGCTCAACGATCCTGTCACTACACGAGACGAGCAGTGCTTTTTGATGGACAAACTCATGTTCCTTTTATCTTCTGCTATTATTTTGCTTTAATCTCAGCCACACAAAGGTCCACTCCATCCCATTCCATTAGTGTACAATAGCCTGTTCACCCTTTTCACTGACACTGTACCTTAGATGCCAGCAGCTGTTGTTGGGCTTCGATTTGCTGCTGCTGCCGTGCCGCCATTTCTTGCAGTTCGGCCAGAGTCATGTCCATCCGAGGTGTGCCGACCTGTGTACATATGCAATTGGTTGGTTAGTAAGCATCAAAGGTTATTTATTTTTTTATTGTTTATTCATTTATTTATTTATTTATAAATAGTGTATTTATTATTTCCTTTTTAAAAAACTATTTTTAAACAAATTATGTATGCATTTATTTTACATTTTAATTTATTATTATTATTATTACTTATTGATATTTATTATTTTATTTATCTTATGGTGCAGTAGGAAACCTTGAATTTCTTTCCTATTAAATAAAGTTAATCTCGCTTTCTATACAATGTAGGAAATGGACACTTTCTAATGTTATTCTAATTGGTTAATTTGCATAGTAGCTGTAACTGTAATAACATATAATTATTCTTTCCTTTCTCGCTATTATAAATACTTGGTCATTGCTCCACCCAATAGAAATACAATATAGGGCAGCGAACATAACCTGTAACCAGCGAGAAGTTGGCTTGAAAACTAGATGGATAGATCACTTGAAATGATGACAATTCCTAGGGATTTTGGCTTTCCCATATTAATGCAAGGCGCATCATTTCCTTTTCACTGCAGTATGACTGGACTACAAGAGCTATTGAAATTCATGGACTTAGCAAATAACCCCCATAGTCTGTGGGGAACTAAACACTACAAAATACTTTTTACTGCTCTTCTACTGTTAGACTCAATTTCAAAGATTTGCATTTATGTCTAATATTTGCACAAACAACATTCAACAAGACTTTCTCTTTGTCATTGAAATTATAGGGTCTTAATTACACTAAAACAACAAATTACAATGTTGTTTTCTCACCAGGATTATGACTCATTCACACATTTGACTAATCCAGCACATTTATATTTAGAATTCAGAATAAAGATTACGAGATACGAATTTACTTTTAGTTAAAGGGCCCATACCCGACTAAACCATGAGTGAACAACTGTTAGCCCCGCCCACCTGGTTTCTTGCCTCATTCTGTGTTGATTTAACAACGCTCTGACTGGATGAAACCAGATAGTTGCTTCCTTATAGTTCTCATCACACAAAATGCCTCTGCATTTTTTGGTTGCCTTTAAAATACGGGATGGATGAAAACAAATTTTCCTCAACTAGAAGAATTAAGTCAGTAACCAGCTCTTTAAGGTTCTGCCCCTTCAGTATATTAAGCCATAGATTAAAACGTCTTTATTATAATAGGTAAAAAATCTGGTATTTCGAACAGTTATTGTGCTGTACATGTAGTTTTGACCTCTACATGTTCTGAAATGCATGGGTTTTTAGGATTACCGTAGTTATCAATTCATATTTCAGTCTTCTCTCATGTTAATGCATGTTTACAATGTACACTCTGACAGGGTTGGCAAAAGCATTGAAAATCAGATACTAATTGATAATAAAACTAATATCCAAACTATTAACTAATTTGAGCAAGAATCAGTACTGCAAAGAAGGAGAAAATTTAAGCTTTCCTGGACAGTTTTAGAGTAACTTTGAGCTTTATCAGAACCTGTATAAGATCTCATGGTAACATAAAAGAAGTATTATTTTGTATATGAAAATTACATTCTATTAACAATTCCTTGATATTGAAATCAAGTATCATGACAACACTACAATTTGAACAGAAGCTTACTTTTAAACATACGCTGCTATTGAAATATTTGTCTTTTCTTCCAAAAAATTGTGCGTCTTTACAGTAGCCTATAAATTACATTGGATTATGGTGAACTATTCAAAGTAAATGTAAAACTCACCCCATTTTCCATCCTTCTATCTGGTGGACCTTTGACACCGTTTCGTTTGGGCTCGGAGCTTCTGGAACCTCCTGACACACAGAAAAAAACAATATGCAACACTATTATATTTACAAAAACACCCTTTCAACTAACTCTACTTCCTCATTTCTCTCTGTATGTTATGGCACAAACAGCACATACAGTGCATTAGCATGGCCTTTAGCACGAGCAGATTACTAGAGTATTGAGAAAAAAATCCCGGTGGTGAATGATCTAAGCTCCTCTGGGAAACAACGGGATCAGTGTTCTTTGTGACTTGCGGTAATCTCTGGGTTTAGACCACTACATAACTTACAATGGGTCCGGTCACGATAAAGTGCGTGTACTATGTGTCTGTATTCATAAACAGACCATGCTCCCGGGCGTATAGGAGCAGAGGGTGGGGTGGTGATATGTGTGGGCTATGGGGTAGACAATCTATATCCTCATCTGTAAAGCCAGCCGAGCCCATAACTAAAGCCTGTTAGCTTACATAATAGTTTTACGTGCCCTTTGACATACACAGTATATTCTCTGTGTGTCTGCTGATGTTGTAAAACAGAGAGCTCAGAAGTAAACGGGCCTTTTCTGGAAATTGTATTTGATTTTACCATCATTTTTACATTTTTAATTTTTTTTTATTTTTTAGCATGTTTGTTGCAACCAGTCATAACATCTTCTAAGTTATTTAGTAAAGCGCCAAGGACACAATGAGTATTAGACATGAAAAGCTATTCTTTGATTGACTGCTAATTCCTTACCCATAATACCTCTGCTGTCTAAGGTTGTAGTCATTAAAGGACGTGTACCCGATCTCACTTGGTCCTTTCTGTCACTGTGATACTGCAGCGTGACAGAGAATCAAGTGTCTGGGAAGTGTCAAGCTGTTGGTTTCCCATGATTCTTAGTAACAATGCGCCTGATTGGAAGAAAAAGGTGACCCTGTCAGCTTTTTCACAGGTAATAATTGATAGTAAAGTATAATTTCTTAATTTTACATTATTTCTCATTTAGCAACTTTAACCATACAAGAACATTTGCCTAGAATCAAAATCAGGTACAGGCCCTTTAACTAAAAGGTAATTTTCCATATCAAATACTGTTTTTTATTTTAAGTTCTGTTTACATTACAATAATAGACATTTTATTGTTTTCTTCAATTCTGCACAGATAATTGTGTTGAAATGTAGCATGTGATAGAAGTCAGTTTAGCTACACATCTTTAGAAAATGGGACAATGGTATTAAAACTCATTCTCATTATAATCATTATATTAAGTGAATGTGCATTAAATGTAATTGCAAAGCTATCACCTCACATATTAAATGACCCAGTGCTACGTCTACAGTACTTGTGCTCAGACGTTTTTAGCTGGCACAAATTCCCTTCAGAGCATAAAGCCATCATAAGACAGAACAGGGAGTAGACAAAAATGAAAATCTTGGTTTAAAAAGATGCAAGCTAAGCTAATAACCAGTGTGGGAAAGCAAGACGTGGCTGAGGTAACAGGAAGAGAAAACAGACTTGTAATCCCTGAGCCAGACTCATGCTGTGAGGGGTAGTGGAGCGCACTTATGTAAGTCCAGCCTGAGAGAGACGACCGCCCTGACCACTACAATACTACAACTTTATGGGTTTAAGCTGTGGTGGAACGAGAAACTAAAAGTAGTAAAGTACTGTACTTAAGTAAAAAATGTAGGTATCTTATCTGTACTTTACTTGAGTACATTTTACAGTGGATACGTTTTATTTGTGCAAATACATTTGAAGTTTCATTAGACCTCAAAATCTACGTGAAATACTTTTACTTTTCACTCTTTAAGCACTTTCTGAAATGCTTACTTACTACTTTTATTTAAGTAGATTTATTTATGTGATACTTTTACATGAGTATTTTCTTTGCTCCGGTACCTGTTCTTTTACTTAAGTAACAAAATTGAGTACCATCACTGGTTCTAAGGGAAGTTAAACAGGCTTATTGAGATACATAGATAATTTAGTTTGAGTGTTAAATCCATAGTCACAATAGAAATATCCAAACCATTTCACAATTAAAGAAAAATAAAGAAAATGCAGCCTTTCTTCGTACGGCAACAAATAAAACTCAAAATAGCTTTTAGTTCAAATGAGCTCTTGTGTTTGTGTGTACATTGTGAGACCGCAGGCATCTCAGGAGTTTAGCACACGGGTGTCAAGTGTCTGTTCTCAGAGGACAACAGCAGCCATAGAAGAGCCATGTGACTTCTGTATATCCGCTGTGGTGCATGCGTTTGGGGTTAAGTACATAGACCAGACTCACCTGACTCTCGGCTGGGGGCCCGGTTGTGACGCAGGAAGAATCGCACTTCGGCTCGGTGCTGCCCCCACCTCTGCAGCACATCAAGCATCCTCTCTCCATCACCCACTGAACGCTCTGTCAAACCAAAATGCTGTATTTTAGGGATGGGACAAGATCTCGTGCCACAAGATCTCGCGAGACGAACTCAACTAGAAAAATGATCTTGTGAGATTTTTTCCCTATTCGTTGTTAGATTTGTATTTGAAAAAAAGGAGTTAAGGGTTGGGGAGTTACATTTCTTGCTGTGGTTCCAAAAAACAGTGTTGCAATGACATAAAAAAATGACAATACTGTAATGAATAAATTGTCCGATTCAGTTCACAAAGTATGTCAAAATCCCACCTTGTCTCGTTCTCCTGGACTCAATCTTATGTCTCATCTCGTGGAAGCATTATATAGGAAATATAGACTGTGGTGTAGCCCTACACTTGACACTTCCTGGCCACTGCGGAAGAAGATTGACTTTATGACAGGCAGCTGGCTGTGAGAATAGAACCTGGGGAAAACTGCTCTGATATGCTGTCAATCACTAAAGCTGTTTCTGAGCCAAAAGTGTACTATTCATTCCTCAGACAAGTGTTCAATGCATTAAAAAAACACCAACACAGCCCAGTGTAGGTCTTCAGGGGTGGGCGATATGACATAATGAAATAATCTGAATTTTTATCCTTGTATTGATTAATCTTGACTTTAATATTTTACTGTCAAAAACTAATTCCATCTTGATTTGCTGAACATAAACTAGACAGACTTGCACAAAAAGGTCATGTTTATTCATCGAAGTCTAAACTCCTAAGAGGCTAAAAAAATATTCAGTCTTGAAAAAAATGACATAAATTGCACAGCCGTAGGCCACCACAAAAATGATCACTAAAGACATCTAAAATCATCACTCTGCTGCAGACTTAAACACCGCTCCTCTCAGTCTAAACTCAGTCTGAATGCAGAGGACAGCTGGGTACAGCCAGTTGGCACTAAACCTTATGAGGCTCTTCAGGAGTGAGCACGCTCCTTTTAGGACACTTGAGGAAGTACTCCAGCACAATAATTGGCACTTTCCCCAGCTTATGGCACTGTCACCATAGTAACGGCTGCAAAATCATGCTACTTGAGTCAGATTGCGATTACGTCCCACCTCTTCATCATGGCGGAGAGAGAAGGCAAAACCCTCCAGTGACCCCAGTGAAATATGTCCCGCTATCTGTTTAGCACAGGGATAATAGACCTGCCTCATTTGCATGCAGATTAACTTCTAAAAGCAAGTGCACACACGCATCCGTCATGCACATCAACGAGTAAAAACATGTTATTGGTGGGGATGGCACAACATCAAATTATCCAAGATTGTTCATAATTCTCTATAACCATTCCTCTAAGTGAGAAGCTTTGTAAAAATCTAACTTTCTGAATGATTTAAGTTTATATGACATACACAGTCAGGCAAAATTAGACTTTATGTTTAGCTGTACTTTTTGGAGTAAAGGTTGAACTCAGATTATTAATTAGTGCTTTTAAAATTATACTTTTTTTTTTTTTTTTTTTTTTTTACTTCTTTAGATATTTTTGGGATCCACATTGCTTTGTATGAATGTGTATGAATTGTCCGAGTGTGCTACAGATTAGCAGCCTTGCTTCTGTCAGTCCACACCAGGGTAGTTATGGCTAGAGAAAAGCGCTATATAAGACTAATGACATTTTTTATATGATTATTATGTGTTAAAAGTCCTATATTACACAATATGGACTTTTGTGAGCTTTTAGTCATGTTATAATGCTGTTACCTCATCAAAGACATGCCCAGAATTGTGTTTTGTTTCATTGACACATGTTTGAGCAATCCTTTATTATTAATCTGTCTACATCTCCAAAGCTCAAAATGCTCTGTTCCATATAGTATCCGTCATATAGTGGCAGTTTTCAAGTTAAGAGCTTTTTATTTTTATTTAGGTAGAGATGGGAAATTCCAAGGCCAAAATCATCCAAATGATTCTCGTGAAGGTTTACAGAATTTCAAAACCCAGTGGAGTACTCCCTGTATTGCCACATGGAATCACAAGGTGGAACAAAGTGTTTTCTGTTTGAGAAACGCCTCTGCCTAAATATGGACGATTTGTGTGTGTGTGAATGAAACAGAACAACTCCAGGTAAGTATTTGATGAGGAAACAACATTATAACATAGATCAGAAAATGGTGTAATATAAGCCCTTTAGCCCTTTTTCTCAAGATCTTTAGTTATTAGGCAGTGTGACCATGATTAGTGACAGCAGACTCACCGGACCCTCGCCACACCTCGGCCAGGTGGCAGTCCATCTCGCCCGGCTCTTTGCACAGCTCCACCACGTCGCGGCACAGCGTCTCCGGGGTGACGGGGACCTCAGTGAAGTGCTGGTCATTGTTACTGAGGTACACGGTCAGGAACATCTGCAGACAGAGTAGTGTTGTTACAATACTAAAATTTTAAACTCGATATTGATACTAAGGAATAGACTCAGTACTTGATACCAATTCTGATACCACAATGACAACTAAAAACACAGACAATAGAATGTGATTTTCAACATTAAATGGTAGTACTTTCTTTTATATTACCATGTGGCCTTATATCTGAATAATCCTTCAGTTGTCCAGGTAGGTTCCAGAGTGGTCCATGGGTGTATATTAGTCTATGTGTTCTGATACAGCTCAACATCATTGTAAAGCTAAAGGTTCATTTCTGTTCTGTGAATGTGACTTATTTAGTATCGGTACCTGCTCAAACAATCTTGTTTCGATACTAGTTTTAATATCAATTGGTATACGATTCTCAATACTTTTGACAACCCTAACACGGAGATGGACAGAGAGAGAGAAAGAGAGGTCAGGTGGTCAGAGGAAGTGAAGGAACGCTGTATTTGTGTATAATTAAAGGTCTCTCATTTCCCTGTGTTTGTGTATGAGCCACAGTGATAACAGCATTATGTCTCTGTCCTCATTCCTCCCTGTCGCCAAAGTAATCAGACGCTCGCTTCCAGAATGACATTTCAGCTCATGCCAGCGCTATGCTAACTGCTGCTGTCAACACTGTGGGAGCCCTAGCTTACAGCCCACTGACACACAAGAGACTGAGGAAGACTGGCAGATGGTCCGCACTGGTTTGAACTGACAGCAAAACTGGGACGCAGCAAAAAGTGTTTTAGTCCAACGCGAAGAAAAGTAGAGGCATTGATAATTAGATGTAGACCACACACAGCTATCGTGTTTTAACTTTAAGTGCTGGTTTTACAACATGTCTGTATTGGGGCAAAACACACATTACTTAAAGCAGTTATAATCTCTGATACCCGTGGATCATTATGTTATAATCCGCACATTTTAAATTGCAATATTCATCTAAAACTACTTAATAAAAAGGCACAAGTCCGTGAAAAAAAGACTTCCGTTAGAAAACTGCGACGACACTGCCGACGTAAACCTCTATGAATATCTGCAGATCACACTAGCAAGTAGCAGATTTGTTTTTCATTTGTACCAAAATGACCCCACAACGCTGCTGAATACCATGTGTATCAATGATCAAAAAAATTAAATTGAAAAACGAAGTAAGTAATGTCAGTGGCAGTGAAAACGGGGATTGATCGGCAACATGGCGTCTTGAAAATAAGCGATTCAAGATCACTGAAACATTCACAAAACACTCCAAGAACTTCAAGAGAGTAAAGGAGAAGGGGAAACAACTACAACATGGTTAAAAGCTCTGAAAGGTCGATTTTGCATAATACATCTGCTTTAATTGCATAAAAGGTCATTAATGATATGATAAAAGTGGCTTGCCTAAAGGTCACAGAATAGCTATTTGCATTTTCATGTCAACTTTGGATAGTGACACACTATTTGAGAATCGGACCCGCTCAGTGCTGTGCTGACGAAACTCCCTGAAGACAAAACAACTTTTAGCTGTAGCACCTTGAGAGTAAAAGGTCGCCCTTCATTACAGCTGCTACACAAACTCCAAATAGTCTCAAGATGGATGCTGCAGTTATCTTATACATCTGGACAGGTTTTCAGACAAACAAAACCTTTGCACACATTGGATTTCATTTGTGATAAAAAAAAAAAAAACAACAAAGTAGGGACGATTTGAGGAAAAAATATCTATCTAAGCACTGTGATCGTAATTAGATTTGTGATTTATGCCAGTAGGCTAATAACAAATAGACAAAATTACATGAAATATGACCTGAGAAACTAATACAAGAAACACATTTCAGAACATGTTTGTACAGATCTAAACTATAGGGTTAGCAGTTTTTTATTGTTAGGCCCCAGTATTTTGTTGTTTGTGGAGGAAATGATGTTAAAAACAGCAGCTTTGCCAATTGTGTCCATTGAAATTGTGATTTCGGTATATCTGCAGGATACACTACAAGCAAAGCATATTTCCAATGGTTGCTGTACCTTTGAATTGGCAGGGAAAAAAATGGAAAAAGACAAATAGAGCTTCTTCAGTTTTCTTTCAGTTTTCTAAATGTTTACTTGTGTATTAAAGTAGAATAGATGTTTCTAATCTATATCCCACAAGTAAACATCTCCAGAGCTTTACAAAAATTCCCTTTTACTTGTGTGTGACAAAAGTAAATGAAGCAAACAAACAATCTCTCTTTTGTTTGTTTTTATTGCTACTTGTTCCCCTTCTTGATTTCCCCACCATATAATTAACTACCATCAATAATGCTAACCGGAAGCTAACAACAGCGCATTGTAAAACCCCATTGTTTGAGGATCCGCAGGTTTGGACACTCAGCGCTGTGTTCTGGGCTTGGTGCTGTGAGTGTCCATGGCTAAAAGGGGGCCATGCTGGGAACATCAGGTCACAGGGGTCACCAAAACAAAAGGGCCCGTGGGGGTGTGCATGGAGACCAGCTGCCTCAAAAGGAGCGCACTCAAGGCATTTAGCTTACTATGGAGGTGAGGAGTCTTAAGCCAACTCACTTCTTGGTTAAAAGGTTTTAGGGAAAGAGTGGGCAGGTGGAGTTGTCAGTGCAAATGTGCAGCACCGTGAGTCAGAGGAGCGTGACTCAACCCCCCTGCCTTTGTTTCTTTGGGATGCAAACTAAAGATGGCCATCAGTGAGTCAGCCCTGAGAGCAATCTACAGCACAAACAGTAAACAGAGCCAATCCGCTTTTCATCAGTGGACAGATGAGATGTTTGGAGAAGACCACCCTGGAGATCACCTAATAAGATAATAAATTAAAACAACATACAAATGCCAGTTAAGTCAAAGTCTAAGTCAATCTCGTCAGTAAAAGTAAGTGATTTGGAGAAGACTTTGAAGGAGGAAATTTGACTATGTTTGTATGTTAAATAACTATTAAGTCTGTATTGTTTATAATGATGAAAGTTATATTAAAAGCCATTCTTCGGAAACACTGATATTGATTTTTTAAGTAATTGTGTCTGCTACCTGCAACATTTAAAGGGCCCATATTACACGATTTTCTGATCTCTGTTATAATGTTGTTTTCTCATGAAAACCATACCTGGAGTTGTGTTTTGTTTCACTCACATATACACATCACATATTGTAACACACAAATCCTGCATATTTAGGCTGAGTTCTTTTCTCAAACTGAAAACACTCTGTTCCACCTTGTGAAGTGAAGAAAAAGGGAAGAAGTGCTCCACTGTGTTTTTTACACCTTTACTAGAATCATTTGGATGATTTCAGCCCTGAAATTGCCAACCTGTACTGAACAAAAGGTAAAAGGAGCTGTTAATCTGAAAACTACCACTTCATGACATCACAAGGTGGAACAGAGCATTTTGATCTTGCAAGATGTAGCCAGACTAATAATAAAGGGTTACTCAAACTGTAAGAATGAAACAAAACACATCTCCAGGTATGTTTTTGAGGAGATAACAATATTACAGCTCACAAGAGTCAATTTTGTGTAATAAAGGATCTTTAAAACATATTTAGTTTTAATATTTTAAAATATTACACAGCGCTGCCTTTATGTACAGCACCGTTTTTGAAGTCAGAAACCCACTTACTATTTACCATTTTTGTTTCCTGGCTCGATTAGCAGTTATTTCAAAGCTGTTAAAGCCGATCTAAAGTGCTGACAACGTGTTATCATTTGCTCCCCTATTTCCCCAAACCTAGAACCATCCCTTTAACGCATTTCCTCTCTAATTACTCAGGCTAGCTTCTATAATTAGTCTGTAGTGTTGCGAACCAAACACACGACCACCCCACGAGCTTATGGAGAGAGGAGAGCAGGTTTAAAAATAACTTTGCATTTTTTTTTTTTTCATACGCTTCCAAGCTGCCATCTTCAACATGCTGTTTATGTGGGACTTTCAAATGACCCTGGTAATGTTTGGAGAGTGAGAAGACTAGAGAGACGATAAACAGGGAGGGTGGAGGAGAGTGGGGAGTTGTGGGAGCGAACCAGTGCGGTGGTCTTGGGCGGAGCAGCTATACGCCACGGTTTGAAAGCCAATTTTCTCCTGCACTAAAGTTAATGATGCAACCAGCCGCTCCTGGACTCTGGATTCTGGATGCGTTCGCACTTTGGGGGTGACCTTCAACCTCCTTCTGCAATGGACAGAGTAGGCTACAACATATGTGTGTACAGTAATTCAATCAAGTTATTTACATTACGGGCAGCATATGCGCCAGGGATGGGCAGAATGCAAAACAGGTCATGACAATAACAAATGACAGAAACTAGCGCGGTACGTTTATGATGAAAATAAAAAAAAATAATATAGTAAAAAAAATCTCATCAGAATATTACCAAAAATGCAAGTACAGAGTCTTATTGTAGTAGCAAAATAAGTATGTATTTAACACCATACACAAAAAAGTGTTGTTACTAGGGCTATATTCAACTAAAGAAAGGTTAGTACTAGTAGTAGGTTAAGTAGTAGTAGGTTAGTATCAGTAATAGTAATAGGAGTAGTACTACCTATTTCACCTCAATGTCATCACTTGGTCCTTCGCATCCAACCCATCCTTTATTTGTTACGATCTGTCAAGAGTAGTTGCCAACCGGAGCCCAGCGTCCAGGAATTTAACCTTCTATTTCAGGCAAAGTACATTTATTGACATCCACTCTTGACTCCATTTGATTATAATTCTTTTAAAGCCAACAATAATTTCCACATTTATCATGACACATTGTTATAATTACTTCTAATGATCTAATGAGCCGACACTAGCTGCTTCATTAAGAACAATCCAAAATATTCGCAAGCCACACAGGTTGTACAGCGGCACAATTCTGACCTAAATCTGAAAGAGTAATTAAACAAGTTGGGTGACCTATATAAAACTCAACTGTCAAGTACAAAAAGGGGGGGAAGACTTGCCTCTGGTACTTTTTTAGCAGAGAACCGAGAACCAATTTGGACTTGACAAGTTGACAAAAGTCTCTTCGGGTGCATCAGAACAGTGACAGGAAAAGCTGCTGACTCAAGCTTCTTTATTTCTTACCTTAAAGGAGATGCGGTGACTGCCTTGAAGAAAAAAAGGGGGGGGGGGGAAATCCTAAGGTTCACTATTAGAGCGATAGATTTCTGTTGCCATCATGGAGTCTGCTACGTCAAAGCGAATAGGACACACTCTGCCAGGGTTAAGAACTGGCCTGACAGCTCTGAACTGCAAATGTACAATTATAGAAGGAGATGGTAGTTATGTGCCCACACTCAGACAATGTGAAAGCGTCGCCCCTATAAGACCAGTGAGCCAAGGAGGAGCACAGATCTCAGGGATTATGTTAAGCCGATATATCAAAATGTAGCCTCTGACCCGGCAAGTGGTTTAGTGTTAAAATGTGAGTTTCAATTCAATGCCCTGTAGTGAGCGTGGTCTCTCAGAGGGCTTTAATATTTATAACAGATTACAGTTGTCAAAATGTAAAGCTTGATTTTGATAAAAAGCAAAAAGATTTATGCTCAATGCTCATCTCAAACTGCTATTGTAGTCCTTAAATTTTGTGATTTTTTTTTTTTTTTTATATCATTATGTTATTTCCTCATCACAAAAAGACCTGGAGTTGTGTTTTGCTTCATTCACACATGTTTAACACACAAACCCTGCATATTTAGGCTGAGTTCTTCTTTCAAGCAGAAAACACCCTTTTCCACCTTGTGATGTCATGTAGTAGTACAGGCAGTCTCCAGCTTCACTGCATAATTTCAGTCCTTGAATTTCCAATCTCGACTAAAAAAAGGTCAAAGGAGCTCTTAACATGAAAATGACCAGTTAATGACATCACAGGGTGGAACAGAGCATTTTGAGCTTTGGAGATGCAGTCAAAATAATAAAACACAAACTCAAAACACAACTCTAGGTATGCTTTTGATGAGATAACAACATTATAACATGACTTAAAGCTCACAAGAGTCCAGTTGAATAACATAAATCTTTTGTTTTTCGGGGAGTATAATATGATGAAAAGATTTATTTTATTTATTGATTTTCTGCAATCTGGCACATTATGTAATATAAACCATCTTTCCCAGAGATAGACAGAATGGATAAAGATGGATTGGCTACTCTCCTGTTGGTGGGCAAACACTCAACCCACTGTGCCATGGCAGCTTTGATCAAATTTTAGTGTACGTGCAAACTGATGATGTGCACTTCACATGATATTTTCTTTTTTAGACCAATGATTTCCTTAAAAGCTTCTAATGGGCAGGTTAGCGATTAGCAAATAGGCTATAACATCTGGTTTATCCAATATATCTATATCCATGTCCATACCAAACATGCATAAATAAAACTACTAATAGTTATAATCCTCCGCAGGGTGGCTGGGCACTCTCTTAATAGGGTGAGGAGCTCAATCACATGGGACGAGCTCGGAGTAGAGCCGCTGCTCCTTCACATCGAGAGAAGCCAGATGAGGTCGCTCAGGTATCTGTTCAAGATGACCCCGGACATCTCCCTAGGGAGATGTTCTGGGCATGTCCCACAGGGAGGAGGCCCCGGGGAAGACCCAGGACACGCTGGAGGGACTATGTTTCTCAGCTGGCCTGGGAACGCCTTGAGGTCCCACAGGAGGAGATGGAGGATGTGTCTGGGGTGAGGGAAGTCTGGGAGTCCCTGCTTTGACTGTTGCTCCCATGACCCGGCCCCGGATAAATGGAAGAAAATGGATGGTTATAATCAAAGGTGAAAATTACTAAATAAAATTGCAGGATCCCCTTTCTACCCTTCACAACCTAAACAGCAACAAAAGCATCCAAATAACGCACGCCGCATTGTACTAAAAAGTTACACGCAGTAGTTACAAAGCAGGAACATTGCAGATAGACACTCGAGCATCGGATGTACAAGTCTGCATTTAATTATCCGGGAACACGGGGGCCATTAAAGGAGCCGTTTACAATGACGGCGATAACCAGGGATCGCCGCGAGATGCTGATGCTGCTTTTAAACTTTGCTTAGGAACGCCGGAGGGACTGAATCTGCAGCCCAAAGAGAACTGGCTCGTCCTGCTCTGACAGATACTCAGGACGGGCACTCTGCTTTTAAAGATAAACAGCCAATTACCACAAGGAATGCTCAGCAGTGACACTCCTACACATCATTAGTGTACATAAACAAAAAGAGGAAGCAAGTTGTTAGGGCGATATCTAAGCTAACATGGTGGGCTAAAAGTATCGCCCTAAACTTCTACGAGCAAGGGTCAGAAGTTCAACCCATCTGCACGTAATTGCATGAATATTGAGTTAAGAGCGATATAAAATTGGTCTGGCCCTCTCCAAGAATAGACAAATCAAATGGGACAGGGCTGAAATGGAATTACTCTCCAATATCAGGATAACTGTCGAACAAAGGGGCGTCCCATCGCTAAGAGTAGCTACACGTCAATACGAACTAATACTGGGACTGCAGGGCTCACGTAATTCAATTTAACAGGCATTAATAAATCCTATTAGGAATTAGCTGGTGTGGCTAATGTGATTTCAATGCTTTCTTTTAACAATAGTATCTTTTATTAGCGTCATAGTTTCATTCACATTTCTAAGGTTGATTAAGAAGCTAGCTAATACAGGAAAATGTTACTATGCTAAATCCGATCTGATTTTAATTTATTGATTAATTCTTATCAAAATAAATGGTCTTTACAACATGGATGGTACGGGAAAAGCTGTTAAATAAAACAAAAGTTGGGACTGTAAAATATTATCCCTTCATTTTAAAAAGCATTTTCTTGTGTAATAACGAACACAAAAGCTACTGACTGACAGGGTCATCTTTCCTCATCCAACCAGACACACTGTTACTAAGAATCATGGGAAACAACCGTCTGACACTATCCCAGACACACAATTCTATGTCATAGCATATTTTCAAGACTGACATAAAAACAAATAGTAGCAGATTTTAGAGAAGTATGAGACAACAACTGCATAAACTATACCAGACAGTTGTTTCTGTGTCATGGAGCAATATCGCGGCGGCAGAAAGGACTATGTGGGCGGGGCTAAAGGTTTAAACTAAAACATGTTTCTGACTCATGGTTTAAAGGGCCTGTATCTGATTTCAAAGACAATCCTAGACAGTTCAATATCTCAGCGGCAGAAAGGACTAAATGGGCGGAGCTAAAAGTTCAAACTAAAACATGCTCCTGAGTCATTGAAATCAGGTACGGCCCTTTAAAAAATGTAATCTAACAGCAATACAGCCTTCCAAAATCCTCATTATGCTCAAAACTAGCCGTGTTAGGCAATAAAAAAGATTAAAAAGTGTAAACAATACTGGCAGTTTTTGAAAAAGGCATTCATTGAGCAAAAATTGTTTCTTGGGCTAACGTCAACTGTTCAAATTGAAGCTAACGTTACCCATTTTTAACCTCAGAGAAAGCCACTACGCCAATTGTCTAAAGCTACAAATCAACAAAAGCAGAATCCTAAGATACTCAATTGTGTGTGATATAGGATAGCCATTTTGAGTTTCACAGATGGGTGAGAAATTAACCATGGAAGATTTGTATGTGATGGGTTTAAAATCGCTGGCCGTGACTGGATCAAAGGCAGGCTTATCTTCAGATGGCGCGAGCACATTTTTAAAAGAGGCTATAAAACACCTTTAATAGAGTAATAACTTAAAATATATTATTAAAAATGATTGGATGATTATGTGACAAGGATAACCAAAAAGGGTGAGCTTAAGTTCATTTTGCCTAAGGTTAAACTAAACATGACTGACAACTTCATTATCAGAATTAAACGCCGTTCAATAAGGTCGACAAGGACGCGACAACACTGGTAAAAAGGAAATAATTAACAAGTGTTGTCAGTCAATTAAAAGCCACAGGTTAAAAGATAATATCCTGCAGTAAGCTCCAGCGACTACTGAGGATTTAAAGCGGCTACAGCTTCAGGTCAAAACAGGCAAAGGCATTTCCAGAGTAAACAAAATCTCACATACCATTTAGTAGTATGGCAAAACTTTTAATTGACACACAAGTAGTTTAGCCCTTGGGGAGATATCGAAGTTTCGTGGATGTGTAGGTGACAAGGCAAAAAAGTCGAATGACAGATCGTTTTCAATCACCAAAACTGCTGCGATGGCCGTAAATTACCCAGAGCCTTGCAGAACTATGAATGTCATTATATTAAAGTGCCGTTTCTGACAAAATTATATTATAAATTAGTTACAGTGAACTCCAATCTCCAGCCAAAATATAAAAAAAAAATATATCTTGAAACCAATTTAGAGTTATTGATTAAAGTGTCACCACCTCTCAACATGGGATTAAGAGTGCCAGAGGAACTACAAAATAATAATAATAATAATGCATATTAAGTATTTGTATGAATACTGATAAATTATATATATAGTACAAAAGTGGTTTATTTGTAAATGCATTCATGAAAGCAGTCACTTAAACCGTGCAATGGACGTGGGAGTAAAAACTGTTTTTTTTTTTCTCATTCTCTTGAGTTTTTTTTGTTTGTCATTATTCTAAGTGTACAAATGGTACAGAAGACTTTTCTGATTAGGTATAGTAATGTTAAGTTGACTGCCATAACAGTAATTGGGAAAGTAAAAATTAAAGTAAAAGTAACAGAACTGAATAACCACGTTTGAAATAAATAACTGATTGATTGAAGTGCTACAGAGTTATTATTTAACCAGGACAGTCCTGCTGAGATCTCTTTTTCAGGGGAGTCCTGGCCTGACCCTATTGTTCATGTTTTTAGTTGTAGGGGAAACTGGAACACCCGGAGGAAACCTACGGCACAGGGAGAACGTGCAAACTACACACAGAATCGAACCAAGGACCTTCTGGCTGTGAAGCGAAAGTGCTAACGCCTGCTATTAAAACGCCTATATTATAATGAGTAATGCTATGTTATGAAGGGACGTTAGTGACTTATTTATGTATTTGCTTGTCATTTGTGAATATATTTGATTTTCGTGTCTATAGAAATTGGAATTTTTACATGAATACAATTGAGTTTCTCAGCCATAAACACAGTATTTCCATGTCTTGATATGCCATTGAAATAACACCGTTTTAGCTTAATTCAAAACAGCAAGATGGCTAAGACTCTTGGGCTTTATGTATTCCTTTTCTTCACTCTCTCTCCACTGCGCTTGGGGACAAGCGGCTGAGCGAGGAAAGGTCAAGGGTAGGAAAATGGCAATGGAACAGTAGTTTGATTGAACCGCAACACGTAGGAACAAGAAAGAGCATATGCTGGCTTTACTACAGAGGCCGGAGCTGCAGAGTGGAGACTATTGGATCCAGACAAGCCCCCAGCCTGTCTGCACTGCACCACTCGGCCTATCACTGCTCCATCTGCATTATCACAAAGGAGGCACACAAGATCCTGGAAAACGTACTGAGAAAGCTCCTGCTGTGGCTGAAAGATAAGAGAGGTAAAGGTAAATAAAGAATAGAAATCTACAGGAAGGTGGGAAACAGTGGAATGGAGTTTTTCTGACAAATTTCGGGATTGTAACAGATTTCTAATGTGGATTAAAAACCAAAATGAACATTCTGGAGGCAGGGCTGCCACCTGCTTGTCTCCATGGAGATGTAGTTTGGTCTGGAATGTTCCAGAGTACGGCATGCAACTCATTTATCTCCATGACGACAAACAATTGACGACACAAAGCCAAGTTATAGGTCAGATCAGTGGAGAGGTGATGCTGTTCACCATAAGAATGCATGTTCTTTAAAGTATATTTGTGCAATAAAGATGTAAGATGTAAGATAGATGGGCTGTGGAGCATCCTATTAAAAGCAGTACATCTCCATAGTGTTTAAGCAGGTGGTGGACTCCTCACCAGGAACGTTACGTAGTGCACCTTTAAAATGATTATTAAAATTTGAACTATCTCATTAGAAGCATTAACATTTAAGATAAAACTGTTGTGCTAACACAGACATCAGTGGGATTTCAGGACATTCAGAAGTCTCTAGACTACACTGTTAGCACTTTTATGTTTATTCAATTTCTAACCTAATTTCAAAGTAAAATGCATTAAGTCTAATCACTTTAGTTTTGCAAATGCATTAAATTATTTAAAAGTAACCTAAAAGTGAAAAACATGTTTACTTTTTGAGAGGATCTCTACAGGGAAACTCAGTAGCATGCGGTGTAAACAAAAATCAAGTTGAATCATTCGAAGCACGTTCTGACTGTGACTTTTTTAGAGAGGAAATAAAACAAGAGCTTTATATTGACAGTGAACTGTGCAGGTGTGGAATGTAAGGAATTTCTCATGTCAATAGCAGCCATGGTTCACCTCCCGGATTTCCAAAACGGAGCCAAGAATTCAGTGTGTCATCTCATTCGCTCCAGACGTTTGAAATTCAAATCAAAGAACAGCTTTTGGCATCATTTTCCTAGATGAAAATTAAAATGTCAAAACACTAAACCGTAAATAATGTGAAGTAAAATTGGCAGGACACCAATCAAAAGAGAAACTGGCCAAGGTGTCTGTCCCCATCTCTTCAAAATGTCATTTCCTTGTCCTTCATGTTTATAAATTTTTAACCAGCGAAAAACGAACTAATTCATTATCACCATGATGATTTTTTTATAAAGGTTGAATAAAGTATAACATTCCTTTTCGATTAAGTGTACAGAAACAGCATTCATATGTGATGAGTAAACGTGTGAGTCACCCATTCAAATAAAAGACTGGGTTCGACAAGGGCATCCACTGGCCAAACTGCTTTTTTATGAATGAAAGACCTGGTACTACCAACTCCACACTGGATTATCTTTACATAGGTTGGGGTACATTTTTATGGTCCTTTTTAGACAATTACTTTCCTGCCACTGCAAATAGCAAAATCAAAATGCAACTTGAATTAAAAATATGAATTGTGAGTTTGAGTAGTTCTTACACTTTTGAACTTTAATATTCATGTTTTGATATATTTTGATTAGCAGTATGTATTTGGAAGTACCTGGGTTATGAAACCACACTAAAATTTGCATTTAAATTTTGCTCAATTCAATCAATTCAGGTAAGCAAAAATAAATAAATAACTAAAAGAATTCATGAATGACATTTTTGTGACGTAGGTTCATTTTTTCTATAGGTCAAATCAACAGTATCTGTACAACTGTTGTGTAAGTTGCTCACACAAATACAAAATTGAAACTAAGCCCAACCTTTGAGTTATTTGGTTCTGCGCCATAAGACTGTACATTACGTAAGCACTCCCAGCCCTCCCACAGTGTCAACAAAAGGGACAGTGGTGGCCTGGCTCAGGTTTCTGTTAACATAGACAGCAATATAAGGCAGGACAATGCGCCACCTCGATTTCTCACTCACATGACAACTCCGCCAAGTCTAGTAACAATGGCCCTACAGCTGAATTTCATGTGGTTAACCTATAAGAAAAAAAGTCCTAATGATTGATATGTGGGTACATTGTGGTTGAGGAATGCAAAACTACACGCTGAAGGCTAGGGAAAGCAACAAAACAAGCAAATCATGTCATAGGGAAGGAATGAGGAAGTGACCAATCTACCTGGGGTATTAAAGTGTATATCCAGGTTTTCATGTTTTTCCAATTATTGCTTGGTTTAATGGGATAGTGCCTGTAATAAATGTTTTTTATAATTTTATATCAGTCAAGAAGCAGCAGAAAATATTTTTTTTTAAATGGAGGAAGTAGCGGTGAATTCAAAAACAGAATATCTCAAATTATTTCATCAATGCAAAAAGCAGCATCTAATTTACACACAAGGAAGGCATTTTTGTTGCAGTTTAAACCTTCATTTCACAAAATAAATGTGTCTATTTTATTATACTAATCATAACAGTTTTGCCCCTTTCTAACATTATGGTTTCATGGCTACAGTTATGGAATTATATCTGCTGCCCATGGAAGTAAACCAGGCAGTAAATTTATGAACCAGAACTAACCTATACTAACTATAATCATGTTAACTATGTGTTAGGGAAATGCACAGTCTATCTGTCATTTGCATTTTAGCCAGGGCTGTCAACTTTTCACCAAAGCTTACAGTGAGATTTGGCAGGTCACAAAACCCGGGTAGGCCAATATCTTTACGGTCAGCAGATGTCCACATCTTTTTCACTGGGGTGGCATGAGCAGAGCTTAGAGTTTGACACCAGGCTCTACAAGATTTAAGCAGCAGTTTACAGTCTGATGTTTTACTGTGAAAAGTCACTGACATGTGTGTAGAGCAGAACAGAACATTACTTAGTTGAAACAGATAAAAGTATCACATGAAATATAGGGGGTATCTTCATCCAAGAGACTTGTATTAAGAGAGACAGTATTTTCTGCATTTTGGTGCATTTTAACTGGTATTAAGCTGAGTCCCTACAGAAGAGGTGCATGGCACCTGGGGGCCCAATCAGGGTGGCCTCTTATTTTTACTCATGCCACTTTATTGATTAACTGATATTTAACCCAGGTATGCAAATATGACTTTGCCAAGCTCAGCTAAATACAATGACAGAACCTGTCTTGATGCCTTTTAACAGTTTATGACCACAGTAGCAACTGTACAGTCAAATACACTGTAATAAAACCCTTTTTTTTTAGTTTTACATTACCAGCTGCTTAATACTGTCAAAAATGCATGCACTGACACATTCCACAGAGACACGGACAATGTTTGTGTCATTACTTTGATGTTTTACTCAAAAAGGGAACTATTGGGGCTGTTTACTTTCTATAATTTAGTTTTATTGACTAGAAGTGCAGGCCATGAGGGGAGAGAGGAAGAAGGGAGCTGCTGCTTTCAGCAGAGAGAGGAGAGAGGGGAGGGCTGCACCCGGAGACGCCAGCACGCTCGCCGCACATACGCAAGGTCAGACAGAATTAGTTGGACTTTTAGACCAGTAAGAAATTATTTTAAGTGGATGAAACTACATATTATGTATATGGTAGGGCATTTTCCTCTCAGTTTGGCTATTTTCAATCTAATAAATAGGTCGGCACTCAAATGTGTGAATCTCACAGTGCATGCGTGAGAGTTGACAGCCCTGCTTTAGGAGACGCTATGCTAAATGATGCTAAATCAACTTTTGAGTAATGTAGCTAACGTAAGCTAGTAAAACAACATCATATCTCTATTGTTCTTCATTGAATCCACTGCCAGTTATTTATTTGTACACCTGCACCAAACCAAACTAAATATAATGATTTCACATCTTAAATGGCCTTTACCACGAAGTATTTATCTGTTAGTGTCATGTTGAAATTAACCTTTCCTTACAGCTAATATGCCACTCCCCATTTAGCAAGCACAGGGCACATCTAATCCAAATGTTGTCAGTGAAATAAGACCCATGTGTTCGAAAATGCGAAATACCTGTGTAATTGCTGTATATGTATTGTTAAATAAAGCTTCTATAAAGTATAACATCTCTCGCATCAAATTCCAACGTTTTTAATTAAAGGAGCCCAGCCAGACAGGTGTAATAAATACACTATCTTAGCAAAACACTAGCATCATTGTGCATCCAAAGGACAGCCATGTGGAGGCTAGTGTAGTGATACCAGCCAAATGAACTGTACACAAAGCCATGGTTCAATGAGGGGCTAGCATAGCGCCTTATCAGCCTGCTGCCACTGACCAAGCCCCATACAATGCGCTCGCCATAACAGCCATTTACGAGGGTCTCCAGTGGGCATTGTGCATTGAAAACACTGACCCCTATGTACCCTGGCTGCCAGCAATTACGCCATTACATGCTACACCAAAGAGAGGGTCACGAGTTAAAGCCGTAATCGAGTTCAATAACTCAAGGGCCAGACAGCTCGGGGGCCATTTTGTGTTTATCAGGGCCAAAGCAGAACAAGGTGTCAACATAATATACGTGACACATGTGAGGTAAAGGGGGCAAGGTTGTACATGTAGAGATATTGATAGCATTGGGAACGAATGGTCACATAAATGAAGGTTTTGGGTGGCACGGAGAGGTCGAGAGCTACACGGGTGGAAGTTGTAAGGTAAAGTGCGAAGATGAACGCACTCACGAGGCTGCTGTTCTGGAAAGGCAAGTCTGCGATGGGCAAGAGAGACACACAACAATGAGTTAGTGTGTGCGCACAAGCATGTGACATCATACATCAAGACAAGAAGTTCAGAAGCAAAGCGCTATTGTGGAAACTTGACATTTTAATTTACCAAAACAATGAAGGCAATTATTTGGATGGGATATTGCATTTGGATATGGGAAGAAGCCAAAAGACAGGATCAGATGTTGAAAGTTAATGTTGTTAGTGGAAAGAAAGGGCTTGAAATAATTAGCTAATTAGATAGGACAATTTATAGTTCTTGATTCAACTTTAAAAAACATGGAAAAGTGATTTGTCCTTAGCTTACTTCACACAATCAACTGTTGGCTCTTGACCTTCATATTGTAAGAAATACACTCACTTCATTGTATCCCTATTCTTGGCATAGATATCAAATATGTATTGACAGGAGGCTATGCAGCACAGCAAAAAGTAATGGTCTTGTGATGGAGACGATGATTCTGGTGATGACATGGCAGATGGCCAGAGCTGAGGCCAGCAGAGTCCCGGCCAAACTCGGACGGCAGTTTGTCTCATAAGTCCATGGTGTTTGGATTAGACAATGCAATGTCAACACTAGATACAAGGTGCACTGGGAGGTTTATGGATTGAAGATGTTGGTCACTGGTTTAATTACAGTGTATGACCCACTATGTAAACAGCAGTTAGTTGGTTTCTTGATTACGAGACAACCTTCTATCATTATACGGCCCAAAGGGGAAGACAAACAGGCGATAACAAAAAAAGTATGCATAAATTATTGGAAAAGCAAGACGTAATCCAAAACTTATTCACAGTTGTGTCTGCCACCTGTCTTTGTTGCAGTCACACGAGCACATAACACTAATAGTTATCAAAATAATAAAAGCCAGCATTAATTAACAAAAATAAAACTGGTCATAGCATACATATAACAATACTCTAACACTCCACAACAGTGTTTAAAGATGATAAAAATGTTTTTTTGTCCCACAATGAGGGAAATCTAGTGCTGCAACATACAGCTCAAGAACCATAAATTATTGTAAAAGCAAGAAGTAGTCCAAGTTTGATTTCTTCCCACAATGAGGGAATTCTAGTGTTGCAACACACAGTTAAAGAAGTGCAGGAGCATATAAACATGCCATAAAAAATATAAAATCAAGGAAGCTATTAAGTTAAAGTATAGAAGCTTACAAAAAACAGACCACCTTGAAATAATGACTTCATGGCATAAAAGATGTCAGTTTTAAGATAAGAAGAGATCAGATAAATACTTATTTGAGATCTGACTCGGATAGCTGAAGAAAAAGTCCATGCGTAATGACACTGGCACTGAGCCCAGTGCTGCCATAGAGACGCACAGCGCACATCACATCACGGCCATTTAAATGTCCAGGTAACACTCCTGCACCGAGTGAGCACAGACCGAGCAGACACCACAAACTGGCGCATATCCGGATGGCACCGGCGCATAGGTGTATCTGATCACAGTGGAGGGTACTCACCGGCATCATTTTAGCTTCGTACCGCATTTAGCTCGCCCTCAGCATGAATCCACGGCAGTTTCGACGAAAGCGGCTGGGCTCTGGAGCTCGATAATCCCAGATCCTAAAGCCGCGAAGAGAAGAACACTATACTCGCTTCGCTTCAGGGTCCAGTCCTGCAAACAAGCACAAAATCAGTCCTGAAATGTCCCGTCACACCGTGGGACAGCAGATCTGCAGTCTGGATGCTCCACCGTTGACCTGTTGCTAGAAATAACAAGGCCTTCACGACAAAAGTTTCCGCCGTAGTTCAGAGAGCATCGCTAGTAACTTTATGAAGGCACCGCGGAGCACGACAAACGCGATTATGAGGCGATTATCCAACGTAAATGATCCGCATACATGGAACTGTACACGTATGAGCGGTTTGTTCACAGATTACTTGCCTGGGACGAGCAGATTATTGCCAAAAGACCGTAGCTGACGGCGGTGCTTGCCTGTGCACGGCCGATCCCAGAGTGACGTAGAGGGAGGAGCTTCCGGACACTTTGGAATTCTGGCTCCGCCTCTTCACAAGACACACACAACGGACACGCACAACGGGCACGTACAACGCCCCCACGTACATTGCCCACGCACAGACTGCCCACGCGCACACTCCACACTCCTCACAACAAAACTGACATTTTTATTTATATTTGTTGAATAACTTGAAAAATCTGAATTTTCATCTAGCGTAGAAATATTTTAGTATTTTTTCGTAACAAGTACAAAACAAAATTATAAATAAAAAAATAATAATAATGAACATGAACTACTCTAAAATCTAAAGCATCAAAACCTCAAATAGATTTTTTAATTTTATGAAATGGACTTTAAACATCATTAACAAATTACTTTCTTTTGACATTTTATAAAATAGAAAGATGCCTCACTCTCCATATATTTGAAGCGCTTTTTTTTCCAAGACCGCGGACCTTGGCTCTATTACACACATGTTGCTGCTTACTGCTAACTTTATGTTTTATTTCTCTTCCAATGATTTTAATTTGGAGCTTTTAAGAAAGTAAATCAAATATTCTTTACGAATGATACCTCTCTTACCTGCTACCTAGACGATCTTTGAAACGCTAGTCCGAACTACAACTCACAGAACCCTCTTTCTACGGCAAGCGGGCAGTCCAAACCCGTACGCGCAGAGCCAGTACCCTCTCGCACGTTGGTGTAGCAACAGCGGACTCGCCGTTGTGCAGGTGCTTTGCATACGTCTCCTCCTCAGCTCTACTCCGTGCGGCTCCCGGTGTTCGGACTTGACCGGAGTCATGGCTAATCCGGTGGCCGACATGTGTGAGCGGCTCGTCAAAGCTGTCAACCTCATTATGGACCCACAAACGAGCCAAATTTTCCGACTGGAGGCCCTGAAGGTACACCCGCTGCACTGGAGATGCTAGTTAGCCGTTAGCCTTTTTTGCATGTATTTTAATCCTATAAAATCATGCATAGTATTTGGGTAATGAGCTCGCAATGAAGAAATACGCAGCCCTATACAATCAAACCACGAAATAAAATTTGGCACACTCTTTGATTACATTTTGAACAAATCCAGATGTTGTTAGCTGTCGTATTTAGCAGCGATTCATTCATTGAAACATCTGCTTCAGAGCTATGGTAGGCTAAACGCACAGATGAGCCAGGTTTTAAAACAATCCCTCTTATTTTATCGTTGCATTGTTGTTGTTAGCACTCTTTGCTTCATGATCTGCTTTATAACGCTGTCATATTTCTTTGTTATCCTACAGTTCTGTGAGGAATTTAAAGAGTCAAGCACCCTCTGCATCCCATGTGGTCTCAAACTTGCTGACAAAGCCCATTCAGCTGTAATAAGACATTTTGGATTGCAAATTCTGGAGCATGTTATCAAGTAAGTCAAGTAAGCCAGTAGCCCAGTTGGTAGAGAGAGTGTTTGTCAAATGATCCAATGGTTGGTGGTTTGAAGACACTTGACCCACCTCTCCCATGGTGTGTATGAATGTGTATGTGAATAGGTGAGTGGTTCCTTGCTGTCAAGTGCTTTTAGTGCCTTGAAGTGGAAAATCTGACCATGTTTGAATTAAGTGCATAGAGAGAGTTTATTGTGATTGACATTTTAATTGACCCTATTATTGTGTTATATTGTTCTACAGATACAGATGGAACAACATGGCACAACAGGAGAAAGTGCAACTAAAAGAGTGTGCCATGCAACTGTTGTCAAGTGTAAGTATATATGACCATCAACTATTACTATTTTACTACCGCAATGTGTTGGGTATTCATGTTTGTGGTTCCCCTAGTGGTAGTAAAGAAGTGGGTGCAAAAAAAATCAAAGCACGATATATTGCTACAAAGAAATATTGTGATAATCGATAATATTGAAACTACTGTATGCAACTAATTAAGATTTAAATAAGATAATCCCAGTAAACCATTTTTAAACAGACTGTTTTATTAAAAGACATGAGCTGCAACAGATCAATGGCAGAATGTACCAATAATTGGCCTAAAAGGGACTATTTCACCCCTGCACAGCTCAGATCTTATCATATTACAACAATACCCCAAATCTCCCCACTTTTGCAAAGAAAAAGAACTCACAATACATCTGGAGGCCCAAAATATATTATTCCAGCTTTCATATTTTGAATGATAAGTCGATATAGTAATTATCAGACCTACCATGGAGTATTTTTTTGGTGTATTTAATTACAACACATTAGTCCGTGATTAAATACACAAAAGTTTCAGTTTTGTTGTTTAGAGAAAGGAAACTTGTTTATGCAATACATTTTAATCAGTGTTTTCATGATTAAAATGGGTGTATTTCATATTAACTTTGCGCAGGTAGTTGTTTGACAAATTCTAGGACTCGTTTGGACAACACTTATTCTTTTCCATTGCTGTCTGCAGGGTACCCGCTCAGTGCTGGAGGAGGAGAGCCATATCAAAGATGTCCTCTCTAGAATCACCGTGGAGATGATCAAGAGGGAGTGGCCTCAGCACTGGCCGGACATGCTGAAAGAGATGGAGGCGCTGACCAGCCAAGGGGTCAGTGGATATTACGTAATCCAGGAAATACAGTTATCCTGCACAACATTGTCAGAATCAGAATCAGAAGAAGTTTTATTGCCATTTTCCGTGAGCAGAGCTCACAGACTAGGAACTTACTTCGGTGATAAAGTGCGACATACAACAACACACACACAAAATTGTATTTCTATTGTCATGCAAGCATAAGCATTTGTGAAGGAAATTATTTGCTGCTTAGAATAACATGGCACTTAATTATGCCGTATTTTATAGTTCTAAGTTTGATCTGCTAAAAGATTTAACTGCTAACGTCATGGTAATTACAGTCTCCATAAAAAGGGAAAATTATTTGTTTCAAATTATTTATACTGTAACTAACTATAATTTAATGTGTTTTGAAGCAATTTTTTACGTGACATAAAAATTGAATTCACTTACACACTACTATAACTACATTTTTAATAGCTGGAACAAAGGTTTAATTCACAGCGAACATAAGTTTATCAAGAAAGATTCAGGCTTTAGAAGTAGTACCCTAACTCCTAACCCTAACCCCTTAATTTAGTCGTTACTAAGCCTGAATCATTCTTAATAACTTATGTATTTATTATTTAGTAGGTCTATTAAGGCTGTTTAAGGTGTCGTTAATAATGCATTGGATTTATATAGAGCTTTTCAACACACCCAAAGTACTTTACAGTGCATTATTCATTCACTACATTATCTCTGTTGTGGTAAGCTACTATTTTAAGCACCAATACTCACGCACACACACAGACAAGGTGGGCAAAATGTCTTGCCTAAGGACACAGCAACAGAACTTGGGTCTGAGCGGGAATAAATCTTCCAATCTGCAGGCTGGGGACCACTGCTTTAACCACTGAGCCCCACTGTGTCCTGTCAAAAGTGGCATTTAACATTAAATATTCATTGGAGTATAGATTATATTTAAATTAAATATTGTTGCTTCACAGATACTTTGCATTACCCTTTAACAAATCATATATAAGATAAATTATTCTTCACGTTATGATAAGGCAGTAGAAGATATAGAAAACTGTATTTATCAGATTAAAGATAGATTTCTTTGTGTTTGTATTTCCAGGAGGCTCAGACTGAACTGGTCATGCTGATCTTGTTGCGATTGGCTGAAGACGTGATCACCTTCCAGACCCTTCCCACCCAGAGACGCAGAGACATCCAGCAGACGCTCACTCAGAACATGGACAATATCTTCAGCTTCATGATGGCCATTCTGCACATGAACGTGGATGACTATCGCAGAATGGTGGGCGCACATTTTGTTTTTTTTGTCATTTCTCTCCCAAGTCTGTCAATATCCAGTGCAATTTAGTTTTTTCTCTCTTTGGGTGTATATTTTTGAAATTATACGGATTGTTTTGAATCTTGATCATCCATCTGCCATCTTTTATAATCCCAAAATCAATTTTGAGATTAGAGACTGCTAACATTTTTCGTAATAAAAAAAAAAGTGTGCACCGGTTCATAAATGAGGTATTGTTGCTTTTTATAATAGTAATTTGTAATGTTGTTTGATGTTTTTTCTATCAGCAGCAGACATGAAACCTGTTCCTCTCTGAAATTATATTAGTGTTAATATGTTGGCTTTTTTGTTTTTTTAAATGTGGTTGTGCGTTTTACATGTATTTCTTTATTTTTTTCAGAACTCTGTACCTGGAATGGAACTAAAGGTGATGTTTTGCATTTTACTCAAGTCAAATCAGATAAATTTAATAACTATCTCAATCCCAACATAAATGCATTTTCTAGATGAAGCTTGTCCCTCTTGCACAACATTTGGGTTTTCAGTTTTTCAACAATGACCTAACCCTTCCCTTCCTGGCACTACTTTTGCTTTTCAGGCCAGAGCTCACTGTCGGGTTGCCGTGGCGACGCTGAACACTCTGGCGGGGTACATAGACTGGGTGAGCCTGGCACACATCACCAACAACAACTGCCAGCTCCTGGAGATGCTGTGTCTGCTGCTGAGCGAACCTGAGCTGCAGCTGGAGGCCGCGGAGAGCCTGCTCATCGCCATCAGCCGCAAGGTGAGGCTACTGTCTACTGTGTGCCGCCAAACGTGTGGAACTTAAAAGGGCATATATTGTGCAGAAATCAGGCTTTTGGAGCAACTTTTTACATACCTTAACAATAATCGTTTATGTTTTAGAGATCAGTTTAGATCAGATGATTTCAGATGTTCCAAGGTCCTGGCTAAAAACTCTAGAGCAGAGGTGCCCAAACTTTTTTACTGAGGGCCACATCTCAAAACATATTCGAAGTGGAGGGCAACAGACCGGTGATCAACACAGCTTTGACAGAGCCGCTGTGTATTAATACGGCTTAAAACACACTCATTTTAGGTCTGTATCACACTGCAATGTGATGTTTGAGGTTATAGTGGTAGAAATAGTTAAATTTGCTGTTAAAAGTACTGCTTATGATCAATTGGGGCAGTTCAGCAGGAGACTTGTGGGCCAATAAAACTGGTTTGAGGACCGCATTTGGCCGCCGGGCCATAGTTTGGACACCCCTGCTCTAGAGGACTGGGCCTGTAGCTGGTCCCAGACTCTGGAACAGTCTTCCTCTGTGTGCTGCACTCCCGGGCCATGCTGTCAGCGCCTCCTATGGATAACTACCTTGATAGCGCCTTGAATGCAAGAGTAATCAAGAAGTCAATTTTGCATATCCTTCAAAATTATGTATTATATGCTAAACAAACGTAATTCATCCCTGATTTTTTGAGCTTTGAAACTCAGGGCTTGGCTGTGACGAAAACCGTAACTGCTAATTTGAGTTTTGGCATTTTGGGGAAGGACCTATTTTGTTCAGACAAACTTGATCAATCTACAAAAGAAATTACTTGGACTTTTAGCTATGTAAGGGGGACAACATAAATATCCAAACTCCAATCTGGTGTAGCACAATATAGGACCTTTAAAACAACACACATGCTTGCAAAGACTATTTAAATCTTTGGTGCTAATTTATGTCTTTGTGTTGTGATAATAACTGTTATGTTGTGTCACAGGGCAGGCCAGACGAGAGGAAACCGTTTATGCTTCTCTTTGGGGACGTGGCCATTGATGTGATCCTCTCTGCTGCACAGTTAGTACCACTCTTAACTGTTTATAATTATGTCTTTTATTCTCTGCTGAATTCTGAATCTTTTGCTGCTTCTCACAGGTCAGCAGATGGACTAGCTGTTCAAAATTCGCCTGATGGAAAGTAAGTTGATTAAAGGTCCTATATGATTCTTGTGAGCTTTAAGCCATATTAGAATGTTGTTACCTCATCAAAAATATACTTGGAGTTATGTTTTGTTTCATTCACACATGTTTAAGTAACCCTTTATTATTAGTCCGTCTACGTCTCTAAAACTGAAAATGTTATGTTTCACCTTGTGATGTCATGTCGTGGCAGTTTTCAAGTTAAGGGCTACTTTTTGCCTTTCGTTCAATAGAGATTGGTAGTTCCAGGGCTGAAATTATTCAAATGATTCTAGTGAAAGTGTATGGAGTTTGAGAGTATATGGAAAATACAGTGGAACACTTCCTGTATTACCCCGTGACATCACAAGGTGGAACAAAGTGTTTTCTGTTAAGAAGAATTATCTGCTTAAATATACAGGCTTTGTTAAACATGTGCGAATGAAATAAAACAAAACTCCTGGTATATTTGTAATGAGGATACAACATTATAACAGATCAGAAAATGGCGTAATATGAGCTCTTTAATCATAATACACTGCAAATCACTGAGATATTTAAATCTTTTCTGTACAGTTCAGTTGAAGTTGTGGAGCGGCGTTATGTCTTCCTGAAGAGGCTTTGTCAAGTGCTGTGTGCAATGGGAAGCCAGATGTGCTTTTTAGCTGTAAGTCAAGTATTTGTGATAATAATTAGGATATTTTTCAAGTTTTATATTCAAATTTTTGCAACTAATACAAGAATTGGATCCCATTTAAACTGCAATTTTGATTAGATCATGATTAGTCTTGTAGTAATCTAGTTCTGTTTTCTCAATCCACATTATTGTTGGCTGAATAAATGGCATAAGCCGGAATGCTTGTTGCATACTTTAAATGTTAATTAAGGATGCACTGATACTGGTATCAAATATCGGCACCGATACTGAAAAATTTGTTGTATCGGGTAACTGGTTCATGATGTTGGTGGATATTTTGGTTAAATCTTTAATTGGATGTAATAAGTCTATTCACAGACTGATTTTGGCCTAGAATGTCTCTATATTAATAAAGGTTAAAATATTAGAGGTTCAGTAGTGATTTGATGAATAAACAATATTTACATAACAAAGTTGGATCTCCTGTGTAATAAGTTAACTGTGTTTAAAGGAAATTAGTGCCATTTTCTGTCCCTACACTGGTATCGGTTGATATCGGGTATCAGCAGACACTTAAAGTAAAAGTATCAAGATTGGTATCAGAACTGAAAAAGATGGATCAGTGCATCTCTAATGTTAATACTGATTTTTTTTATTTATTTTGTTTTGGGGTTTTTTTGTTCTTTTTACAGGGTTCTGAATTAGGCATTGAGATTCCTGCAAATCTGTGCAAGTACACCGAAGCACTTATGGCCTTCACTACACATACAAGCCATGTGAGTTTCCATCCTTTAAAACTGTCTGTTATTCTTGTTAAAATGTATTGTATATCTCTTAGTGTTGTCACTATACTAAAATTATACTTGTTTTTAATAATAAGGAATAGACTTGATACTCGATACCGATTCCTTTACCACAATGATTTAAAAAAAAAAAAAAAACTTTCTTTAGACAACAGAATTTTATTTTCAACATTAAATAATAGCACTTTCTTTTCTATTACCGTGTGGCTTAATAGGCAGTCATCCAAGTAGGTTCCATAGTGGTCCATACTAGTTGATTTATTTTACTAGTCCTGAAACAGCTCAAGGTCATTCTAAAGCTATTCTTGAAAGGTTCATTTCTGTCCTGTAAATGTCACTTTTTAGTATCGATATCTATTCAAATGAGTATCCAGTTTTGATACTAGTTTTAGTATCTATTAGTATTTGATTTAATTTTTTGCCAACTCTAATATCTCTGAACAGTTATTGAAAATGTCCACTCTACCAACTTGGGGAGCATTGTTCAGACATGAAATCCTGTCCAAAGATCCAGTGATTGTGGAGATGGCCAAGAAATACATGAAGACGTGTATGACCAACTTAGTCAAGGTAAGACTGCTCATTTTCAGCATCTGTTTCTATCTATAAAATCTTCAAATTCCATTCAATGTTTATCCTTTAAAATGTTTACTTTTTTCAGACGGGGTATCCATCCAGAAACGATCACCCTAGTTGTATGTACTCCAGAGTGGACTTTGACAACGATGAAGATTTTCACTCATTTTCTATTGGTGATTTATTCATTTTATTTGCACTGGCACTTTTCCACAACATTATTTTAATCTGACATGCTTTTGTATTTGTAGTGTTCCGAGCTCAGCAGAGCGACATGTTGAGGCTAGCGTGTCGAATCGCACCTCTAGAAGCTTTCCAGATCGTAGCCGAGTGGTTGCAGTTCCAGATCGCAAGTCCTGTTGATATTGGAGATGCAAGCAGTAAGTTTACTTTGTTTACTTTAAATTGTGGTGAAATAAACTAGCATAAACATATTCTTACTTTGTTCTGTTTTCATTAGCGACGTCTTCGGAAGGTCTGTGCTCCATCCTGTCTCCATCAGTAATTCATTGGGATGCAGAGACCATATTTATGGAGTGTTTGGTCGGACAAATCTTCAAATATGTGGAGGCTGAGGTAACACTGAGCAAAAGAGTATTTATTCACTTTAAATTTGAACATTTGTTACATTGTCATATTGTCAAATTGGCGCTATGCACAACAGCACCCGGCAAACTCACTGTTAGTGACACTACTTCCTGTCCAATTGTATCTATGAGCTTTTTGCAGAGTCACGCTAAAATTAATAAATATTTTTATAGATAAGGCAGTGGACAGGGAGCTGCAGGTGGATATCACTGACCACATGCTAAACACTACACAAATAAAATTTATACTTTTCTGTATTTAGAAAGAGGAATGTTTGTGTCTCAATGCTAATGCTAATCTTGAGGCATAATAAATATTAAAACAGTGCCACAAAGTGAAGTATTCTACATTTAAAAATAATTAATTGGGTAGCGTTATTTTATTTGAATTTTATTAGGTTGTTTATTTTATGTTTTCCTATTTTAAGTGACTGTTAGCTTTGAGACACAGTGACAGACCAAACCAGACAATAGAAAGTCAAGTCAATTTATTCAATACTAAAAACTTGCAACACCAACCCAGTGGTGGCAGTTATGCAAACAAAATCCAGTCCAGTACAAACTTTCCTATATAAATTCATCAATAGTTTCTCGTCTGAGCCCCTTATAAAGTGCTGATGCCTAAATATACTTGACAGCATATATCTCGAGAAAAACATTTTACACATCCCTCAAAAAGTTAAAATTAGTTGGCTGAACTATAGCACCTAGTACCCATCAATCAGTCCCCATCATCACTGCATCCATTAAGAGAGTGTGCATTACAAGCAGGAAGTACCAGGAAGAAAGAAATGTACCAATCATAGACTTTGTATTACATGTACTACTTTAACTTGCTATTGAAATGTGTATGTTAGCCCATCCGTTATTATTATAATGTTAATGGTTAATGTACACTTTCTGTGTTGTAGAAGCTGCCCATCGACCAGAGCGTGGAGCTTCTTGAGGCTCTGCTCAACTACGAGACCAAAGACCCTCTCATCCTGTCCTGTGTCCTCACCAACATCTCAGCCCTCTTCCCTTTTATCATACACAGACCACAGCTGCTGCCTCCAGTCCTATATAAGGTAAGAACACACATCATTAAGCATTTTTTTTCATTTAGTTAGTAGTTCCCAGTTTTCAAATATCACCAGTTTAAAGACATTTCTGATTGGTTACAAGACACTTTAGCTTCAAATAGCAACAAAAAATCTCCAATGGTGTGAGTAAAAAAAAAAAATACAGCATTGGAAAATAATTTTGCTTAAAATTAAAAATAACGTATTGAAACAAGTCAGAAACATGTTATCTTTTGCAATATATCTGTACTGGGGGAAGACCAATTTAACTTTATTACATGAAAAAATGCTTTTTCTATATGTTTGTGATGATCGCAACACCCTGTCATACTCTAATTTAAACTATTTCCTTCTTCAGTGTCTGTATTTAAATGAATACATAATCTCTTTCCTCACAGCTATTCAAATCCGTCACCTTTGAGACAACCCAAGGCAAAAATGTAAGTGTCACCTGTCATTCTACATGATAAGTTTGATCATAATTAAACTAGTTCTTTATGAATCTCCACAGGCGCCCCGGACACGAGCTGTAAAGAATGTTCGGAGGCACGCTTGCTCCTCCATCATCAAAATATGCAGAGACTACCCAGAATTCCTTGTGGTAAATTTAACCTACCCATATTTATTACATATGTTTGCATATTAAAGATGGAACAAAACAAAACAATGACTATGTTCACATGCACACCAAAATCAGACTAAAATCAAAAGTTTATTATAGGATTTCTGGACATTACTTACCGTATTTTCCGGACTACAAGCCGCTACGTTTTTCTACAGTTTAACTGCTGCGGCTTATGGTGCAGTGCGGCTTATACTTTTTTTTTTTTTTTTCCGTGGCGCCAAAAATGAACGTTTTTGAGCTAATTTTTCACATTACTAGGTGGGATATCTGCAGCTTAAAATCCCGTGCGGCTTGTACAAGTTTTTCTTTCTAAAATTTAAGTATGCAGCTTTTAATCAGGTGCGCTCTATAGTCCGGAAAATACGGTAGTTGACATGCAAACTTCAAACTGTGATTTGAGTGATTAGAGGGACCATGATCAGAAAGAAAGCTGGTTACATTTCATTGTAATAATAGTTTTATAACTCTCATAATCTGATTATAGTCTGATTTATGGTTTGTATATAACAGCAGTCAGTGAGTTGTAATGGTAAAGAATGAACAGAAACCACTTTAAACATTGAGACACTGAAACATTTAGACAGTTGCAGACATGTATCAACAAAATCTGTCTCACTGCTTAGTCACCGCCTCCTCTTTCCCATTTAATCTCCCCACAGCATATTCTCACACACAGCACTGTCCAACATCCTACACATTTTGTAACATTGGGCCCCTGCACAGAGCCAATTCTAAAAATGTGAAAGAACAGCGCCTGGCAGCCTCTGTGTTAGCGCCACTACTTCCGGTCCAGGTGTATCTCTGAGTTTTTTGCAGTTGTACTAAAATTAATAAATATTTAAAGATAAGACGGTGGACAGTGACTTGAGGGTGCATGTCTCTGACAACATGTTAAAGACTAAACAAATGAGGTCAAAACGTTAGTAGAGGACATAAGGGAGGTGCTTGTGTCTCAATGCTAATGCTAATTTTAAGGCATGAAAAATATTAAAACACCACAAACTGAAAAAAAATGTACATATAGAACAATCAGGTAATTTTTACATTAATCAAGTTTAGTGTTAATAGGTTATTTATTTTACATTTTTTTGCTTTTAATAAAAGTTAGCATTAGCTTTGAGACACGGTGAGCTGTGTTTGTTTCCCAATGCTGTGATAATATTATTGCAATATTTTAAAACACTTTTCGACACAATAACTTAACTTATATTGAAACTAAAATGTGCATACCTAAATGTACTTGTCAGACTGTCAAAAAAACAAAACAACTTCTAAACCTGGACAATAACATTGAGTATATTTCTTCACCTGGATCATGGAATATTGATACTTTTGGGATATTGTGGTCACACTGTCACCTTTTAACCTTTTTGTTCTGTTCCTATTTCTTGCAGCCGTGTTTCGACATGTTCTATGACCACATGAAGACCCTGTTCGACACAGACCCCACCATCACGTACCTGGAGAAGTGTGCCCTGATGGAGGCCGTGGTGCTCATCAGTAACCATTTCAAAGACTTCACCAAGCAGAAAGCCTTCTTGGAGGAACTGCTGGCTCCGGTGGTCTCAGACTGGACATCAGAGGAGTTGGGCCTGTAAGTTACCAGACCAGAGTTTATGAGATGTTTTTAAAGTTGTATCCATGGATTTCAGCTTCCTGTTTATGGGTGATACCTTGAGGCCCATGGATAAGTGGTGTTCATGTGCGGGTATTGGTGAGGTCATAATTTTAGATGGAGGGGGGGCTGGATTCCTTTTTTTTTTTTTTTTTTTTTTTTTTTTTTTTTTTTCTTTAAATGAGATATCCAAACTTATGATTGACAAATAAGTTCAGCATTTGTGGGAGATCGTTTTCCAAATCTGACATATTAATCGTATGACCTCCGTATGAGTCCTTTCAACTGTCACCAATCACAATGGAATATTTGCATCACTTTCTGAGGCTGTTAGAGATATTAACCATAAACCAGGTCAACAAATCTGCAATCTGACAGTTAAAGTGTAAATTTTACCATGGAAAACTGATGTGCCCTCCAGCTCAATTTTAAATTGTAGAGATTCTTGAATATTAAGATGTCACATGCAGTCAACCTATGACTAAATTTGTTTTCTATTTTGCTTCAGCGTGTTGTCAAACCCTGCGATGTTCCTGTCCTTTGTGGGAGCAGACCAGGTCATCACAGAGCAGAACAAAGAGGCAGAGGCTATTAGCTGCAATAGAGCACGGGTAAGTGATCAGAAACGGGGAAAAGGTTGGTTGTATTTTTATTTTTACCATCAAATTGGTTAAAATTCTTTTTTGCTTGACACTTTTTGTTTTTTAGGCCAGACCAACCTTTTGATGTTGTTGTTTTTATTTTATTTATTTATTTTTTGTTTATTCAAAAATTTAAAAATTGTATTTATTTATTTTTATGAATTTTCCTGGCATGTTTTAGCTGGGAGTTTATTGTTTTGCCAAGTAGTGTTGTCACAATAGTGAACTTTAAATTCACCACCACTTCATCTAATGTCCAAAAATGAGTAAATAATTAGTAACATTTATGTATTGTGTAACATCAACTTAAATGGCTTTAAAAAAAAATGTACAAATATGTAAGATTATAAATAACTATACATGTTGTGATTATTAGTATTAATATCTATTTGAATATCTGGTTTTAGTATTACAGTGCTTGTTTCTTTTGGCTAACCCCTGCTCTCTTCCCTTGTCCCCAGCTGAGTTTCTGCCTGTACGTGCTGTCCGGTGTGTTCAAACGCACTCGCTGGCCCGTTGACCTGGAGGAGGCCAAAGCAGGAGGATTTGTTGTGGGCTACACCCCCAGCGGAGACCCCATCTACAGAAACCCCTGCTCCTCCATATTTTTATCCCTGCTGCCCAACCTGTTTGCACTGATACGGTATACCTACTTTAACAGACTTTAACTAGTCCTGTCTCTCCAATTACTATATCAACTTATCTTTCAACAAATGTTCAATGGAGCAATATTTTTGAGATTCAATCTAAATTTTATTGTGGGTACTTTTCTTTGCATTATTGGCAATTTTATTGTTATTTTTCTGTACTACAATAAGATTTGAGCTGTAAATGGTTAAGTAAATAACTTCTAGGTCCAGACGTGGGTATCGTAGCCAAAAATTTTGCTCAAGAGGAGAAATGTTACTTCAAAATAATATTACTCAAGTAGAAGTACAAAGTAGTGTTCCAAGAAAGTAGAGTAAAAAAGTATTTAAGAAAACTACCGTACAACTCAAGCAAAATAACTTAAAGAGTAACTGTTGGGATGTAAAATCTGATTTATAATTTAAAATTAATACATTTTGAAAGCAAAACATTAAATAATGCACAAAATCTGGAATTTTCTAAAGACAGACAAAAATGAGACAAATCAAATCTGAAGAAGTGGTGCAAGAAACAACAATGAACAAATGTTCAAATAATTAAAAAAATGTCAACAAAAAGCTTTTTGTCACTTGTAGACAGTGGAAATATTAACCAAAACCTTTACTCCTAATAGTAACAATATTCTTACTTGAGTAAAAGTATATTGCTAGAAAAGTACTCTGAAATGTACAATTTCTTTAAAGATTACCGTAATTTCACGACCATAAGGCGCGGGTAAAAGTTGCGAACATCGTGGGAGTGATGGATGACAGACGGCAAACACAGCTTTAGAAAGACCGGGAGGCAGTGCGGGTCGAGTTACGCCACGATTTGTGAATGGATTGTGGATGCTTGGGCTAACGTATCTGCTTGCACTGTTCTTTGAGCTTTCGCAAAAGTCGGCATCGTTCACGCGGAGCGGTACGGCAACAAAACGGACTCTGATAGTGACGAGAGGGAACCTGGTGTATTTCATAGAGATCTAGCGCAGCTGTTCATTTCAGATACAGAGGATGAGCACTTTGATGGATTTGTGAATTAATTTAAAAAATGATGTGAGCACTTTGCTAAATACTTGAATAAAGCACAACCGAACACAGTATGTGCTCTAAAAAAGGCAAAGGAAGCAAAACTAACATGCATGTTTTACCGTGCCTGCGCCCTAAGGCCCAGTGCGCCTTTTTTATGTGTCAAATACAGAAAAAGCACCCGTAACTGAACTGCGCCTTATAATCCGGTGCGCCCTATGGCTGTGAAATTACGGTACTCGAGTAACTGAGTAGATGTACTGAGTACTTCCCACCTCTGTCCATGGCTCATGGACCTTACTACTGAAGTCTTTCATTCTGCTATTCACTTGTTATAGCTCCTGTTTTAACAATATTGTATTTGAAATTTGGTTATGGGTGGAGTTTAGGTACCAATTAAGCATTTTTTTCTATAATAAACTAACTTTTTTTGTATTTTTAGCACACAAAATAGCCTGTTCCTACCTGATAACTTGGCTCGTTTGAGTGAGACTTTCGCCCGCGCTCATGAGATTATGGATGGGGACAAGAAGGCTTTACTTGGTATGTCACATGTCTATTGTCAGTTCACAATGACTCAGATTTTATTTTAGGGTTGTTAATGTCTTCCTCCTCTTAGGTATTACGCAGCCTCTCCTTGACATTTATGACTCTCCTGTTTGTAAAAGTAACCTGGAGCGTATGCAGGGCTTCTTCTCAACTGTGTACGACAACTGGTAAGAAGTGCAATGCTATTTCAAATTGTAATACGGCTCATTAAGAGTTTTAATAAAGCATAACTGTTTGTGGGTGACACTTCACACGATTCCATGAAAATGGTTCATACCACATTTAGGAACATTCTCCACATAGATGTGTTGTATTTTGGCCAAAAATGTATACAATGGGGCTTTAAGGAGGGTGTGTTATAAACAAAATGAAATTAGTTAGATATTTCTACTTGTTGGTCATTTGACATTTGGATTTCAGTCCAGTACTGGGCAAGAGGGGGGACAGAATACATTTTCAAAGTAGATCACATCGTTACCTTTTCATATATAATCAATTACTGCTATGTTGCCATGTTAGTAGATGGAAGGTAAATGTGCACTATGTTATTGTTTGCCTGTAATGTTCCACAGTATGGCAGTTAACCATAACCATTGGATCTTGGATTTATTAAAAAAAAACAGGTTGCTGGACTTAACAGAAATGTTACATTGTACACCCGGGCCCGTCATGATATTTACAATATTGACTTATTGTTCAATATATGAAAGCTGTAAGAATATATTTTAGGGCTCATTATTTATCTTGTGTACATTTTCTTTGCAATAGGGGGAGATTTTAACCATTTTTATGTAATATGATAAGATTTGAGCTGTAGAGGGGTGAATAAGTAACTTCTATGGCTAGTTAGTAATTCATTCTGACATTTATTTGTTGCAACTCAGGCCTTTTAATCATAAAATATATTTAAAAATAGGTTCACTGGGATTATCCTGCTTCCTGTTAGTGGCATAACACATTTTCAATATTATCTCAATATTTCTATGCACCAATATATCATGCTTCAAAATTTGTCAGCGTAACAAGCCTATGTATAATATGCCTCTTTATAATTTGACTAAATCCCGAGCTAAACTAGGACTATACCAGGACTACAACAGGACGAAACCAAATCAACATCAGAACTAAGCTGGGCTGAAACAATGAAACTGAAACTATGTATGTAATTATTTTGCAACTCCATTTTACAACTGCGCCCTCTTCTTTCCCTCATCTTGCTCTCTCCTACAGCTTCCATGCCCTGGGTAACGCAGGCCAGTCTCTGATGCAGGACTTCTACTCCATCGAGGGACTGTCCCAGGAGATCAGCACATCTGTTTTCGGCACCTTGGACCATGTGCCTGACCACAGGCTCCGCCCCATCATCCATATCCTTAACCTGCATGTTTATGTTACAAACTTCTAAACCACATTACATTGGATTTTTCCTGTTGTTTGTTTGTCTTTAACTTCCTCACGTGTTTTTATGGCTAAGCTGGTGCAGCCATGTCCTCCAGAGTATTATGAGAGCCTCTTGTGCCCCTTGTTAGGTCCTCTGTTTTCCTACATGCTGCAGGTGAGAATTATTATCTAGGAAAATATTGTTAAAAGTTTAAATTAGATGGGTGAATATTTTTCGCATTATGGGGACTAAAATCTCACCAAAAACAAGTATCCACGTTTTGTAAATCCTTTCTCATATTAAATAACAACATGATTTAAAGTTAAGATTTGGGTCAATTTAGGTTAAGATTAGGGTTGAGGTTAAGGTTAGAACAACAGTAACTAAGGGTTAGTTTCAGTCTCTTGGAAATGAACGGAAGTCAATGTAATGCCCCCAAAAAGCATGGAAACACAAGTTGCGTGTATGGGTGGGTTTTTATCAAATTGTGGGGACTCACTTCATGGGGACCTGATTCCTTTATGGGGTCAACAACATGATTAAAAGCATATGGGATAAACTAGGATATGGTTAGAGTTTAGGTTAAGGTGAGAGAAGTAATAACTATGGTAAGGGTTAGGACAGTCACCAGAAAATTAATCTGTAAATATAACGTCATATATGCCAACATGCATATGTGAATAGTTTTTTTGTTGTTTTTTTCTGCAGAGACTGAGCTTAAAGTGGCAGGTCATCAACCAGAAAACTTTAAATGAGTAAGTATTTGTTTTGATTCCTGACACGATTAAAAAAAAAAAAAAAAAAATCTATTTTGGCATGTGCTTGTACAGCTTTGTGTTTTTAGTGCATGTTGTATGAAAAATATTTATGGTTGCAAAAGGTGTGTCAGCACATGAGTTTGATCATTACTGAGAAAGCTTAGATTCAGTGCCCTCTGCTGGCAACATTAAGCATGAAAGCATCAGCATGAAACTTCATGTACTTCATGTATAAGTCGACAATTAACCTGCGTATTTGACCCAAACTGGACTCACAAGACTACACCTGCACGGGAGTTCATGCAAAAACAATTATTTATACAGAAAAAAGTACTAGGAAACTGTGGATTTATATAAAGACCGGTTAAATCATGAGTTTAACCTTTTACATACAAATACCATAACATGCTAAATCTTCAGCACATAAATAAATTGTTGACTAAAACAAAATTTGTGTGACTACGACTCCATCGACCATTTAATCGACTTAAGGACTCTAGGTTTGAAGGTTTGGGGACATTTAAAACGCCCATGTTTCAGTAACTTTTTCAAATGGTATTACCTGAAAATGCTTGAGATTTTTAGAGGTGCAGCCAACATTATTCCATGGTTAAAAGTAATGCTTTGTCTTCTTGCTTTTAGAGGGGAGGATGAAGAGGAGGTGCTTTCTCACGAGAGCCAGGTCACACAGGAAATGCTGGAGGAACATCTGGTCATTCTTATCACCAGGGAGCTCATGGAGTTTCTATGTAATTTATTTAAAAAATGGTTCTTGATATTTATAATTCACTTTTGGTAGTGCGATGTATTGAAGCTACTGCTAAATGTACTGTTATATATACACCTCCTCTGAAACCCTATCTACCCTTAACCATCGATCTCTGCTTCTTGTTGCAGCCATGTCTTGTGTTACAAGAAAAGTACCTGAAAGCAAAACTGAATCACATAAGGAAGAGGCTGATGGTAGGTGAAATACAGCTCTGCATATCAGCCTGTACAAGAGGAATGCAACAATATCTCCCCCTGATTATGATGGCATTACCTAGTAGAATAAATAATAAAAATAAAGATTTTTAAATATAAAGATTTTACTCATGAAACTACTCACAAGGTTGGAAGGTTATCAAAATTTAGATATTGGAATTGGAATATCTTGTATATCCCTATGAATAAAAATGCCGCAAAAGCTGATTAACAGTAAACATGGAGAAAATATATATATATACATAATATATACATATGCATTTTTGTGGTTTCTATTCTATGCTATTGCCTATTTTTCTGATACTCAAACCTCAACTAAAACATTTAAAGACAAGTTTTAGCACATTTCGAGTATCATTCTTACTTACCTTAATTATTCCAGATGGATGAAGTGCAACTGCCATTGTTTGGAACTTAGCATCACTGTGGAAAAAAAGCAGGTGGTGATCCTCTATCAGAAAAGTTACATAGTGCCTCTTTAACCATTCTGGAGAAAAAAATGTACAAAAAAAAATATCCCAAAACAATATGTACATTTGAGGTTGCACAAATAAATCATACATCACAATATTATTTAAGATCCCTACAATATATTGGTTGATTATAATGTATAACGGTGTATGTTTGTCTATTTTTGTGCCCAGAGGATGAAATGATAACAGACACGACGCAGGCGGTAAACTCTGCTCACTCCACAGAGCTGACGGAACTGGGCAAGTGTTTAGTCAAACACGAGGTCAGTCTTTCACATATTATTGTATATAATATTTTTTAATAGCAATTAATATTTCGTGTTTTGTTTTTTTTTATATCTAGAACATATACATGAGCATGCTGACTCTTGCCTTCACTGCCATCTCATGGAAAGACACCACCATCTGTAACAGGACGGCCTCTCTGGTCTGCTGGACATTGCTGCGACCGGTAAAAAAATTGAACTGCACTGTTAGAGAAAAGAAACACAAAATGTCCTCTTTATAAGTGGTGTTTTTGTCCTTGGTTTGGGTCTTTGTAGGCCACAATGGGCAACCTCCTCCCTGACGCGGTCACATGGTTCTTCACCAGCGTACTGAGAGCTCTGCAGGTTCACGGGCAGCATGAGGTCTGCAATAATACTCTGAACCAGCTCGCCATGCTCATCTATGAGAGCCTGGTAAGTCATCGTCTTTTGTTATCTCAAAAATGATTCAAAGTGAGACTAAACTGTAGGCTGTTTAAAGAAGTGGACTAAAGGAGTGTGACGTCACCCATAGTGTTCGACTCCATTCAAATGAAGGTCATTAAGGCCAAAAGTTATAGGGGCCAATTTGTAGCCTAGTTCCATACGTGGAATTCCAATTGCAAGTATTATAACAACCAAAAAGCTAATCCAGAGCAAGGCCCACAATAGTGAAATAAAAATACCAGGATCATGTAGAGCGGGTTAATATGATCATTTTAAGACCAAACTCACAAGTCTGACAGCAGCAGTTACAGAGGGGGGGTGACAGTCTTTCAATAGAAAGTGAATTGGAGCCAGAGTTGATGGAGCCTCCGTGCTTCCAATTTCGAACGCGGTGGCTAGCAGGTTAGCTGTGTCCATTTATATATAGTTTATGGACTAAATCCATAAACTCCAACCACAGCTACATTTCAAATAGAGCTGTTACACTGGGCTATGCCAGGAGTACTAAAGGGGAGAGTGAAAGAGGGAGGAAGTGCAGGGTCTAGAGGACTGAAATGGGAGCTAGGGGATGGGGGGGGGGGGGGGGGGTGTAGAGGTATGAGTAGAAGTGTGCTTGGTCTGACAAGCATAAAATGCCCAAACTCTGCCCTTGCAGCAAGGTATTCATAATTGGGTCAACACAAATCTGTAAAGTATTGAAGAAGTGTGTATTCTGGATCCCAGGCAACCAAATCTAAGTAAATTTGCACTGCTTCAGGAGTTCAGATTGGCTAATCTACCCGTCAAGCACACCTATCAGGAACACACATGGTCCAGCCGTTAAAAAAAAAAATTATGAAATGATGAAAAAGGAAAGGACTGAAGGGGGGCAAGTCTGCTGATCTTGACAGCAAATAAGTTCTGTACAAACTACAGAACTGTTGTGAAGCTTCCCAGAGAATCGGGGCATTGCTGATTGCACATAAACATTGAAAATTTGATACAAATCATCCTACTTTATGTAATATTTTAATCTCAAAACTTTTTCCAAATTCTCCATCGAAAGGAACGGCATTCCCACATAACCAGAAGTGTCCCCCCAAAGAAAACACGTTTAGTTGCATTTATGAAAAAAGTGGGTGGTTCTGAATAAGGTCAAAACAGATAATACATACATACATAGGCAAAGTACAATAAACATATTGAGATATGCAGACTAGCTAGCATTAAATGCCAGGGAGAAGAGGTGAGTTTTCAGTCCAGTCACTCGTAGATTTCTGCAGAATCAATGAGCGAAGCAGTTAATTATGTTAATGATGTGAGGGAATTTTGATTTAGTTTGTAAATGATAGACAACCAATGAGCTCCTTCATTTCCCATGTGTCATTGGAAAAAAAACAGATCTAATCCGTATATGTTCTGGCTCAAGGTGCGATGAAGGGGACCAGACAGATAACAGTCTGGATTTGCCAGGCTATAGATTTGGCATTCTACTTCTGTTCCTACTTTCTTTTCAATTTCAATTCAACATAGTGAGAGACATAAAGGTGTCATATTTAAAACTGCCTGAAGGCCACCCATTCCATGTTTTTTCTTTTTTTTTTTAACAAAATGTACTTGTAATTAATTATATATTTTGGCTATGATGCAGTGACCAGACCTTAAATATTTGTGCAGTACTTAATACAACTACCATTATGCATACTCTTAGCTGGTACTAATGATAATATGTAATGTGTATGTGTTGTTGAATTGCAGCGCCCTCGCTACACTGAGCTGAAAACCGTGATGACGCAGGTGCCCAACATCAACATTGAGGCTCTGGATCAGTATGACCAAAAACTGCTAGACCCCAAAGCCCAAAAGCCCGGAGAGAAGAAGAGGAAAGACCAGTTCAAGAAGCTCATAGCTGGAACCATTGGGGTAAGAATTAAGTTATTAATTTGAAATGGATGACAGGGACCTATGTAAGTCTATGGGCCAGTTTTTAAGGAAATAATACATGCACAGAAAATCCACACGTGTTGAACCTCATCATTTTAGATTTGGAATTGGGTCCACATATTTGTCATATTATGGTACTGAAGCTCAGTTGGTAGTGTTTGTCCAATGATCCGATGGTTGGGTGTTTGAATCCCGCTGTCGACATAAACATCATTGGTTGAGTGGTGAGATCCACTGATCCACAATTTGGCAGTGTGATTCCAGTTCCCACAGATGACTCCTGTTGTTGTATCCTTGGGCAAGACCCTTAACCCACCTCGCCCTAGTGTCTGTGTACGCTGGTGTATGAGTGTGTGTGATGGGTGAGTGGCTCCTTGATGCTTTCAGTGTCTTGAAGGTTGAAAAGCGCTATATAAATATGCGACCATTTAACATTAATCTTAGGGCTTTGTATCATTTCAGCTGACAATTATTGTGCTCATATGTTTGAAAAATGAACGATGAATGAACAGCGCAACAAATACTTCACTGTAGTTCATTTGTGTAGCTCGGTCCAGCATTTAGAGACATTGAGAATAAATCAGGTCAAAACATCTGCAAAAAAAAAAGTTAAAATCTAAATTCTACCACAGAACCCTCAGCTGCTCTCCAGCTCGAGTTTCCTGACAGGTGTTCATGTTTTTCTTATTATTGCTTGGTTTGGTGGGATAGTAACTGCAGTAAATAATTATCATTATTTTACACAAGTCACACAAGACATGTATTTTACATTTATTTTACAATATCATGGTGTTGTCAGGTAATTCATTTAATTGTCAAATATGAACTAGGGGCCTTGTTTATAGTATGATAAACAGCCCATGTCCAACCAGGAAGTAAAATTATAACCTTGTATACATTTGAACCAAAATTCCCAAACTAGGTTAGTTTGGGAATTTTAATTTAATTACATTTAATGGTCTGCCGTGTGCGCTTTCAAATCTTTCAAATCCGTTTCAAATGTTCTGTCATCAATGAACCCAATCTCTAGAGGGCAGTGTTTTTCTTTTTAATACAACTTCCACAGTTCAGAATGGTTTCTAGTTGTGGTCGAGTCGGGACTAGTTTTTGGACGCAAGTTTAACATTTGTTTTCTGTCTGTTTTGTCAACAGAAGGCTCTATGCCAACAATTCAGGAAGGAAGTCCACATTAGGAATCTCCCAACTCTGTTTAAAAAGCCAAAGGAGGACAAGGATATAGTGCTGCAGAGCGAGGTAGTTGGCCTGGAAGCTCTGTTTGCGCCAACCGCAGACGCCCTGTAAGAGGAACCAAACGGACATCTCACAGACTGAAAAAACACAATAGATTTTTCATTATTATTATTTTTTTTTTTTCCATGGTGTGTATATGTTAGCATTTGTATCACGACATTGCAAGGGGTTTGTCCTGCTGAGCTATGTGGTAATGTTTTTTTTTTGTTTTTTGGTTTTTTTGCAAATACATTCCGATCTTAAGAATGTAACTGCAACTGATGCGTAGTAAAAATTAATTTGATAGCAATACACACATTATTGCATACAAAAAAATGCAAATTACAATTCTGATAAATTTGGAAAATTTTTAAAGAAAATTTCCGAATTTGAAAATAGGCTCATACAACCAAAACTGGTTATAAGCCAAAAATTACAGGGTGAAATTTTAAATAATGTTGACAAAAAAAATGTATTATTGTATTTTTTATTTTTTTTATGACTTTACTTTTTTTTGTATTCGTAAGTGATGAATTTCATAATGACTTACTTTCTAAATGTTAACATGTTCTTGAAGAAGGTAGAAAAAAAGTATTTGTCTCTTTTTGAAATTAGACTTTGTTACAAGCTTGTATTGTACAGTGCAGCGCCATAAGCTAACAAAGCTGCGCTAGCCCAAGTATTTCCCTTTGACTTTTGTGTACGTCTCATACTAATATCACGGCCTTGTTTTGTGCCAACTTTCTGTAAACATTAACACACAATTAAGTCTTTCAGAACACAGTAGTGGTAGTGAAGCAAATAAGCACTACATTCCATATCACTATGAATAGTTGTAGATTTTTTTGGAAGCATCACAAAATGAAGGTGTTCTTTATATGTTAACATATTTGCACCTTTTATGCTTACAGATGAGTTAGCAAGTCAAATGCTGTCTTAATGCTAACGGTTTGATTGAAATTTCATAATTTCTGAAATATATTATGAATATGAGGTGTTCTCACAGGTAAATAAAAGATTGTCCACAAGCGACTGAAGGATTTAAGTCCATGTTCAACACTAAAATGTCTGTGCAAAAATACTGAGGTGGGTTTCTTTATGACTTAAGTTCAACAATTTCTATTTCGTTTTTAAATAAATATTTGAAAATGATTCTGTGTGTCTGCTTTTTTCATAACTATTCTCACATCTACTGTCTCTTTAATTTTAAATATTCAAATTAATTGCATGAGTTTTCTTATAACATTTATTGAGCTACAAATGTGTTGGTATAGATAATATGGAGGTTACTAATAAATCAACTAAACCACAGGCAATGAGAGGGGTTGACATGTAATAGCCGCTCGAGCCAGTAGGGGGAGCTAAAACTGGTTCTGTGACTAGAAAAAGATCCCACCCATCTGCGAGGATTTGAAAGAAACCAAGAGTATAAAACAAATCTAGTATTTCTGAAAGCACACTGGAAGCCTTTGTATATGGTCTGAAAATAAATCTGATTGGGTTAGGCTTTAGTTTACAAATGTCAGCGACGCTGCCCTGTAAATCACTGTAAACGTGCAAACATGAATATATGTGTGTAAATACTGTGGTAATGGCTTCATATCTGAGTGTTGTATTTGAGTGTCATATTTGAGTCATATGTGCTCCACTTTTACCTCAGACTCTCTGGACAGGAGCATTTGGCGGCTCATTTAGGCGGCTGTATGGTGCATGTTTCATCGACCAATCAGACCTGTTAATCCTCTAACCTCTGAAGAGCACAGCTCTGTCATAGGCCTTATGTGTTTGTTACCGCTTTAACATCATGTTTGTTTGTCACCTCTGTCCCTGTGTGTGCCTGATGCTCGTGTGTGTGTGAGGCTGTGACTGACAGGTGCTTTTGGCGCGTTGTTCAGATGAGCACGTGCGCACAGGTGTGCACAGGTGCGCGCGCACACGCTGTGCCCAGTGCTGAAATCACGTGCACGTGCTGTGTGTGTGTGTGTGGGGGGGAGATGTTAGTGCTGCTGCTCGTGTGTTTGCCCCTGTGCTCTGTGGCCACAGGTCAGATCATGACGGGACAGGCTCGGCCCGTGTCCACGCGGAGTGGGAAGGTCTGGAGAGCGGCGAGGTTCGCCGTGTGTGAGCTCAACAACGCCCTGTCCCAGCAGCCTTTTAAATACAAGATCCTCAACGTGACCTCGGCCAAGGTCCAGGTGCAGTAGCAGACACAGACACAGTCAGGCCTCTGCAGTCTGTTCAATCAGAGTAAAAGTGAGTGAGTTCTGTGCAGGTGGTGGCGGGGATAAACTACATCATAGAGGTGCAGCTCGGACGTGTGTGCAAGAGCCAGCTCCATCACAAGTGCCATGGCAAATCTCACCCCAAGGTATGACCCTGAGGCTCACAGGCCTCAGACAGGCACAGATATGACCAAGACATGTGGACTTCAACACAAGACTGATTGATTTTGATTTGATTTCAGGAGCTTCACTGCAGCTTCACTGTCACAGAAATCCCCTGGGAAGGCAAAAGATTTGTTTATCGCAGAATCTGCAAGCCATAAAAACATAACTAATAAAGTGTACTGGTATGTATGCTGAGTGAATCACTATTGTCTTATTGTTTTCAATGTGGACTACTGGGGCTTTTCAAATGTGCTTATATTCTGTCTTTTGTCATAAGAGCACAAGTCCTTGTTATTTATTGTTCTAACACTGGGCTGAATATGTCCAGTGACCTGCACTCATGATGCATTGTATCAGAATTCCAGAGTATTCCAGTGTCTCCCCTCCCCGGAGTGTCTGGGCCCTCCAGACACGTGCTCCATACCCTCCACAGTAGAGGTGGATTGGCACATATATGGTACAGGGGGATTTATATGCCCAGTCTATTCACTTAATGTGCAAAACTAAAACCTTGACCAATACATTTTCAGCCATGTTTAGTACATTTCTACCTCTCCTTCAAAAATAAATCTTGAGCAGCATTATCAGAACAATCCTTAAAAATATGCCCTCTGTTTCTCCATGGCAGCCTCCACGTGGGCTGTGTGGGATTACAGATTACTGCTCAGAGACCCAACTGTCTGCTCCGCTGACCCCCTTTTTATGAGGGGGACGCAACCTCATAACTTCACTGTACATCATAAAAACAATGAATAGAAAGTGAGGTGTTTTAATTCATGCTTTTAATATCATTTTCTAACCCTCAAAATGTAGAGAAAGATGATTCAATATGTGCACCACAATTATAATTACAAGTGTATTTGACAGATTAATATTCATATTTTTCTGGTTTGGAGGGGTAGCACCGGAGGTAAATATTTATCGTAATTTTACATCAGTTAAGTGGAGGTTCGTGAAGAAAACAGTTGGAAAATACAGGAGATCGCAGTCAGTTCTAAATTGCCATTGCACTTAAAAAAAAAAAAACACAAAAAAATCTAGTATTTAAAATTCCACCTGAATACATATGCTGTTATAATTCAATCATATCATGTTCGTTATGTTGGTTTAATGGCTTGATATGTGCTAATGTCGACACAAAGTAAAATGGCGGGAGCATGTGCTGTATTTACAGTAAACAAGTGCGTTGCTGAGCGTTGACACGCACCCTCTCACCCCAACACAATGCCCCATCACACAGGTCTTTATCAGAACTCAGGGAAACAGGCAGAATTGGCTGGCACGGGGGGATTAGGACTTGAGGGTTAGGAATGTGGGGGAAGGGGCGCGCATCAGTGTGGACGATGACGAACATGGAAGCTCCGGTGCCAGGACGATGCCCCCTCCATCTGCTGCGGCGCTCCCTACCACTCCCTGACACACTACCAGGTGCCTAAGTGTGTGTGGTAGTGGTAGGTGTGTGCGCCCACTCTCTGCCCTGTCCTCACTTAGCCTGGGCAGCAGATGGTGAGGGGTAAGGCTCCTGCTGCCCCCTCCTCTGATGCCCCCTCCTCTGCTGCACTCTGCCCCACGCCACCAGCCCCTCTCCCCAGTACCCAGCCCAGCCCAGCCCTCTTTGTGCTGTGGGTGCTGAAAGGAGAGCCCCAGCCTGCCCCCCTCCTTCTCCAAATCCCTGGCCGGCTGCCATTGGCGGGACTCAGTCAGGTGTCCTAATGCTTCAGTTAGGGGAGGAAACGCTGCTTAATCTGCCCATCGCGTGCCACTGGCCCTGGCCTGGCCTCTTTGTGTCTGGCACCCCTCTGATCATCTCCACCCTTCATCTGCCCGACCCCCTCCCCTAGGGCCTGTGTAGCCCAGTCTTTGCCCCAAGACACTGGTGTCATCTCCCCTGGTCCTGTGCATCCTGCCTCAGCTCTGTATCTGCAGTTTGTTTCAGTACCCACACTGTGTACTCACAGAGGGGTGGAAATGTGTAGTTCTATAGCATACATAGCTGATATATGGTTAATTATTTGGTCACAAACACATGGCATAAATAGGGTAATCATCCCCTTTCAAAATATCTGACCAGGCCTCAGGTGTGTACAAATGAGAAGGCACCAGCTCATGTTGCAGTATTCAAATCCATGATTTTGAATGACCCAGCCTGTGGAACATCCGTGTTCTGTCCAGTCTGTGTTGGTGCAGGTTTTCTGCCAGTTGCTCACTTTGGGCAGAGTCATTATTGGCCTTATACTATGCTAATGTTTGAGAGAGAGATGGTTAAAGCAGCATACACATCTGTGCTAAAGATGGTCTACTGTTCATTTACAGCTCCTCTTGCATGTGGTGGTTCATAACTGGAAGATGGTCCAGTCCTCTGTTAAGATAAAGGTCCAGGGCACGGGTCCTCTGCAGGCGAGTGAGTCACCAGCAGATCACTGCAGCAGCTGGCTTCATTTATTTAGCAGGAAATGGCAGTTTGCAGGTGCTATTGTGATTGTGTCTACTCATAAGTGTATGTATAATAATTTGGCTTTACTAAAACACATTTGTAGAGTGTAGCGTAACCTGGTAATGGTAAATGGGAACTCACCTTTTTAAGGCAAAGGGATTATGGAAATTACCTGCTAAAATGTGTCCCTTCCTAAGGATTTTTTTTTTTTTTTTTTTTGTAAAAGAAAACTTTATTGACATACAATCATGTGGAGGGAGCTGTTATAATGTAATAGTAATATAATTTAAGATGTAAATTAAATCAATTATTAACCATATTTGCTGTTTTACTGATTGTCTTATGTCAGTCTCCGACATTCTGACAAATGAACTTCTTGATGGCTACAATATTTTCAAATATTTTGTGAATGAAAGCAAATGCTGCATTTTTTCACATTAATTTGGCCTCATCATAAAACTGCTTGTTCTGGTTGGCTTGTTTTGATAGGTTTGTTTTGGTAGTGGCCTTGGCGTGCATTTGAGCGGCCCCTTCTCTGGTGTCTCTGCTCCACCTGGTCCACCTGCTCCTCACGGCACAGGGCTGTGGAAGTGCTCCTCTCATTTGGATGAATGATGTTTGTGTTCCTCTACTCGAGCCTGATACGCTGCCGTTACGTAACCGGAGCAGAGGTCATTACCATTTGACCCCACTTCTTTTGATTGACCCTGGGTTCGGTCACCTCTTAAGGGCAAAGGTCATAGTTCAACGTGTCCTCAGCTGTGCTACCATGGAAACGGCAGCAGTTGCTCTTCCGATGGTCAGTTTGTTTCTGAGGACAGTGGGTCATGAGTATTATGGGGTTTAACTTTCAAAATTCACAATTTCAAGCTTTTTGCTTATGTTTAGACCAATAACCACTGTAATGTAAAGTTAGTAGAGGAGTTGACAGTCACTACAGTATGCAACCCTGATTTCCAAAGGCTATAGCCTTATTTATTACATTATATATTACATTTTGTGTTTTTTTTTTTAAGTTGAAAAGATCCTACTTGTAACTAAAAGTGAACCCTCTAAATTTTGCCATGCTAGAAACCCAGCTGTGGTCAGTTTGTCCACTTCCTGTTTGTGATGGGTATCCTCACAATCAGAGCTGTGGTGGGGGTGGGACGAGGAGCCAAGGAAATCAATATTTTCAATGTAACGTTCGGCCAATGAAATAACAGGGTGATTTATGTAGAGGTGGTGGCTTCTCCCAATCGGGGGGGGGGGGGGGGGGGGGGTTGTCCACTGGCTCTGCTCTTTGTGTCTTGCACGGTTGTGCCTTACGCGTTTGTAGTTTAATGCTCTTCGTCAGTTCTTCACATGCTGTGCCTGTCTTGTCTCATGTGAGCTGTGCACTGTCCCACTCAGAGAGGGAGCTGAGCGGGGAGAGACCACCAGCCCGGACAGCATATGTGCCTCTGCTGTGAGAGGACCGGACACCAAGCAGTGGAGTGGGACACAGAACAGTTCAGGCACATACACTGTAGTGAAGAGTACAGAGACGTGGACAAGTGAGGAGGCGGGAAAGGCAGCAGTGAGCAGGACAGCAGCGTACAAAAGTGTGCTCCGTGTGTTTGTGTGTGTGTGTGCGCTTTATTGCAGTGGCCCCACCTACCCTCCATCCCGTGGAGGAGCAGAGTCCCGCGGAGGAGGGGTGGGATCCCCTCCCTCTGACACACACCCACTCTGATGAGGCTCATACACGCGCTGCTCTGAGGCAGCAGTCTGAGGAGCGCTGGATAGACACGTCCCACCCTTCTCCTGCACAGGGATGCTTCACAAGGTACCTTTGCTGTCTATGCTGCTGTCTCTGCTCCTGTCTCTGCTCCTGTCTCTGCTCCTGTCTCTGCTCCTGTCTCTGCTCCTGTCTCTGCTCCTGTCTCTGCTCTTGTCTCTGCTCCTGTCTCTGCTCTTGTCTCTGCTCTTGTCTCTGCTCTTGTCTCTGCTCCTCTTACAGTGTGTAACAGTGTCCTGTGGGGCTCCCTGTAACCCGGTAGCCTCTGTGCTAATGTGTGTTAGTGGGCTGCATGTGCGCTGAGCAGGCTGGCTGCTTGTAAACAAGCTCTTCTAGTCTGCGCTGTAGAACTTGAGCTGAGGCTCTTCTGTAGCAGGTACATGTGCTTTTACTATTCTGTGTTTGGGTCAGAACTATTTCCCAGCATCCCTGGCTTCAGCTGCTTGTTGCTTGTACTGGAGCCATATATCTAGTGATTGTGTGGTTAAAGTCTTTTGAGAGAACGGGGGAAAGTACATTATCTGTGCTTTAAAGCCTTCTACATGTAGGAATCTGTGTGGTGTAAGCTGCTTCTTGTTGTGATGTGGCCAGAAGTGGTGGCCTTGTGCAACTGCGCTCCAGTTGTAGTATAGTTTTTCTCCCTAATGTAGATGAGTTATTGTCAATTTTTAGTCCTATAGAATGTTTGAAGTGTTGGATGAGAATGAGGCTGAGGCTGCTCTGTGGGCTGAGTGTCAGAGCACATGTCTTGCATGTAACATGCTGTACTGGCAAACACCCACACCCACCACGGCACCAGGGCACAGTGCGTGTGCCACCACTCCTCCATTGGCCCTGTTCAACGGCACTCACAGGTTTAATGAGATCTGTCGCAGTATTTAACCTTATGTTTCATTCATGTTCTCATTCCACAAAATAATTTCAACCTCAAATTAACATCAGGGACATCCGTTTATAACATTTCATACAAATGTTGTAACTTGTTCTAATTATGTAGAGAAAAGGTTACTCTCTTCTTTATAATATTGTGTTTATCTAAATTGAGTGTGGAGCTGAAGTTGGAGCGGTTGTTGAAAACGGACCTAATAACTAAGTGCCCATCTACAGCTTGTGCCCTCGCCCCTGCTGTGTGTGTAAAAGCAGTCGTCCCTCTGTGTTGGGGCAGTTGTGTCTCTCTGTGTTGGGCAGTTGTCCTTGTGTGTTTGGGCAGTTGTCCCCTCTGTGCTGGGTCTGCTCCTCTCTGTCTTTGGGCCCTGAGCTGTTGTCCTCCCTGTACTGGGGCCTGTATTGACCTGTTAATAGTATTATCCACAGAGCGTGTGGCAGAGCCAGGGTCACATCCCTCCAGGGTTGGATGGTCAGCCCTTTGGCCACAGTTTGGTCAGAGAGTGTCCAATAGGATGGAGCCGTGGTCATCTTTCACTCTCCTCCTTTCACAGAGCAGGTCACAAGGGTCAAAGGGTAATAAGTTTAACCCCTGCAGGGTGAGGTGTCACAGGTCACACACAAGGCTATAGGGAGAAGGCTTGCATCATCAATCAGTGGCTCTGCTGCTTATAGCTGTGCATATCGATGACATACGCTTGTTCTGCCAATCTCATTAGCATGCTATGCTAAGCACAAAGGGCGGCCATTACAATCACATGGAAGTGACTTAAAGTAATGAGGAATGCCCCAAATGAAGTCGTTTCATCTCCATCCCAGTCTTCTCTTTTACTCTTTTAGCTCAGACCTCCTCAGTCTTTGGATGGCACGTGCAGCGGCTGCGGCCTTAACCTACGAATGATTTTAGTCGCTCTGAAATGGCGATGGCGCGCACACTTCAGATTTTCTCTGCCCAAAGCGCATTTTGTATTTTACCTTTTAAGGAGTTTTGTATCTGGAAACATGGACCAAATACTGAAGGAATGCCACTGAAATAATGATTGGAGAGTGCATGTGATAAATGGCGCAGGACAAACTGACTGCTGTTTTCAGAGGCTCAGAGGTGTGGCCTGTTCATGGTACATTCCCAGTGATGCTTCTTATACATAAGAATACATGCATTCTTATGGACACCAGTGGCTCTGTCCCCTCCTTACACTATCTAAAGTGCATGTGTGTGTGAACAGTGCAGTGGTGCTGTGGCGATGCTCCTGCATATCCCTGAGGTCTCCTCTCCTGGGCCTGGCTGATGTTAGCGATGTGTCAGCACTCTGCAGCCTGTCTGCTGGCCTGCTCTGGGCTGTGGGGCTGTGGGGAGGCCTGGCCCTGTGCCAGTGTGCACATGTCTACCACTGGACTGAGACGTGATGGGATCAGGGTGTCCACTGGAGGCATTGCTCTGTACTGTAATAGTGATCCATGTGTATACGTATGAAACAGTTTAATGTTGTTGTCTATTTTCTGATCCACAGGACTCAAGAGGAGGACAAGGTGCTCTGAGGGGATCCCTGCTGGCCCATGGTATGCTGCACCCAAACACACTGTACACGTCAGAAGACTTAGATTGGTGCATGCCATTAAGTGTTTGAATAGCGCACATGTACATGCTCGGTCAGCTCCTGCGCAGACACAGGCCATCAATCACAAATGCACCAGAGCCGCATTGCTCTCTCCTGGTCTCTTGTCCTTTTCTCGGGCCGGAATTACACAGCATTTTACCTGCAACACTGCATTTCTGCACTTTGTTCACACCCCCATTCACATCCACTTGCTGTTTATGGCTGCGTCCTAAATCAGGCCGCGCGCTTTGTAACTCAGCACAGATTCTCAGACTGGTACGGAGATGTGTTCTTGCTCCAGTTATGCTCTCTGGTGAACGGGAGGTGTGAGTGCAGAAGAATGCCACGCTGGAGGTCCCCATCACTGTAACTGCTGTCAGATTTTATTAACATCACATAGAGGCTACTGTACTTCGTCTGTGATCCCTCCGCACTGCCCCACACACAACACTACTTGGTATATTTGATAGGCTTTTTTTTGGGTTTACTTTACAACTTTGAAGTCAGAACAGGATGGCGGAGTTGAGACCTTGGCTTTTGGATAAGAGTTGGAGCGCAGTGGAGAGGAGGTGAAAAAGCGTGTGAGTAGACCCAGGTGCGGTGATAGACGCAGTGATAGATGGATGCTTTTGGTCAAGGTCCTGCTCGGCCTGGGTTTGATCAGCTGACAGGTTCTCTTGAGATTATCGAGGCTATCACAGGTGGAACAGCAGCAAACATTGGTGGTGGGTGCACATTAAAAAGGGCCAAGGGTGCTCTGCCGTACTTTGCTCCTTAAAGCGCCTGTGTGACGCGCAGTGAGGGGCGTGCGGAGATGATACACAATTGGATCGTCAACAAATGCTCTTTGCAAAGGTCATACGCTGCTGCAGTCAATGTTGCGATACGGCCAATAAAGCAACCAATGACTGTCCTGGTCAGATACACAATAATTGTTGAGGGCTTATCACCAGGATGGAGCCGTGTCACCATAGAGAAATACAGTACAGAGGCATAAATATGGGGCTGTCAAACAAGGGAATATGTCTGCGGGTCCAATAAGCATTAATTATTGTCTTGGAGGATTTGAAAAAAGTAGCTGGGACCTGAGCTGTGTGATAGTGTGTGGTGGGTCAGTTCTGATGAGCAGACCTTGAAATGACCAGGGCCCTAAAACATCAGGCTCCTTGTAAAAAGGCCACAATCTGACGCCCAAATGGAGCTTCTCATTTGCATCAGACATAAATTCACATTTAAATGGCAGAAAATAGCTCGAGAGACTGATACGGTGAAGCATGCAAAATTATAATTGTAGTCAATGGTGTATGAGAGATTGAAGAGATGTGTGCAGGAAATGTGTAGCCAATAACATGTGTTTATTTATTTTTTAAATTTTATCAGTACAATGTATGTACAATTATTTACTATAAAAGCAGAGGTGCATGTACCGGTACCTCCCTACATTAGTTTACAGTTAATGTAGGGAGGTGCGGGGGGTTATAGTCGAATATATCTACAGCACAGGTATCGTTTAGTCTTTCATCATCATCAGACATACCTTTTAACACACCTCAGCATTACACTGGTTAAATATATACACCTGATATAAAAAAGGACTATTTTCATTGGCGGATATGTAAATATGGTGCGACAGTGTGCTGTGACACTCACTGCAGTGCAGGCTACACTATGGGATGATCAAACACACAACCTTATCTATGTCGTTGTGCTGAGGCTGCATTCACTCTGAACTAATAAAAACATCTTTCCAAAAAATCTGATATATATGTAGTAGGGTTGCGCGAAATGCGAAAAGAAATCATCTTTTTTTCCTCAAGCATTAATCAATTGCTTTTTAAAAAAATTATAAGTATGGTTCTTTAGAACATTAACAAGACTGACTTTTTTAGTAAGTAAGATTTGACACTAAAATGTTTCAAATTTCTTCAACGTCTGAATTCGGCTCCAAACCACATGCTTTTATTGGTGGAGGACCTGGCTGTAGACCTCTCCATTAAAACGCCTTAAGCTGATTATTGACAATTTGAAATGATTAGATCTTTCTTCAGTTAATTCAGCCCTAATATGTAGTGTGAACAAATTATTTTTTTTATGAATCTCCAGTCCAGCCCCTCCCAACTTCCTTCTTTTATTCCGAGTTTACAGTTAAGGTTCCTTGAATGCAACGGAAAGACCCTCTGAATGCCCCTGTCACTTCAGCTCACCGAGATCCCAATTGTTTTTAGTCACTGTCCATCCCCGTGCTCACCGGGCACACACGCACACCCACCCACCCCCACCCACCTAACCCGTGACCCTGCACTTGCACCCAGCGCACATCTGCAGCCCGCCCATGCATTCTCACGCCGTCCCGTTATCTCATCCTCCGCCTCACCGTCAACAAACACTACAATATGGCCGCTCCAGGAGGCCCCCTCATAGGCCCGATTCATAATTCGACTGGGTCTCTCCATTGTATCGGGGCCCTTTGATAAATTTACCTCCGACCGATACAATGCGTCAGTCTTTTTGTCGACGAAAGACAATTAGTTGTACAGTTAAAGGTCTAACGAGGGGCAGAGGCGTACATGTTGGCTACAGGGCACAGGGTCGGCTCCTCCGCGCTCCTAACGTCGGGTGACGGCTAATGGAGCGGACAGGCCTGTGAAAGCGCGTGATATCATTATTGCAGTGGCGGGGCATTGTATGTGCAAGTCAGCAAAGCGTAAAAAAGGGGCCTATTTGAAAAGCAAAAGTAAAATTGGTTTTGATGAGTCACAGTGAGAGACCAACGGAACAGAACAATGGCAGAGGTTTGAATGGGGCTGTGTCACTGTAAGGGCAGGAGAGCTGTGCAGGTGGGTGTGGTCAAATGTGGGAGCGGTTATGTATGTTGGGCATAGTCTCCTGTCTCCTTCAGTTTTCATAGGCGAGTGATTCTCTGCTGATGTTTCCAATAATGGTGCTTTAACGATGAATTACACATTTGTACTTTTTAAAAATTACATGGTTAAATTGATAGGTGTATTGACTCTGATAGAGTAATGAGGATTTTTGGGACCATATTAGATTACATTACCAGACCTGATGAATAGAACTCATTTAGCTATGCCAAATTTTGGCTAAGAGGTAATGAAGAAATACTAATGTAGTTTAATCTTAAAACTAAAAACATTTTAGTCCAACTTTGGAAGTCATTCTTATATTTTTGATATAAAACAAAAAATACAGAAGCACTTGCTCCCAGCTGCAATCATTGGTGTCATCTTTTTTACACAATGCCGTTTTACCGCAGACTGCATATATAAATCTTTAATAGTCCGTGTTTTATGTGGTAAGTATCACATTATTGCAAGACAAGTTTTGTGTTTGATACTAATTTATTCCAGTGCTAGATGTCAGTGCATCACTATCTCATTGTCATAAAAAATATTTTAAATGATTTTTTTTTTTTCTAAAAATGATGCACCAGCATCTGGTAATTTTGTGATACATTTGTGTAATTTGTGTAATGTCATATCAAATAATTTTTTTTCCCATCAACATAAAATGTATTTACTCAGCTGGCAGCAGCACACTTCTGTAAGCTACGGAACTGCTCAGTGAGACCAGTGCGGTACTCACTCGTGAGATTACACTGATACAGTGGCCACTGCTCTAAACATATTTTTCTTGTTTTTCCTTGTGGGATCTATGCATATGACTGATTTCTATCTTTGCACCTTGAGAACAGTGTGGCACGGCTCTCTTGCTCCAGTATAGAGGGAGTGGTTGGGGGGGCCTCATGATGTTGGGACAGATGGCATTTAGCTCTAGCTGTGCCGAGCTCAGTGGGACCCAAAGCTTAAGAGGTTAGGCCTGTCAAAACCACTCTGTTCGTTCAGTGCCTAACAAAGTGTGGACTGTCAGCCTGTTCCGTTTAATAAACTTAAGATTTTTTCTTTTGTCAACACCCAAGCAACACTTTGCAATTCAGTGACCTGAATATCCCAACAAGCAGCTCTGCTCAATAGAAAACATTGCACCTCTGGCAAAGGACTTCCCCAAATGTTCCAACTGTAGGTGGAATTAGTTTGTTTCTAAAAGACAGTGCATTTGGGTCAGCAAACTTCAGCTTTAAATATTCATGATTACGTGTACTAAGGCTTTGTATGCATTCTTCTGTGTTAGAATGATGCAGGCTACAGCTGTTTTAAATGGGTCTTAACCGGTCAACCGGTCAAGGGCTAAGCTTATGCATTGGTTTGTAACATGCTTATGTTATAGCACTATAAACAGCATACAGTTCAAAATATAGTGTAGAATCCTTGCCACCAGAGGGAGACACAGTGTTGGATGTCAAATGATTTCATACTGTACTTATTTCCTGGTACAGTGTGATCCAATTGGTCTGGATGTTTGTACCCATTTCAGTATAAATTATTTTTATTTTAGCACTTAGCAGTACTTTTTTAAACCTTTCATTTAATATAAATTGTCATGTAACCACTTCTTTGCAATAAAATTAATTGTTTAGCTGTAAAATAACCCACCAAATCACATTAACTTCAAGGTTCCTATAACGTCCTTCCGTAGATCAATACATTATGCAGATTAAGCCTGACATTTCTCATTTTTCTCCCCTCACTTTCCCCATTTCCCAATTTGTTTCAGGGGTCAAAGCGAGTGGTGACCTCCGCGAAAGGCCAGCGTGACATTTGACCCGTGGCTGGATGCGCGGCCGACCCAGGAGGATATGGATCGACAAAGGGAGGCACGTGCCCGGGTCAGGTCGCCATGGTAACCAGAGACCTTTTGGGACTGGGGGGAGAGAGGTCGAGGCCAGTGCTTTTATCCAGATCTGTGTTAACCATCTGCTGCCCATTGACGCTCTGGTGGAACACATACCCTCCACAGACCTGAGAGCGACTGGCTAATCTCTGCAGGCAACTGTGATGTGCTCCTTTTTCTCACATTCACCTGGAGAGATTGTGCAGTCACCCTCATACAAACAACAACATGACACTGAATGGCCTATTTGCAATTAGGGAGGCATCAATCCAGCTTATTCTGTTTCTGTAACGATTCCGATACTATGGCTTTAACTACCTGCCAATACAAGATACCAACCAATACCAGTGCATAGAGCGAAATTGGCATTTATTTTCTTTAAACTAAAATAAAATAAGACAAAACAGATCCAAATGTATTATGTAGCTGTTAATTATCCCACCAATAACTACTGAACAGCTTTGTATAAATAAAAGTTCAAACATAATAAGACTTACAAGCTGTAAATAGCCTTTACATCCATTTATATGTCCGACCAGGATATTGTCTGAGCCGATATTAGAAACCCGATATCTAATCCAGCTAATTTTTTCAGGATCAGTGCCGATATCCAATACCAGTATTGAATCGGTGCATCTATACACTCCGTCTTGTCTTGCAGTAGTAATATGTGCATGACCTAAGATTCAAATTTGCGTTGAATCCCCTGAAATAGAATTCGCACAATTTTTCTAGACTTCAACTTTGTCAAAACGAATCCCTTATATCTTGCTAATAGACAAAAGTCAGTATCAGTTCAGTGTGCACTAGAGAAAGTCCCTTGGTTTTTATAGTTTCTGGTCTTCCTTGAGACTATATAATTAGATCAGATCAAATAGTGGAGGTGAAAATGTGCAGGGAAGAGTGTAAAACCCTCCCTTTGTTGCGTCCAGCCTTGGTCACAGCCCACAGGTTTTGGACTGAAGTTGAGCGTTTTAAAAAAGTGCTCCTAGAAACCACCTGCTCCCCTGCTCCTGGATCACAAAAGGATTTCACACTTAAATACTGTTCTTTTCACAAAGGAATATCTATGTGGATCTGTGGGCCGTGTGCAGAATAGTTTTGCGGTAGCCTGCTCCTGTGTTTCTAAAGGCAGAGGTTATTAAATGAGAGGTCTGAATGAGCCAACAGGTGCAGTCCACCTGGTCAAAACCTGGTCAAAACATGCTCCTCACTGCAGACCGGGGCGCTTTGATGTGCTCATGGCCACAGGTCGACTTACTGTTCAATAGCCTATATGTTCGACGTAACAGTAATTGGGGACTTTTTCTTTGTACTAGTGGGGAAGCTTTTGTTACTTTTCTGTACTGTAAAAATTGAGCCGCAGAGGGTTTAATAAATAACTTCTATGACCCATTATAGAGACAAACTAAGGAATAAATGGTTTAATTCTAAGTTATTGCCAGTCGTGATTTTATAGTTTTAGTATTAGTGGCATAAATTAGCTTAAAAGGCCCATATTACACAATTTTCTGATCTATGTTATAATATTGTTTCCTCATTGCAAACATCTTTGGAGTTTTGTTTCATTCACGCATGTTTAATACACAAATCCTGCATATTTAAGCCGAGCTCTTCTCTCTGTTCTTCTCTGTTCCACCTTGTGATGTCATGTTGTAATACGGGAATTGCTCCACTGTGTTTTTAAACTCCACAGATCTTTGCTGGAATCATTTTAACCATTTCAGATCTGGAGTTGCTTATCAAAACAAAAGGTTAAAGGTAACATCACAAGGTTGAACAGAGCATTTTGAGCCGTGGAGATAATGCAGGTTACTCAAAACACGTGATTGAAACAAAACACAACTCTGGATATGTTTTCGACGAGGTAATAACATTCTAACATGGCTTAAAGCTCACAAGAGTCAATTTTGTGTAATATAGGGCCTTTAAATATTATCGTTTATTTCTTATAATTGAGCATATAATACATTGTACTTCAAAATCTGTGAACACGCAGTAGCACCACAGACTAAGCTAAGCATTTGCTGTCTCCTTGTACAACTGCACTGAGCGCTAATGACTCAACAGAATGAAGTGTCAATATGTCTGCTCCATACACTATTTATGATCCTTCAGTGTTTTTCCCTTCATTACTACAATCAGTGTCCACTCTTGAGTTTGCTCCACATTCCTCCCCTCCTCCTCCTTCTCCTCCTCTGCTCTCTCACACATCCGCTCATATTCTGCTGTGTTTTGGTGAAATCTCAGCTGGCAACTGTGAGTGGTTCACTAGCTGCTCTCACAATGGCCTCTGGGATTATGCTAAACACTGCCTGGGCCTCTCCCCGTCCACCCGTGGCCGCAGCAGAGACGCCCTTCGGAGCGCTCAGGAAAGAGATGGAGAGCTCTCAATGAAGATGTCAGTGCGATTAGAGCAGAGCGCCTCAGCACGGCCGCAGTGTCTGCTCCAGCTTCGGCCCCGGCTCCTCGCACTCTCTCCAGCGTCTTTTCAAGCAGTCTCCTCTCTCCTCTCGCAGTTCTTTCATAATGCATGCCCTCTCTGAATTTGCATGAATTCACTTTCCAGATGCTTCTGCTGCCATCTTGACTTAAAGTGATGCGCTCGGTACAGTAGGGGCCTTTGTGTTCCTGTCAGATGAAAAGAATGGTAATAGATGTTTTACTATGGGCTGGGTCATCACCTATCTCACATTAATTGTATATGGTTGTGTAGTGGTGGTCTTTAGTGGCACTGTGGGACCACGAGCTTTCTGATGGGGATGTTACTGCATCAGGAACTGATTGGCTGATGCCGAGTTGCCAACAGTACCTGATGCATTACCTTCAGCATTGAAAGAAGCATCATGACAACAAATGTGGGGAAATCATGTTCTGTGTGCTACATTCTTATTGATAATAAACTAGTTCTCTGCTGTTTATCCAACTTTGTGTGTGTGTTATTCACCACTGTGGACCGTGGTGTTGCAGTTGGATTTGCGATGCAAATCAAAGCAGTAGGCTAATTGAATATTGTCTCATTTTCTTCTATACCTACCAGATCCATGTTGTTGTGGAAATAGTTTTTTGGGGCCACCTGAGGGGAATATCTACTACCTCAGGTGTCATTAAATATTACAGTGGCTATGTTCACATGCACATGAGAAATCTGACCATTATCTGATTTCTGGAGTTGTCAGATTATGGAAATGTCCTGTTCAGTTTCATTTGAGTCTTCACATTTGTGCAGATTACGACAAGAGAAAATGTGCAAAAAAGTGCAAAGTAAAGACAAACATTGCACTTTTTCTTCCAATTACAACAGTTGTGCTAAAAATCCATTGGCTATGGTTACATGAGTGCTCAAAATCTGAGCTGAAAGATGATTAAAATGACACGGAAACCGCAAAATCCTCAGTTTTCTTTTTGATCATGGTCCCTGTGATTTCTCCAGTGGCAGAAGAAGTACTCAGTTTTGTTACTTAAGTAAAAGTACAGATACGGAGATAGTTACCGGTACTCAAAAGTATCACATGAAAAAATTCACTTAAGTAAAATTATTTAAATACATGTTTAAAAATGTACTTTAAGAGTATAAGGTAATGGTATTTCACACAAGTGTTGTTAATTTGTTAGTGTAAATGTAGTGATACATATTTATACATATTTTGGTCAACAGCAATATGAATCTATTTCCAAAATTTTCATATGAATTTTGTGCATTTATTTTTGTTTGCTCATAGGCGAAGCTTGAACTCAAAAACTTTAGTCAGGATGTTACCATGAACATGGTAAAAATAACCCCTCAAATCACATGAAAAGTACTTTTTACTTTTCAGTCCAGTTCAAAAATATGGTGGAGTAGAAAGTACAGATACCTGCTCTCAAATGTAGTTTAGTAAAAGTAAAAAGTATCCACTGTAAAATCTACTTAAGTACAGTACAGATACCTATAAATTCTACTTGAGTACTTAAGTACTTTACTACTTGTACTCCTCGTTACCTTCCACCACTGGATTACTCACATCAAACTGCAGTTTGCATGTCCTTGAAGTTATTTTAAGGTTTAGAAATTGGACAGTAATCAGATTTTGGTGAGATTGTTTCACAGCTGTTGACACACACATTTTCTTGGACATGTTAACACAGACCAAAATCAGATCTAATTATTGGGTTATTGGATTATTTTAGTTTTTATTTTTACTGTAATGTAAAGGTACCGACCTATTTAGGGTGAGCTTACTTGCACGCACCATATTAAAAACCTGTCTAGGGCTAACCCAGGACTAGAGCAGGACTAAACCAAGTCTACATGCAGACTAAACCTAGGTCCAACCAGGACAAATGTGCAGCACCATAGAAACCTCATCCCTTTTAAAGGTCCTATATTACACAAAACTGACCTTTGTGAGGTTTAAGCCATGTTAGAAGGTTGTTACCTCATCAAATACAAACCCGAAGTTGTGTTTTGTTTCATTCACACATGTTTGAGTTTTATTAGTTAATCTACATCTCCAAATCTCAAAGTGTTCTGTTCCACCTAGTGATGTCATGAAGTGGTAGTTTTTAAGTTAACACCTCCTTTTACCTTTTGTTTAGAAGATATTGACAATTCCAGAGCTGAAATTATGCAAATGATTCTAGTAAAGGTGTATAGAGTTTAAACATTACCACATGACATCACAAGGTGGACCAGAGTGTTTTCAGTTTGTGAGGAGAACTTAGCCTAAATATGCAAGATTTGTGTGTTAATATGTGTAATTGAAACAAAACACAACTCCAGACATCTTTCTGACATAACATAGACCAGAAAAAACCTAATATGGGCCTTTTAAACAAACTTAATTCAGTCTTAGTGGATTAGTTACACTTAATAGATGCTTACTTACCGTGGTAAAGGTTCTGTCAAATGACTTGTAACTTTCAGAGAGTTAAGAGCTTAGCCAAGAAAGGGGTCAGAAGGTCACATTTCTATGAACAAACGTGCCAAGTTCACGCCCCCCTCGTAACTGCACTGTTGGCACATGAGCTTAACCACGTGCTGGACTCTTCACCTTGGGGAAATCCAGAACACCATGCCAACTCCAGCAGATGTTACTAAATCGGAGACATCTTGTAAACACACAGAAATATATTATAGGCTAATATGTGGTGCTTGTTGTAGAGATCTTCAACACATGAGGGAATCCTGCTGCCTGCTGCTGGTCCGGACTGCTGCTGCTGAACTCTTCAAAGACCTCTCTCCAGGTGTCCAAGAATGCACAAATATGCCTAGAAAATTACTTGGAATGAACGAAATATCAGGAAGAGGGGTTCAGGATATTTTAGCCTAGTATCAGAGGTTGGTATTTACTTGAGTAACTTTTTAATAAACTTGTGTCCTATTTCTCTGATATCATACTTTTACCCCTTCTTGAGTAACATGTAACAGAGTACTTACTTGACTGAAGGACAAAAGCTTTATGAACTGCTACAATATTAGATTATTTTTAAATATGTGGTTTTTGCACCACTTTTTAAAAAACTTTTTCTCATTTTTTGAGATCTGAAAATACCAGTCTGTACAGATTTAAAGAATAAAATCTGTAGGTTGCAAGTAGACAGTTACTTACCATTATAGTAGTAGTAGTAGTAGTAGTAAGTAGTAGTTGTAGTACAAGTAGTAGTAGTAGTAGTAGTAGTAGTAGTAGTAGTAGTAGTAGTAGTAGTAGTAGTAGTAGTTTTCCCAAATAATACAGTTTTCCTTCTACTTGAGTAATTTCTTGAGCGACTGCTTTGTACTGCTACTTGAGTAATATTATTTTGAAGTAACTTTACAATTTTTGGCCACTTCATCCTCCTCTCTCTAGTAGCATTTGGAGTGGATAACTGAAGCATTTGCTTTAGTAGGCTGGAGCAATAGCAATGCTAACACTGCAAGATTTGAAATCCCTACAATAATAATAATTTGAACATCCACAAGGAAAAAGGACATATTTTTGGTCAGTCCATAGAGGGAGCCAGTGTAGCCCGATGCTTCATCAGAGGACCACAGAACAACCTGCCCCGGTACACCGCCCCCAGGCAGCATGTCATATTTTACACACCGCATGTTCATCCCAAGAGCTGCCTCCTGCCTGCGCTCCAGCAACATCTGAACAACATCCACAGACAGAATGAAGGCTCCAGTCTCACTGCGCTGGCTCCAGGGACACGCGCAGACCCGCAGGTACTCCAGGTACGTCTCTGATCGGACCTGACACGGCTTTTGGTGTTTACGCGTAAATTAACATCGTCATAAAGATGGATCTGATAAAGTTCTTGTTAGGACTTTATGCATAAATTATAACAATGGCATGCAACCAATGTGACTCAACGTGAGCCCGAGCCTGATGGCACACGGGGGCATGTTTACGCACGACTTTTACGCGTGTTGCGCACTAATCCTTTTGGAGAAAAACAGCAGAAAAACACTTCACTCAGTTGAAGTCGCAGATTTAGCTGGAGCTGGGCCAACATAAACATCACGCCAGCAGCGGGAGATGTTGGGACTCGTTAAGCAATGCCATCAGTGATGTAATAACGGGTATTAAAACGTGTCAGCTTGTCAAGCTGAAAATGATCTTGCGCTCCTCTCAATCCATTTGGTTCTTGTGCCTCTCGTCTTCAGGGTGATCGGAGCTTCGTTCAACATGCTTGGCATCTGCGTGTGCCTCTGTGCGCTTTTCTCACACGTCCTTTCCCAGGAGGCTGAGGAGCCCATCTCCTACACAGTGAGTACTAGTGCTTTTAATATGTCACACGCACACAATGCACATGTTGTAGCTCTTATTATAATCTCACATATGTGTCATCCACAGTGCACTGAGGGCTATGAATATGACAGTGCCCGAGAGCAGTGCAGAGGTAACACATTTGATATGATCTGCTATTACTTTTACTTTACTACTCTATACTATAGAACAAACCACTTTTGAAACAGAAGGTAACTATAAAGATCATACAGACACTTGACTTAAAGGTGCTCTATATAACTTCTCTCATGGAGGGTCCTCCACCTGCCTGTCCTCCTCCATCTTTTCCATGATCTTGCTTTGCCTGGAGTGTTCCACATTTTGACATTTCAACTTATCAGTCTTGCATTTATTCAAATGATCAATGTTTTTGTTGCTTAAAAATACACTGAGTGCATGCATTCTTCTTCTGGACAGGGTCACTATCCATTGATCGCCACCTGCTCTAGATATTTATTTATTTTGGATTGCCCCTTGAGATACATCATCTCTTTTTCACTTTCTCTTTTTCATATTCTTAACTATGGATTATATCATTAATTGCACAGTAAATAGTTTTGTTAAAGCAATAATAGATTAGTCATTATAACTAAATGACAATAATAATGCCACAAAGTGCTAAGCCTGCTGTCTTGTTTTAGATATCGATGAGTGTGTCTTGCTGGATGACGCCTGTAAAGGTGGGATGCAGTGTATCAACCACTTTGGTGGCTATCTGTGCCTGCCCAAGAATGCAGTAATCTACATCAGTAAGGAGGCCACAGATGTGGTGCCAGAAGTTGGGCCTCCCGTGGCCCCAGTGGCCCCAGTGCAGCCTCAGCTTCCCCGGATGGTCTCTGGCGGGAGGGGGGGCTCTCTGAGCACCCGCACGGTGCACTGTGTTTCTGGATTCATCGCAGACGACCAGAATCTGTGCCGAGGTAAGAGCTCACTGTGTGATATCCATGAGACCAGTGGGGAACAGGTTGCAACTAAAATGCACTAGTATGTCAAATGAATCATATAATGGTTCTTATAGTTGCTTTCTATTTCCAAGTGTTTTGTGGAATCTCACCAGTGTCTTCTGCTACTGCTCAGTGATCATTCTCTAATATAATCTGTACATTATCTTACATGACCAAAAAGCACATTCTGCCAATCAGGAGTGAGCCCCTCATCACAGGCAGAAGTATTCCAAACAGTGCCATTTTGGGGGATTTATCCCTAAAACAGTCCATCTAATCTAGTGTGGCAATCTAATCTCTAATCACTGATTTAATCCTTCTGTATCTGGGGTTTGCCTTTGGAAACAAGCATAGCTTTGGAAATGTTTCCATCGGACTCTCACCAGTGGAAAGTAGCTCTTATCAGTGTAGGAGCTGTCGACAGGCTTCTTTGTGGAGTAATGGGATAGTGTCAACAGCAGGAGAGGAAGTGAAATGGCAAATGTAGTTCAGCAGTACAAATTAAACAATACCATTATAACCACACAGAAGCACCCTCCCAGAATCAAATCCATGACCTTCTAGCTTTGAGGCAAGAGTCCATACCACTGTGCCACCTTGCCAATCTCTCAGCAATGACTTGACTTGACTTGAGCCATAATAAGTAATTCCCCATCTGCTCGACAGCCATCAGCAGCTCACCCATCCAGGGCTGCCAGATGTGTTGCAAGCTTCTCTTTCCCTCTCACTGTGATGTCATGTTCTCAAACCTCTTCGGGTGCGCATGGTGTGATGTTTTTGGAGCCGGTTCAAAATTCTTTAAAAAGTCAGTGTTTTGGGTGATGAAATATTCCGCTTCGGGAATAAAAAACGCGGGGTCTCACAACAAAGTGTTCTTTAGTGCTGTATGTTAATATGTAGATATGTATCACTTTGATTTTGAAATGTTGGATGTTGGAGAGAAGGTCAAGGTTTTGGATAAAGATAAGAGTGTAGAGAATTCCACACACTGAGACATTTTCAAGAGCAAATACCACCATTAAGAAAAAGTAGTTTAATAGTTGGCCAATGGAAGTATGATTTGAAGAATTGGACAAAAATATCACACAAATTTTATGATATTACACTGTCAAAAGAAATGCACAATAGGCCTATAAGTTACTAGTCTAAATGCCTTCCCCTATTTGCAGTAATTAGCCTATCGTACTGTAAGGTTAGTAATAATGTGATAAAAATATCCTATGGTTCTATATATGACATTTTATTTGCATTTCCAGAAAGTCTCAAAGCAGCCAATAGTATATCAGCTAAAATAATGACATAAAAACATATGCACTGAGGTAAAGCTCTATGGGCTAAAATGATGACATCAATCTGCTTCCATTGTCCTCTGAGTAGCCTCTTTTTTTCATGCTAGGCCTTTTTGGACGGGATTTTGCTAGCTAAAGGAATTCCCATTAAGTGTCAATAGGGGAAACCTCAGTGTATCAAATAGCGCTTGCATCAGTGCTAGCTCACCACTCTGCGCAGGAAACCTCGAATGCAGCGTCAGGTAGGGAAAAAAGAAGAGACATGAAAAGGCTAACAAGGGCTAGCTAACCGCACAAGCTCAAGCAAAGGGTAGCCATAGCCAGGTTGTTATAGCGTCAGTACATGCGGAGTTGTTTTGGCAAAAATGTTGAACAAGCTTGGCGCTATGCTAGACCAATTTTCCAAAAGCACAAACTATAAAAACGAATCCAAACGACGCTGTTCTGTATTCTGTTAAAACGCCAAACAAGCCACAAATTATATAATGGACTTTGCCTGACTCTGTAAAGATTTGTTCCATTTTGATTCGCAAATAGGCTATAAAATCCCTTTGCCCCCTTTCCGTGAACTCGCAGGCCAGTGTGTTGTTTTAGTGACACATCGGGGAAGTTGGCGGCTAACCGTAGTGTAGAGAGAAACTATGAAGCTTTACTGTACTAGTGTATGTGTGACAGTTTAATGACGCCGTGCATTTCCATCACCTCCCCCCATTTCCAACATACACACCGAGCTACTTAAGGTGTTTACTGCCCAAATCTACAAGCGCCTTGTTGTAGTCCTGTATGTGTATGACAGCTTTTTTCTATTTAACATGAGGTCATTTCCTGATAGAAATTATGATCGTTCTTCAAAAGCATACAGATTAGCAGTTGAAATGTGTAGCATGGCCATTTTACCATTCACATTAAAGAGCTTTGGCTAATTATGGTTTAAGATACTTTTAAGCACTTTGCAATTTACTGCCATTAAAAGCCTTATCGGGCTAAAAGGAAACATTTACATACAGCCTACAGGTTTCTGCTCAAAAAAGGCAATGTCAGAGAGTGCATAAGCAATAAAATAATAAAATTAAATAAAAATGATTAAAAGTATTTTGCTTAAAGGTCCTATATATTACGCAAAACTGACTCATGTGAGCTTAAGCCATGTTAGAATACTGTTATCTCCTCAAAAACATAGCTGAAGTTGTGTTTTGTTTCATTCACAGATGTTTGACTCCACATCTCCAAAGCTCAAAATGCTCTGTTCCACCTAATGATGTCATGAAGTGGTAGTTTTCAAGTTAACAGCTACTTTTTACCTTTAGTTCAGTAGAGACTGGCAATTCCAGAGCTGAAATCATCCAGATCATTCTAATAAAGGTGTGTAGAGTTTAAAAACACAGTGGAGCACTTCCTGTATTACCGCATGACATCACAAGGTGGAACAAAGTGTTTTCTATTTAAGAAAATATGTATATAGTCTAAATATGCAGGGTTTGTGTGTTAAACATGTGTGAATGAAACAAAACACAACTCCAGGTTTTTAATGAGGAAACATTATAACATAGATCAGAAAATAGCGTAATATGGGCCCTTTAATTAATCATTGTAAATTCAACCAGGAAGACTGTACATCTCTCTCCTCTCACCGAGCTCCAATTCCCCTCCTCAACCTCAATTACGTTCGATCAACTCAATTACGATCCAAATATAAATTAGCTTGTTTTAACTATGTGCCACAACTCTCTTCCAATCCATCTCCACCGCAGGAGCAGAACCATTATCCTCCTGAGAATCCCCATCTCTTCCTCTTCACTTGCGAATCCTGCTTACTTTCTCCATTCATTACATAATTGAAATCCTATTCAGTCCCTTCTATAATCAACTGTTTATATCTCTCCTGGCATTGACACGGAATAATTATAATCTTTCTGACTTCCTAATTTGATTTTACGTACCTCTTGTGCAGCCTACAGTTTATATTTCATCTCCAAATTAGATCTGTCTGCAGTACGGGACATGAAAGAACATGCCACTTGTGTTTACCTGTCTGGTGTGCTGAGGTCATGCAGGCCACACTACCACCTACATGCCTAGATTTCTGGAAGTTCATCTAGATGCCTCTAAATCTTTCCTAATAGTCCCATTAAGAGCTGTTAAGCCTGCTGCGACAGAGGAACTTGTGTACTTTTCCGAACAAGGCGGTGTGCGTGCAATAACATTTTTCCACAAAGATGCAATGCACTAGGGAGGAATATCTCAGGAATGTCAGCGGCGCTTGTTTCTTTTCCCTTTGTGATGGTAAGAATTACTCACCACCTTGACAGATAAGCATCGGATCGATCCATGAGGAGCAGGAATGCACAGAGCGGGATGCTGCCAGAGGCTTCTTCTTTCGACCTTTGGAAATTTCCTTGTTGTCTTAATCTGGAGTTGAACAGCTGACAAAATTGAGAGGAAAAATGTTCACTTGCATCAAAAACTTGAAATGGAAATTCTTGCCATCTTTTTAGGATAAGATTGAGATATAATTAACTATTCTGTCTTCTGCATTTGTGTATGTTTGCATGGGTGCACAAAAACAGAGAGAACATGCAAATTTAACATAGACAGGTAGCACAGTTGGTCTGGGAATGGAACCTGCAACTTTTGTAGAATTTGGAGTACCTGTGTTGGCCTAAAGGTGCACTGTGTAACTTTTCTGGTGGAGGGCTCCACTACCTACTTATCTCCATGATGATGTTATTGCTTTGCCTGGGATGTTCAAGATTAGGACACTATCTTGCATCTATTTCATTACAGTTTTTTTATTGCTCAACAATACTTTGAAAAACACACATTCCTACTCTGGGTGGCCTCACCTCATCACAGATCTGACATGCCTGGTGGCGTCATCTGCTTGTCTCAAAGGAGATAGATAGATATTTAATGCCATGCTACTGCACATTGTAGGCAAAGCAGTCACCTTCCCATGGAGACAAGCAAATAGCAGATCTAGAAAAAGTTACATAATGCGCCTTTAATATGGACTGGAATGGAATTTGACATAGAACGTGCAGGATGTGAAATAAAACATGCTGGAGCTTGGAGGTGGGATCAAGCACAGGGAGTCTGTTTGATGAGAGCTAAGAAGCACTTTGTTGAGGTTAAAGGCTCAGGGCAGCACCCACCTGAGGCACACCTTTGTGTCTGGGTAACCTCCCTATTAGCCTGTCTTCCACCTGCACTCAGACACATGCATTTAACTCATCGACAATAGCAGACTATCCGTCGCATTTCATGGTGTGTTAAAAGCTGTTATTGCTCTCGGCTTTGCACCTGTTTTATTAGCACAGTACATTTACAGGTGAATTGTCCTAGCTAGCATGCTGTGGGATAGCAACACAACAGGGCCCAGCAGGGCCCTTGCTGTTAGCGTCAGTACTTTCTGTCCAATTTTATCTCTGCGTTTTTTGTCGATTCATGCTAAAATGAATACATAATTAAAGAAGTGGACAGGGAGCTGCAGGTGAATGTCACTAACAACATGTTAAACACTACACAAATAAAATGAATATTTCACCGGAGGACACTTCTGTGTTTAGAAAGGGAGATGTTTTCTATGCTAAAACAACATCACAAACTGAAGTATTCTGCATTAAAAATAATAATCAGGTAGTCTTTATTTTAATTAATTCAATACATTTGTGTGATTTCTACCAAAGTGACTGTCAGCATTGAGACACAGTGAGCTAGCTAGCCTGCTGCTGTGCAAAGAGCCTATTGGTTTTTTTTCTTTGTTAGCATTCTTCTGCATTCGTCTAATCTAGATTTAATGCTTGTCCAACAGCTTGTGCAACTAGCATGTTCAGTATAGATATACTGTATAAGCAGCTCTTGAGGTCATAATAAGTCTGCTGCATGCTGTCTGTATCGAATTAGAAAGTGTTGAATTGTCTGGTAATCCGTAAATGCAAGTTAGCATGCTAGTTGTTGTTAGCGTTACTGTGACTGGTCCGCGCTGAGTTGTGAAACGCACCTATAAACTCAACACAGTGAATAATTAGGATGCTCAGAGTGCAGAAGGTAAGTGTGGAATTACTTTAAACCACTGCAAACCATTTAAAATGAACTAGTTCTGTTTTTAACACAGTAAAAATTGTTGCATTTTGTAGCTTTGCCTCTACAACTCATGTTGCTGAAAACTGCATCTCTTAAAGCAGTAACAGACTACTAATGGTACAGTGACCAGATGTCTTTATTTACCCAAGACAGTTCCAGTTTTGAGCCATTTGTCTCATGTCCCAGTGGATTTATCCAAAACCAGTGATTTGTCCCAGTCCCAGTTTTATTCAAGAAATGTCCCTATTTTTGACCTATTACCCAACAGTAAAAAGGGTAATATATTGTCAAATGTTTTTGTTAAAATACAGAAAACTGCTTGAAAATCACCAGAGGGGCTAAAAGTGCAGTCACTTTCAACGACAGAAGCCTCTCATGTTATAAACTGATTCACAAGTGAGTTGAGAATGGACCAAGTGCTAATAATGTTCTTATTTACAACATGCTCTTTTCACAAGTTTATTATTACCAACCACCCCAACCCGGTCTGTGCCAGTTTTTAATGTTGAAAATCTGGTCAGCCTAACTAATGGACTACATTTTATTAGCTTCACGATCTGTCAGATGAGACACTCGCATTCTTCTAAACACTTACGAGCTTGTTAATGAAACCTAAAGCTCCTCCTCTCAATCCCATAAAAAGATACACACACATGAGCACAGTGGAGCATGGGGGAGCTACCAATCATGCAACAGGCTATGCTAACCCTGTCCAGCTCAAACCCTGTCCAGCTGCCTTTTCCTCTGATGTGTTGGTCTTTCCGCTTACCTCATGATGCACAGGGACACGGGGGTGGTTATAAATCAGCTAGGTCACACTCACATGGGGTTATCGCCGAGGTTTTGTTCCTTCTTGTTGATTCTTGTTGTCCGGGGGAAAATGGATTTCTTCCATTCTACCCGACTGTTCATTGGCCAAGAAATGCCTGACTAGATGCAATAATGAATAAATGGGTGGTATGAAATCATTGGATCGCAAATGAATAGAGATAAGAAAAGAAAAATGAGACGACTTCAGAAGATCAGTTTAAAATATGCAGTGAATTCAAATCACGATAACCAATAATATTTGAACTACTAAAATCTTTGAGTATTATATAGAAGAAGAAAAAATCCCACAAGTGCAGCCTGGAAGTGATTATTGTGATAGGCTAAAAAAAAAAAAAGTACATGTTTGACAGGGCTGAAACAGGCAAATATCACAATAATAATAACGAAGACTAGCTTTGATTGCTAATTGTCGTAGCGTGCATGTGCCGTGACAGTGATCTGCTACAGTTTTTATTAGCAAGTGCATTCATTTATATTGAGCTAACCTGGATTGACATCTATCCAAGTTTATATAGCACTTTTAGACCTATACCTGCCAGCGAAGAATTATGGTTATATCTACCCTGATATGCTCAACGACTTGTTTCTTTGCTTTAATTTTTATGAGTTGACTAATTATTTTATTTGGAGTGAGACATGGAGTGAGGTATTTGGAGTTTTGAGAGTGACTGGACAGTTTAATTTACCTTTTCAGTCATAAAGATGCTGTTTACTTGGTTACGTCTAACACTAAAACTAGTATTAGTACTTCTCTTTATTCCACAAGATCCTAATAATTTTAAGAGCTGTTGCCTCCTCCAAGCCTCCTTTTAGCCTGTCAATCACTGCACAAGGCATGTCAGCCAAGAATTTCTTTGGTCAACTACAACCCGACTTCTCTATAGTTAGCGTCTTGGTTAAAATATCACCATTTAACTTTTTGTATCCTGCTTTAGGGAAATGACTTATCTCATATTTGCACGCCTGTCGTCAACTAAAGAATTCTTGTTCAAATAAAGCCAGGTCTTGTCGATCGATCAGTCGGGTAAAAAGAGGTCGTGGCAAAAGCTCTCCAAACTATTAAGTATCCAAACTGCACTCACAAGACTACACCTGCACAGGAGTTCATGCAAAAAACGAAAAACAGACAAAAAGCACTGGAAAATAATGAATTTCTATAAAGAGGGATCAAACTTGTGAATCATGAGTGCATATAAATACCAAAAAATACTCAAAAAAGCTTGCTAACTCGCTAACTTCTCCTTTCTGCCGTTGTCCCATATAAACCCTTACAATCTAAATAAAATGGTAAACTGACTAAGACACCTATTTGTCCTGAGGTTGAGGTTGTAGCCACATCTCCCACTGCATTTCCTGGAGTAACGCGCAAATCAAACAACATGCACCATTTGCAGACTGGGAGGTGTTTGGGGTTAGGCAGAGAGCTCGAGGGCCGCTGTAGGACACGCTGATAAATGTGACGTTGTGAAATTTTATGGGCTATTAACATGACACATCTTGAATTATCCGATAATCAGAAGGAAACAGTGATTGTGTCCAACCGTGGGACCGCTCCAACTGGCTGCTGGAATCACTGCTCATGCTTTCCATCGCCACGGTTCAGTGAAAACAAGGCTAAATGCTCTCAAGTGATAATTACAGCAAGTTCTGTCATGTCAGAATAAATATGAGCTAAACGCGTCAGGCAAAGCAAATTTTACACTTGGGGTCGAATGGAAGATTCTAACTGAGCAAGGAAAGGTGATTCTGAATGTGGTTGTGATGCAGCTAAATTATAAAATCTGTTGATCTATGAATGTTTACCTATGTTTACAGAGAAAAGGCTAAAAACAGATCATATGGGCCAGAAAACTTTATTGATGGCTAAATGCAACCCACGGATTTCCACCTCATGTTATAGGCGCCATTTTGAGGACTTCTGACCATTCTAAAGTATGCAATATTGTGTTTTGAAATTTCCACTATGACAACAACCGCTCTAATTCTTCATCGGTCTCTTGGATAGAATGGGCAATGAGTTAAAAACACTTTCTCCCCATTTCAAGAAGGTCCTAAGTTCAATTCTGGGGCTGCTGGTTTCAACTACCACTAAAAACATGGACAACAGGGTCCCCTCCTGGAGCCAGGACTCCACCGGAAAAAAAAAAGATTCTTCAGCAATAACAAAAAAGCCCCTTTTTGATTGGTCATGAATTCAAGCAGTTATACCCATGCTGCCATCACCCCAGACACTTCTCCCCAGCTTTACAACAGAAAAATTTTCCACTGGCAACACCAAAACATATTTTCTCTCTCATACCTGCTGCTCTCAGGAAGTTTAATTTCACATAACATTCTTTTGGTTATTGTTAAAGAACACGTATTCATAGTGGCATTTCACCAAGAAGCAGCAGATTTTCAATTGCATATTTTTATTAATGAAAAATTGTGACACTTTTAACCCTGCATGTTTGACACAGAGTCTGAATTCTTGGAGTAATCACAAGTAAATACAAGAAAGTGTGCGAAAATAGGTTTTTTTTTGAAAAAAGACATTTACTGACCACTTGAGCCTTAAATACTGGACAGTACAGGATCACTCAGGTTCTTATAAAAGTACATTTTACGTAATATGTCCCCTAATAATATGTTCTTATGTTTTCATATTGATTGGTTGGTTGAAGATCCATTATCTCACTATATTCATCCAACTGTACCAAATGAAATAAACATGTTCCCAACTCAAAAACAATGTGTGACTCCAGTACTAGAATTTGAAGCCATGCAGTCAATAATTATGCCAATGATTTTTTTGTAATCTTCGAAAATACCTGCATTTATTATGAAAGCATTAAGTGGCCTTTACATAATTTATAAGTGTATATTTGCACTATAGAACAGGTGTGTCTAATAAAATGGCGACTACAGAGTATATTTACGCGTCCCTTTTCACACTTCATCACCCTATTCTATAAAACACTCTGGCCTCTGTAAAAAGCCCATTTACTGCTCAAGCACCCACCCTTTCCTCCACACTCACTCCCCAGTCAACTCCCCATACTCCCACCAGGCACTTAGAATTAATCTCCCTAAAAAGCTATGAGTTTCTTCACCCTGACATCACATATGCACTGCTGGCCGTAAATCGCACTTCAAATCTCAAAAAGGTCCTTTGCTGTTCAGAAAAAACAACAACGACCCAACGCCCTCCCGGTTAATTCTTTCCTTTCACATCTTCCACTCAACACGCTCTTGTCTTTCTCTGTGATGTTCAAATAAAAAATTGTAAGTCGAGCTGATTAAAACAAATCTGACCTTGGAGAGTGTGGCTCACTTTTAAACTCACGCAACACATCATCACTTTGGTCTTGTAAAATTAGTTTTCCTGCATAAACTATATGGATTACTCCTGATGTGGTAAGTTCAGAGAAGTTTATTGGGCCTAAGATGGTGCCATGCGGGGTGCCCTTCCAATACACTCAAAAAGACACGCGAACATTGAATTTGTGGGGAACCTAAGTTGGCAGAGACTTAAAGGTTTTGTGACAGAGTAGCAGTTACCGCACGATATTGCCGTGAATGAACTCTTGGCTTCCTTACCACACATGTGCTTTTGTTTAGAGTGCTGTAAGCTTTTCGAGAAGGGAGTAAGGATGACTTTGACTTTCCGTACACAAACTTCTTAGGAAGCATTACAGAATGGTTGGAGTTTTGGATGACAACCTTAAGCTTTCTCTTTATATAAGCTTTTAGTTTCTCAGCTTCATGTAACCCAATCCATCCAGCGGGACTCCCTGCTAAACCACATCAGGCGCTGTATCCAGAAGCTGTTAGCTGCTCCAAAAACATGGCTGCAGAGCGTTACACCTCGGAGTAAGATCCCCGTGGTCTTTCATGTGGTCACAAAAAACAGTCCAAACAAGTGTCAATCTGCATATGTCTGGATATATGCCATAACTGAGATTAAACAAGTGTGACCTATACAAAACACAACCCACTTTATTTTGATACATAATCATTTTACAGCCAAACGCAGTCAAGGTCTATATAATAGTACGTACTATAGTATGACAGCAGTATAGTAATGTTTTGGTCTACCATCATTGTTAAAGCAACAGTATGTAGCCTTTTTTTACATCAAAATACACTTAAGTAAAAGTATTTTTTTTAATTTTTATTTTGAATGTTTCTATTGCAGCAAAAAACGTGTGTCCTTGCATGTGATGAATTGCCTCTCCACAAACAAACCTGACTCTTATTTGGTCTGGAGGAGGGCCTCCTCCTGCTTGTTTCCATAGAAATCTTGTTTCTTTATCTATAGTTTTCCACAGTATGGCATAATTCATATCTATCTCCATGGAGAATGTTCCAAAGTGTGGTTTTAACATTCTGTTTCCATGGAATCATGCAGGTGCCACTTCCAGAAAGTTACATACTGTATCTTTAACAGCTAAAAACTTTGTGTCTTGGATGAAATGTCATAGATGTTGTAGAAGCATAAATATCCCCGTCTGATGTTACTGTAAATGAGCTTAAGAGTGTGAGCACGCCTCCACAGTCTCCATCTTGTGCCTGAGGGTAAGGCTTTTAGGTCTTGATGAATCACTTACTACCAGTAATGTTTGGCAATCAGATGGAGCCCTTCCAGCTTAAAGTTGTTGTGTCCTGTTGAATTAAGTTATTTAGTTTTATAACAGGTGGCACATGAACTGCTTGTCAGGACACATGTAAAGTATTTTGCATCTTGTCTTTACAGAGAAGGCACACAGCCGTGTTATTTTACAGCAACATGAATCTGGTGAATTGCACTAAACAATGCTGAATAAATTGCGTTTTCATTGCTTTTGAAAACTTGTTTTTACAGCTGCCTCACCAATATATTGACAATTTGTTTGATTTTTTATTTTTTTTAAATAAAAAACAAAACAATCATAATAGATTGGCCATGCTTTTCATTTCTTAATCCACTTGGCCTTTCCCAGCTCTCCTCCAGCTGACTTCAGAAAACGTGGGCTCGCTCAGGGTCTTAAAGGAGACATACTATGCACTATTGTTTCACCATATTAGAATCATTTTCCATTCTCATTTTCTAACTTGAAGTTGTATTCATCGTGACTCATGCATGTTTGAGTAATCTCTATTCTCTTGTTTTAAAAATGCCCAAAGGTGGTGCAAAAGTTGTCACCTCACCTACCACCCATGCACGCCCACTGCTCTCTTTTTTTTTTAAAATGGTGATATGGGATTTAGCAGTGTTGCATAGCCATTTTGTTTTGATCAATATCGCAATTTAATGGGACGCGACACATTTTCCATAAGATGAGATGAGATATGAGATAAGATCCATGAGAGCAAGACTAGTAGTAGTAGTAGTAGTAGTAGTAGTAGTAGTGTAAACTTCAGTTTTCAATTTTGGCCTCACATTTATTTATTTATTTACACATGGAAAATCTCACAAGCTATTTTTTCCCACGCATGCATGATCTTGTCCCTATAGAATAAAGATCCTCTGGCCTCACAGAACATAACTATAGTGCATATGTCTTCTTTAACAGCTTGCAGGTATGTTACTCACTTTACAACATGGTGCCTGTGTAAACCGTGCCTGTTTCCCATCACAGTGTAGGTAGCCCGCTCTCTGCTGTGTGTGGTATTGGGAGTAACTGTCAGTATTTCTGCTAAACTGATGATGCCCAGTGGCTGTGCGCACATGACGGCTTGTGTCAGACCACCCAGGATCACTGCTGGTGGGCCCATAGGGATGAGTGTATATGTGGATATTAGTTATGCGTGCACACGGCACTGAAAAGCACCACAGGACTCTTAATCATGCGCAACTGACAGAAAAGACACCGTGGCTCAAACAAACCAAAATTGCGAGAATGTTTATGAGATTAACGTGAAATGATGTGTTCCACTGCCGTAATCTCACCACAGATAAGTCGTTATTATCAAGTCTTAACTCAATATTTGTTCGTTCAATTGATTTGTAACGTGCCTCCAATATCAACACAGAGCTTTGGGGGTCCTGGGTTTTCTCACTCAACTTAATTATGTAAGTTTTAAAAATGCAAGCTAAGCATTTTCCAATTTTAGTACCGTATAATTTAACTATTACGAGGTTTGCTGTAAAAATGTAGCAATGGTCTGACAGCTCACCATGGCGATTAATATGTTTGCTGCGTATTTGCAAATTAGTTTAAAGTAACTGTAATATGAAATATGACAGATGCTTAAATTAATTGTAACATTTCTAAAAAAAATTCCCAAATTTTTATGAACCTTTTTAAGTTTTGCCGTGACAGTAAATCTAACAGCAACTAGCATGGTAATTTGCGATTGATTGGTTGATTGATTTAGATGCAGACAGCAGGCAGCTGGCACATTTTGACCTTAAGAGCTGCTTATGCAATATATCTGTGCAGGGATAAGACAAACTTTGCTCAAGTACATGGGATAAAATTGGGTACAGTGCCTTTAATAAGCATTAAGTGTTTCATAAATACCACCTAATAGCTTAATAATCAAATTTTAATATCAGTTACCACTTTATAATCGACTAAGATGTGGTTCGTAAAGTACAGTGTTGCTTTTCTTAAAAAGAAAAAAAAAAAAAAAAAAATCCAGTTACTTTTTAAAATTGGACCTTGCATTTATGAGGATTAATAATTTTTTTTTTTTTTTTTTTTTTCAAATCCAAAATCTTAAATCTCAATTTCTACCTAAAAACACAAATTGTTTGCACCAAGTTATAACTACAGCAGCTGTTTTACAATGTCTCTAATGTAAACGTTCAAACTCACTTTGATTTGTCATCTTGTAATTTCCCATGTTTTTGAACTTTTTGGGCCTAAAGACATTTAAGCGCGATGACGGAGGCACACCTGTCTTTAGATTCCCTTTTGCCCCGTGAGATGAAAGCTTTAGGTTTTATCAAAGAGATTCCTGCCCTTAATGTCGGTATAGGGGAAGGCCAAAGAGCGGACACTGCTTAAAAACAACCCCTGCCAGATTCTCACAAGTCAGCCTTTAAACTTTTCACCTGACGACATTAGAGAACGCGAGAGGAAAAAGTTTACAGAAGTGGACATTTGTTTGTTTTTCTTTGAGGCGTACCTGTTAGAACTCATTTTTATCTCGCTCTGGCCTTCAGAAAGCTGTGAAGATTTGATCAGTGTTTCCTTTGCGTTCAGAACAGCTGAATAAAGCCTGTGCACATGTGTTAGCTGATGCCGTCGATGATAATGCTGTTCTCTAGCTGCAATATTTGAAACAGAATTGAAATCACAATTTTAAAGGTGCTCTACCTGATTTTTACCATCTTAAAAACGAGTTCATTTTAAACGGTTTGCAGTGATCCAAACTTATTTCTCACTTACCTTTTACATTCCGAACATCCTGATTATTCACCGCAATGAGTTTATAAGCACTTTTCACAGCTTTCAGAGAGCAGTGTGAAGTTTTGCAGTCACAGTAACTAGCATGCTAACCCGCACTGCCTGATTATCGGACATTAAAATGCTTTCTAACTAGTTGCAGACATATTTATGACCTCGAGAGCTGCTTATACAATATATCTGTACTGGAGCAAGGCATGTTTTGTGCACATACATGAGAAAAAATCTGGTACAGGGCCTTTCATTTACTCAGTGAAGATTTAAATGTGCTATGTGACTTTTCGAGACCTTTTTGTCTCTGTTATTGTTTTCTCTGGAATACCCCACAGTATAGCATTAAAGGTATCTGTCTCACATCTAGGTATTTTTATTGGAAAGCAAATCCCTTGAAAAACATGCTTTTTTTTTACTCTGAGCAGCACCGCCTCTTCACAGATCTCACATGTAACTGCCTGGTGAAGACGTACTTGTCACTAGGGAGATAGATATGTAAAATGCCATACTGGGGAACATTCCACGCAACGTAATATCATCTATCACGTAAAAAAGTGACTTAGTGCACCTTCAATGTCCTGTAGAAAATAAAATATTCCATGTTTGGGTTTTATATGTGATTACATTCATTGTGCTTGAGACATTTTTTTTTCCAAAAGCATGTGATGTCATGTGTTAGATCAACATGTATTAAATAATGCATTCTTTTCTGAAATGTTTGTGTTCTTGGATGTAAACACTGATAATAAAAAAAGATTCACAATTTTTCACTCTTATTATCTCCCTGTGTTAGCCACATGTTGCACATCGCACACCCTTTAACCATGTGTTGTCCGGTTCTATGTTCAGACTCTTTATGCAGTATGCTGTGTACTGTTTGTTTGCAGACGTGGACGAGTGTGCGACAGGGAGACACTCGTGTGGTTCGGAGCAGACATGTGTCAACACCAGGGGCTCGTTCACCTGCCAGTGTCCCCAGGGCTACCAGAGGAGCGGGGAACACTGCACAGGTGAGGCACCCCCGCTATTCAATACGACACACGATACATGGCTCACGATATAATACTATCATCAATACATTGCACATCAGATCCTGCAATACATCACTATTATTTAAGAACCAAATACATTGTAACAGGTGCATTTCCACTACCAGGGCAAAACTGATATGAAATACACCCAGGACTGACAGTAGTTCAGTTGGTAGAGTGTTTGTCCACTGATCCAGAAAACTGGGAGTTCAAATCCCACTCTTGACATAAACATCATTGGTAGAGCGGTCAGATCCACTGACCCATAGGTTGGTGGTGTGATTCCAGGCCCCACAGATGAATGCTGCCTTTTGAGTGCCTTGAAAGTGGAAAAGCTTTACATAAAAATGTGACCATTTACCATTTAAATAATCAAAACAGTGAATATGTCAAATGTATTGCTTAACAAGTTTCCTTTCTCTATACAAGCAATACAATTGTAGCACTGGCATAAAATAAATATTAAAAAAAAAAAACCCTCATCACCTACATTGATACAGCAGCCCTCGATAACGATACTGTATCACCAAAGTTAGTATCATGAAATATATGTAGATATTCTGATTTTAGCATAGCCCTATAGAATAGTGACAAACATGCACCAGATTGTGCTGCAGGACATATTAAAGGCAACATGTCCACTTAGGACTGGGCAACACGGTAATAATAAACTGTACTGTGATCTCATTCCTGTAACAACATGCTATTTTGGTACAACAGTCATATCGCAGTTCAAACATTTTACCAGTTTAAAGAAGCTCTATGGTCAAACAAAGACCATTGTCCTGCCCACTCCTACTATTGGTCAGCCTCAGTGATTGACAGGCAAATTTACCCAATAACAATGAAGTGTTGACTTTCAGAAAAGGCAGAAGATTTTAGTTACCTCTACAAGGCAATGTAAAAATGCAAAGTTTACACGTGATAAAATCTAAATCATGATCTGAGGAAGATAATCATTTTTTGGCACATCGCCCACCCCACGTCTACCTCTCTGCCTAGAGCCTAAAAAAAATATATACATATTTACTGAGGTTTTCATCAAAACCAGAGTGCTGATGATTGAATAATAATGTAATGTAATAAAGTAATAATATTACAAAAAGGAAAATCTGAAAAAATAAAATAAATCCCACTTATACATCATGTAATAAAAGCAAACAAATACAATATAAATAAATGTAATTTAAATTCTAGACATTTTACATAGCATTGTATTTGTATATCAGTTAATACAAAAGCTACTAATAAGATTACTACTTTTTGTCCAATCAGGCTTAATGTTTCTAAGAATCATGGTTTTACCTGCCTGACACTTTCCCAGACAGTTGATTCTCTGTCATGGTGGAATATCACAGTGACAGAAAGGATTTAGTGGGCGGGGCTAAAAGTTCAAATTAAAACATGTTCCCGACTCATTGTTCAAAATCAGGTACAGATCAAAATGTTACTGCTTTCTTGCTTCTCACTGTGGGAATATGTCACATTTTACACATAAGTTACAGTAACTGAGTACCAGTAGATTTAACTCATTTCTAAAATGCATGGCTGGCTGAAGTTTTGACTGACATGTTACTATTGTGCAGATAAAGACGAGTGCTCTCTGACACATTACTGCATGCACCGCTGTGTCAACACTCCGGGCTCGTACTACTGCGAGTGCAATGTGGGCTACAAACTGGCCAGCAACAACCACAGCTGTGTGGGTAAGTCACATGACACCGGCGGTAGGTAAATAGGTTTGTGTAGTTTACCTATGCATATACCTAAAACCTCTGGCTAGTCTGGTAAGAAGTAAGATTCTCCATGGACTAGCACCAAAGTATATCTGACATGTTAGTGCCATATGAACAATCTCACACTCTGAGGACTTCAGGGACCAGCCTCCTGGTGCCCAGAGTCAGGAGTAAACATGGAGAATCAGCGTTTCAGTTTTCTGCAGTCTTCCTGAAGATGTGAGGCAGGCCTCTACTTTGACAATGTTTAAATCCAGGCTCAGAACAGTTCAGCTTTGCATATGATTGAAAGGTTTATTTATGTTTTGATTTGTTACATTGTGATTTTAATGTCTTTCTTATTCTGTAAAGCAGTTTCAATTACTTTGTGTTTGAACTGTGCTATATAAATACTCTTGCTTTGCCTTGCCTTGCCTAGGATTAAGTAAGATTAATCCAAATTGGATCGAAATCACAATATGAATGGAAGCAATTTGCAAACTGTAATGGCTGCAATTTTTTAAGTACCATAATTTTCTTGACAAACAACAAAATATCCAGTCTTATTCTGTATAAGACTGTTCAGCCTGTAGTTTAGGTCTGTACAAACATGTTCTGAAATGCGATACTTGTATTAGTTTGTCACTTCACATTTCAGTCTTTTTGTCAATTCTTCTGGACACGTTGAAAATATGAACTTTTAACTGAATCCTACTGTTAAAGTCACGATCGCAATTTGATATTTACAAAAAGTGGCTATACCAAACCACAGTTTAAAAACCATTACCCTTGAAGCTTGCAAAGGAGGTTATTTGTGAATTTCTAGTCCAAAGAATCACTCAAACTGTGTAAAAATCATAAGTGCAACATCAGTATGGACTCGAGAGCTTACAACATGCCCATGGTAAGAAACATTTGCTTATCCATTAGGAGTAGGACGAGAGAGAATTCCGACGTGATGAGAGACAAAATTAGGTCTGCAAAAACGAGACACGTTGAGTTTTTGATATAATTTATAGTCAATAAATTTTGTGGTTCAGTTCGAAAAATTTCCATTCATTTTTCACATAGACTTTTCAAAAAATTCAAATATTAAAAGCTCAAATGCATCGTGGAGGCTAACCAGCTATGTCCTAACTAATATTCATAACATAACGTGATATTTTAAGTCCAAAAAGGCTGTTTCAAATGCAAGATTATGTGAAATGCTTTAATAATAACTCAGCAATTTTTAAGTTTCAGAAACAGATTTTAAATAAAATTCTAGGTCTTGTGGGTCATTAGTTACCACCTGATTATCCCCGAGCGAGGTTTTGAAGTTTTAATATTGGTGTTTTTTTATGATGTCATAATCCCAGATGGGAACAGAGTAAATTTTTCCTATTGATTACATTGTACTTTGCCATGAAATAAACTCATTGTATAACATAAGAATCGGAGTTTTAACAATATTCATTTTAGTTGCCATCCATCTGTATTAAATATTATCGGCCTATAGAATATTGTGAATATTTTTTGTGAAAAGTCTATGAGGAAAATGAATGGGAAGTGTTGTTTTCCGGAGCTGCGGGGTGGGTGGTCACTGTTGCTCTCCATTATCCACGCATACATAAATTAGAAGAAACATATTGTCTAGTAGACCGACAGACATTACACGAGAATTACATACTATTTGACACGTGTAATAATTCCTACTGATTTTATTTGTCCCAGATGTGGACGAGTGTGACGTGCAGAGCCCCTGTCAGCATCACTGCTTCAACCTGCTGGGCTCCTTCCTGTGCCAGTGTGAGCAGGGCTTTGAGCTGGCCCATGACTCCGTCTCATGTCAAGGCAAGTCCACTGCTCACCTGTGCTCTGAACTCTGTGTGTGTCATGTGTGAACACGGGTGCCAAATATGTGCTCCTTTGTACAGACGTTGTAGGTGAATGTGTGTTTGTGTGCAGATCTGTATTCACATTCCTCATGTGTATTATTTATGTTCGTTTTCCCGAGCAGACATTGACGAGTGCAGTTTCTCCAGCTACATGTGTCAGTACCAGTGCATCAACACGGCCGGGAGCTACTCTTGTGAGTGTCCAGAGGGCTACCAGCTACAAGGGAACAGACTGTGTCAAGGTAAGAGGAAGCATTCAGATCTTCACAATAAACGATACTTAAACGCTTATTATGTTTGAGGAATGTTCCGCTATATGGCATGAAAAGTAACTATCTTGCATTCATTCCATTTGTATTGCTCAACATACCTGGGATGCACCGATACTGATACTGTAATCGGCCACAAAATACAGTGAAAAACATGCATTCTTACTGTAGGCGTGCCTAGACCTGTCACAATAACACATTTGAAGCACATTATATTGCTATAGAGATGTATTGCGATAAACGATAATATTGAAAAGCATGATAATCCCAGTAAAACCGCTTTTAAATATATATAGTATCATTAAAAATCCTGAGCTGCAACAGAATGAACCAATAATAAGCCATAGGGTTATTTATTCTACCAGCCAGGGCTCAAATATGACCTCATTACATAAAAAAATAGCAAAAATGTCCCCACTTTTGCAAAGAAATTGACACACGATAAATACTGACCCCCAAAAAATATTGCGCCAGCTTTCATATATTAAATGATAAGTTGATATAGTAATCATTGTGACAGGCCTAAGTGTGCCTCTCCACAGATCTGACCTCTAACTAAGCCATGCTACTTGCTTGTCTCCATGGAGATAGATGTTTAATGCCATACTGTGGACTATTCCAGGCAACACAATAATATTTCCACTGGAGACAAGCCTTCAACAGAAATGTTAATTAGTGCGCCTTGAAACATGCATGAATGAAAAAACATTTATGAAAAACTTTATATAATGATTTCAATATTTGTTCAATCTGTCATCTTTAATTTGTTCCTCATAAATTCCCATGCGTGTCCGCTGGCCCTCCTCTCCCCTCTGCTTTGAAGATGACTAAGAACAACCCCATCACTCTCTCTTTAAAGTTCTAATAAAAGCACTTCTAACACAAACCAGCTCCTCTACGACGGACCGCCAAGGCTCGGCAGCACAGCCCGAGCGCAGTAGTCTTACCCCCTCTGTGAATCCACACGCATTGCACCGCTCTCCTCAACTCCATTTATTTGAAGCCTTTGAAGCAAGATGTTATTTTTCCCTCCCCCTCCCCACTCAGGTGCAGCTTTTATAAGGGCCACTCATGAATCCAGCGGGTTGTGTCACTGCAGTCTTTGGGGATGAATCCGGGCTGCTGTGCCAGGAATAGCCCATGCGGTTTAGGTTGTGTTTGATGGGGGCTATTTTGGAGGCGGGAAGGCCAGCGGGAGGGGTAGCTGTGGACTCTATGGGGCTTCCCTCTGCTCCAAAACATGCTCCCAAGTGTTTGGACCGGGACTCAGGGCTCTTATCTGCTTATTGTAATCCATTTAAACCAGTATTGTGTGTGTCTCCAAAGAGGTGCTCTGGTTAGGGTGGACTTAGCTTTGATAAATCCTTCTTTCTTACTTACTGTCTACAATCTGTCTCATAGATTCACTGTATTGTGATGATAGTATTTTACTTGTGATCCAATACACAACCATATTGTGCTTAAATTCTACTTGAGGGAGGAGTGAATACATGTTACATACAAATGTGCTCCACTGTAAATTATACTGTTTCATTGAATTATGTGAGGCTGCAGCTCCCAATTATATTATTGTTATCGATTAGAGAGTGATTGCTTGCATACATTTTTATTGTATATTATGACTTGTGTATATAGCCATACACATCAGTCATAATTGCCATGTGATTCCAAAGCCATTTATCATGCCCTTCACAAAGTGACAGCTCCTGGTGGTGACAGAACAAGTTGGCAGTGGCCCAAACACCATGGGCAGGTCATGTGGTCAATAACTCCTAATTGTCCGGGTAATTGGGATCAGAGTGGGGCAACAGTGGCTCAGTGATTACAGCACTCATCCACCACCAACAGCCCGAAAATCGATTCCAGACCAAGTTCTGTTTTTGTGCTCTTAGGTCCAACGATTCACTGACATTGCCTAGCATGAGTGTGGTTTGCAGATGAATCACTGGTAGTGGTCAGCGATGGTGCATATTGGCAGCCTCACTTCTCTCAGTCTGCCCCAGAGCAGCTGTGGCTACAATAGTAGCTTACCACCACCTGGAGTGAATGAATAATGACTACAGTCATTTGAGGGGCTTTACAGAAGCCTGTAAAGCACATTACAAGTGTAAGGCCTTTTATTATTATTCAGCAGCTTTTCTGCAGACATCTGGTCCTGGGTTTTTGTTTTAGTGAATTTACTCAAGTCACATGACTTCAATTATATATAAAAACATTTCAGTAACACATACATTATAATTCATCAAGTCTGTTTACAAGCGTAACTATAACAACAGTTACACATTCAGTGTGTCAGAACAGCAGCTGTAGCACAAATCACCTGCAGATGTTTTTCAGTGAACAGAAGACACACACTGTTTAATATGCACTCATTTAATCAACTGTTCGATTCGTCTTTACCAATCCCCCAGATATCAACGAGTGTGAGATGGGGACTCACAACTGCCAAGAGGATGAAATGTGCTGGAACTATTATGGAGGCTTTCGCTGTTATCCCAGAAATCCCTGTGAGCCGCCCTACACCAAGAGCTCGGAGAAGTGCGTCCCTGTGTTTGTGTCTGTATAATCAGCCATAGCCACAATTTCAGTGCTTTAGTTGTAATAGTTGCTCTGTTGCAGTCGCTGTATCTGCCGCTCCACGACTGATTGCCAGAACCTCCCTCCCTCCATCGTCTACAAGTACATGAGCATCCAGGCCGACCGCACCGTGCCAGCCGACATTTTTCAGATTCAGGCCACCAACATGTATGCCAACACTCACAATACCTTCAGGATCAAAGCTGGCAACGAGGGAGGAGAGTTCTTCCTCAGGGTGAGTGGAGCCGAGCGCTGTCATGACTCTGTCTCTTATGTTGGTGGATATGACATCTTTAAGATATTAACCTCTCACACTGCCCCTTGCACTCATATTCAAACTCATACAGAAGAGTGATAGCTTTGTGAGTATCACACTTGTGGGTGAGGACACAATCACAGGGCTAACACTTTGTTACCTTGTGTATCAAGATTCATTCTTGTGATATTTGTATAGAATCCATCTCAAACCACTGCTGCTGCATTTGGGCTCAAATACACCAGTGGACTGGACCGATCCAACCAATCACAGTGATTAAGGGCAGAGGTCAAAAGATGAAGCATCCTAACCAGCCCCAAAAATGATGCTAACGGATGTAAATAGACCTGAGGAAGAGTTGAGTGTTGAGGAAATTACTTTGTGGCATTTAGGTAGTCATTCAAGGTTACATACAAGGGCTACCTCTAAAGTGTGAGGTCGTAAGGTATACCTGACATCTGATGAGAAAATAATAAAGTTATATAAATACTGCTGGTAAAAAGACCAAACTGCAGATATAGTATCAAATACTAAATGCATACTTTGAAACCGATGTTTCAAACTGGCACTTTGTAATATGTAAGTGTAAGATGTTAGTGTAACATCATATTGACATATGGTGTGAGCAAGACCGTTATTACAGTTGAAAATCAATAGATTTGTGCATTCATAAATGCATCTGCTCACTGTTATTGCTGCAGCTTAGTTTAGATTATTGTCAGCTAATTCTGTAAGACTTTTGGGAATTTCACATTAATTTTGTATGACCGGCTAACTGTGACAGCTAGATGGTAAAGACAAAATTATATTATATACTTATTATTATATTATTTTGGCATTGTTATAATTCCCCTGTAGCCAAGAATATAGTGAACCAAGACCACAAGTAGGGAAACTGTAACTACAGTTCTATGAGAATTTCAAAGTGTGCGCATGCTCTATCTACTCATATATATGTGTTTTGTTTGTTTGCAGAGATCCAGTAGTGTGAGTGCCATGTTAGTGATGACCAAGCCTCTGTCCGGCCCGCGGGAGTGTGTCGTGGACCTGGAAATGGTCACGCATCACATGACCATGAATTACAAGACCAGCTCTCTGCTCCGGCTCACCATTATCGTGGGCCCCTACCCCTTCTGAGCTCTTTTCTAGTACAAAACAGCAAAAGCCTGTCACGAAGCAAGAGTTAACTTACTGTACATATGTTTACATTGTGTGAGGCTGACGATGTGTTCATAAGATATCTTTTCCTGAGTCAAAAGCTTAAGAGGAAACAATGGGTTCATTCACACTTGTCTTGTTTTGTTTCTGGTTTGAGCCCAGTTTAGTCCTATTGTAGACTTGGTTTAGTTCTCTTCTGTCCTGGTTTAGCCCAGATCCACTTCCGGGTTCAGTCCCAATTTAGTCCCACATTCATGTTGTTTTTGGGCAAGTGTGAATGCAGCCCACCACAAGAACAGTATAAACCTACTACAATATGAGCACTTTAACCTGACTGACATTTTGAAACTCGATTCAAGTAGAAGTACAAAGTAGAGGTCTGAGAAATTACTCAAGCCAGACTTAAATATACACATTTGGAAAACACACCTTATGAACGCAGACGGGGTTTTAAATGTACTGCTACAAAACAATCCTATTGACATCCATTCAAATACCTAAGTGCCCCAATCATTTCTTTGAGCCGTATGCATTCATTATTCAAAAGGTCTTTTATTTCAGCCTGACAATGCAGTTTGAGTGGCAACATGTTATATACCCGCTTCAGTTGACTGAGGTTCTAAGCTTTGTTGTGCAAAAATGTACATAGGTAAATTCTTCATATTTACGTATACAAAGTATTTGAGGAGTGGTATTCACTAGTGTACTTAGTGAAACACTGAGGAGTTTATATGTACATAATTTACTACAGAATATATGTGTGTGTGTAGTATGCTGGTATGTTGGTTCAAAAGCTTTAAAGGTGCACTATAGCCTATAGTTAACATCGGTTCCCTTTGGAGCAGATTGGTATGATCCTATCAGTTTTGACTGTCTTAAATGAACCATACCAGTCCATTTTAAGGGTCAAAAACAAACTACTCGTTGTGCTAGCTCCCAAAGGGGTCTAGCCCTCTTTGGTTTCAGGGCTGTTAAGGAGGAGTTGTTCTCTGCAACGATATGATTGTATGAGAGAGAATACAGAGTGTGACTTAAACAAGACAGCAAAAGCAGATACAAGCATAATCATTTTTCAAACACTGACTGCCTTATTCCGAGTGATGGCAACTTACATGCTAATTGTCGATGTGTTTAGCATGAAGGGTCTCTGTCACCTGCTTGTCTCCATAGAGATGTTTTTGTTTTGCATGAGATGTTGCATTCATTTGATCTTACTTGCGTTTTTAAATCATAGATGCTTAACTCCTTGAAAAAACTTGCCACAGATCTGACCTGTAACTTGGCCTTGTGGCATCACCTGTTTGTTAAAGCTAAACTGTGGGACATTTTTGCAAAGCAATAACATCCAAATGACGGATCCTCCTCCATAAAAGTGCCATAGTGCACCTTTAATATGTGTGTGTGTTGCTTGCGTGACTGTGTGAGTGCTGGGAGAGGGAAAGAGTGAGTGAGTTGACTTTTGGTGGATGCGGTCTGTTTGTGTATGCGCGCTGTGCCAGCCTAACAACCAGCGGTCAGAGGAGCAATAACACTGAGGGGCAGAACACGCAGAGGAAATAAGGCCTGGGTAGCACTTGGCACCACTCACCTTGGCTCCGGGCATGCTGGGTGCCAGGCTGGTGCCGCTGGATGTGGCACAGGGGGATTGCGTGAGCCAGAGGGTTACAGAGCTGTGGCTGCTGGTTTGTTTGAGTGTTAACATGGTGCCACCACAAGTTTGCCAAACGGAGAGATTTCGCACTAACTGCTTTCACCTTTCATTACTCCAGATTACTAAAACATGAACTCTGCAGAGATGACAAATGTAATGCAAATGTAAGCACTCTTGTTTAAACTATGAGTGAGAAAAAGTGCCTTAAAACTGATTACACTTTTAGTATGATTTTTTCAATGGAACACATGTTGCTGTGTTTTACAAGAGGCCAATGCAAAATACCCGAATAAGAATCTGCTTGTTTGATTTTCTACTGTTGATATTCCATATACATGTATAGTAATTGCTTAATATGGCACATTTGACAAAAAGACCTCTGCATTAGCTTTGTCCTTAGTTAGGATTCACACCAAAGATATATGTGTTCGCTTTTATAAAAAACACATTTTCTATTGAAACAAAGTGTATATTTTTTACCTGTATCTTCAAATGATTGTATGCTTAAGACCAAAAATTGTAATGTTAAATAAACTTCTATGAATACAGTTATATAAATGCGTTCAACTTATTTTCTAGATTTCCTTGCAGCTTTATGTAAGGGAAGGTGTGGCTTAGAGGTTAGTGTTTTGTCAACAAACACAAAGCACAAAGGTTGGCAGTTCGCTCCTCGCTCCCACCAGTGCATAGTACCGTTGTGTCCATGGGCAAGACACTTCATCCACCATGACAGTCCATGAATGTGATGTGAGAGGCCAATAGCTGCCATGTTTACCCAAAACAGTTACAGGACGGGTTAGGTTACTATACAGGTCTCTTATCGCCACAGAGATTTGCCTGTCATCATGAAGGTGTTTGAAGCTGGAATATACCAGCATTAACATATATATATATTGCATTTACTCCATTATAAGTGTTTTATTGCTTGTAAAACACCTTGCAAAAGCATTCTCAATGTGAGTGGACTCCTGTAACTTGGCCTGGTGCCATCACCCTGCTCGTCTCCATCGGGATAGATAATTGGAACATTCCAGGTAAAACAGTAACACTTCCATGGAAACAAGCAGGTAGCGGACTCTTTACCATGAAGTTACATACTGTGCAAATTTAAGCTTGTGAAAAGTAGATCCAGCTTGTGTGACATGCTCCACCGCTCTGACCAGCACTTCAGGGACGGCGCTGAGTGATTTCATCTGAATGTAACCATGACAAATGCAGTGAACAAGATGCCCTGGCCTATCTATCATATTAAAGGGCTCTGCGGGGGATACAGTAATACACTAGTGTTGAGGCAATGCGGGCTTAGGGACAGGCTTGTGGCGGCAGATTGGACACTTAAATTGGAGGGGAGTGGTTTTATGGTAAGTTGTTACTCAATCTTCTCCTGCTCCTGTCTATACAGCTTTAGTCAGAGCGGTAAGATGATCCATGATGTGTCATTGTTCCCTTAACCCCATCCGCCATTTTGGCTCAGTGGACCCTTGTTTTGCTGTCCGTGCATGATCCAATACTGCTTACTCACCACAATGTCCCAACAGTGTCCCCCCTGTTCTTGCAAGGAATATTCCGATCATTATAATCTCCCTCCATTAATCAGAATTATGTTTATTATACAGATGAGAGTGCACGATGCTGGCTAAAGATCTTACATGAGTTAAAAATGAAGTACAGTAAGTTGTGTAACTTACTGATGCAATATGGGACATCTGTTTTTCATTGTTGGTTTCAAATTGTTTTGGAATCAGGCAGAGATGTTGCCGAGTCAGCTTGTAGAACACGGTTTGTGAGTTAAATGCCAAACAAGGGTCCAAAAACGATGAATGGAGAGGAAGCCCGCTACTACAGTTACAGTTACTACACACACAGCAGCTTTCCATTGGGGTTATTCACTCCACACTAAATGAGTAGCTAGGTAACACATTTGGGCTGCTGTCATGAGCTGGAATAACAGGTCAAAACACTTGCTGGAACAGTCCCGTTATACTCTATTATAATTTCTCATTTCCTTGCATGATTCTCTATAATATTTCCCAGAACCCTTACTCAGAAGGCACTGGTGCTCCACAGGGCTGTGTACTGTCTCCCCTGATCTTCTCCCTGTACCCCAACTACTGCACCTCTAGCATCAACTCAAGTTTGCAGATTACACCACCCTCATCGGGCTCATCTTGGATGGCTGAATGGTTACCCAGTGCAGTGACAACAAGCTGACTGACATCCCCATCAGAACCGTGATCTTCTTTTGCTTCCTCTGCAACACCATCACCCAGGACCTCAAGTAGGAGTCCACAATCTTCTCCCTCAAGACAGCTCAGCAGAGGACATACTTCCATCACGGGCGTCCCACAGCCAGGGACAGACAGACACTGCAGCAGAGCATTGTGCACTCTGCTGAGAAGATGATCGGCTGCAGCCTCACATCTTTCCAGGACTTCACCAGGACTCAGGAGCAAGGAGGTCGGAGCACAGTTGATTTGTTTTAACGCAACCCATTTCCTGAAGTGACATAAACTAAAATCCAACACAGCTTTTAGTGATTCAGCCTTTGTTCAGTTCTTGCTTCTCACGCTGTCCGTTTCAAATCTCATTAAAGTGAACATATTACATTTTATATAAGCTCATAACCATGAAATATAGGCCCACATATTCCAAACCATGACTCTTAACAATTTACTGCTCCGCTTAATTCTCTTTGAAGCCGGTGACCAGGCTCTCCCTCTGCGCTGTGCTGTGGGTGAGTGTCCGAACAGGGTGAAGTCACTTGTTAGCACTGGCAGCAGGACCCAAGGGTGGCACAGGGGCATGAAGGGTGACACATAGACCCATAGCCACACTGCTGCTGTAATTGCTCTCGGATAGTTCACATGGGGTGCACTGGTGCCGCTGAAAAGAGTTTGTGAGCATGTGCCAGGCAGTAAACAGTCCCCTACCACCGAGGCATTTGGAAAAGCTGTCAGTCAGGGTGAAAAATGACTCCCGGAGCTCCATACCTGTGTGATTACATTGGCTAATTACAGTGTGGAGCAAGGGTGGCTGAGCGAGACAGGCCTGCGGGGGCAGTGTAATTATATCTTCACAATTAATAGTTGGCTGTAACAGAGGAGTGTGCTGTACTCTGACACAGCTAACTGTTTTAGCGCGGCGGAAAGCCTTTGAATGTGACATAATTACAAAGGCAAACATGATATACACAGATCATCATTATGTGTGCGCAACTGAACTGTAAACCACACTTACTCCAGTATGACAAGTTCATCTGGCACATTAAGCTGTCTCTCTTAGCGCTGTGGCTAATCAGCAGGAGCATGACTCATCATATTTCTATCAAGCATTTTGGAGTTTGCAGCCTTTTTGTACATCAGCATATACAAGTATAGCTTACACAAAGAGCAGCAGAACATAAGGACTTTTCACAAGTCAAATTGACCCTCTGACCGTAAAGGTGAATTTTGATCATATTGGTTTACACAGCTTGTGGTTTTAGGCAGTGGGTTTTTAGTGAGCGAGTCTTTTAGTGAGCAAGTCTTTTAGCGAGCGAGTCTTTTAGAGAGCTAACCTCCAGTAGCTACAGTCTTGTAAACAGTAGCTGAAGGTGCGTGGGGTAATCAGACACGCCCTTATGTTGTTAGGATATTACCTGTGTAGGAGTGCAGTGGTTTACAGCTGGTATTTGTAAATCCATCTGGACTTAAAGCTGCATTACCCAACCTCTCTGTCTAAGAAGTAGTTCTGTGCTAGTCTAGTGGCACAATTCACATATGTGAAAGTATCATATAGACAGCATGACTATGTGATGAATGAGAAATTCAACACACAAGACTCGTGCTCTCTCATAAAACATAACAGAGGCGTCTTCTGACCAATCATTACTGATCGTATTTTTGTGATAGCTTGGACAAGATTCGGGAGAGCTTAAATTTTGGGATTCTGAATTTTTCGAGAAGTCTGGTCACCCTAGCCATAGGCTCGAGTTTGTGAGAGGAAGGAACAAGCTAGATCAGGGACACTCAACTGGAGGTCTGCGGACCACCAGGGGGTGCTGGCGGACCAGAAAGTTAGAAAATAAAATTGCATTTTATGTCAATGTTCTTCAAATTCGTCTGCCTTGTCTAGCTTCTGATTTGCATTTGACTGAAACCCTTAATATCCCATTTAATACAGACGGGAGTCTCAGTACAACATGAAAACAAAATGTGAGTCTACGCAAACAGGAAACTTTCCCTTCAAAGACACGTGCAACGTGCAAATTACTGCATGCGGCTTTTCTGCAGCAGTGCTCGCATTGGTGACTTTGTCTGTGTCTGGACACACAGAAGGGTTGTATGACAGAGCTTGGGGTACACACACAGCAGACACCTAGTAGCAGCAAAATCATAGACTGTATAAAGAAGTGGACTAAGTCAGTGTGACATCACCCATAGCGTTTGGCTCCAGCCAAATGAAGCTTATCGAGACTCACAGGTATAGGGGTGAATTTGGAGCCGAGTTCCATATTTGGAATTCCATCCGCGAGTATCATGGCAACCAAAGAGCCAATCCAGAGCAAAGCTGTTGAAGATAATGCCCCTTCCCGTCCGCAGCGCTGTTTTAGCAGGGAGCAGGCACCTAGCAATGCTGTCAATCAAACCTGTTGCTAACGCTCACTGGAGTGACCTAGGGGAAAGAAAGTGCGTGATTTCTCTGTTATTAATGTTTATATCTTGATTTAAGGGCATAAGAGCAAAATAATCATCAGGTAGAGCAGGTTAATATGAATATTTTAAGATCAAAATGACGAACCCAACAGCAACAGTTACGGAGATGGGGCAACAGTTTTTCAATAGAAAGTGAAATGGAGCCAGAGTCGAGTCAGAGTAGCTATGTCCATTTATATTTACAGTACATGGGCAGAACAGGGACACTGTCACGCACAAGGACGCGCAAGGATGTCCAGGACGTGCAGATCAAGGAGAGAGGAGCAGGAGGAGACAGGTGAGGAGGAGTGTCATCTCGTCTCCCACCTCTCAGCTCTGTGTCTATCCTTAAATAAGAAGCCTTCTTTGTTGTTGTTGGCCAAGTTGGGCAGAAATAATTGACTTTGTCGATGTCAATCCCTGGAAAGTGCGTTACCATGGAGCTCCTCTCACGCATATGAATGTTAGAGGAAAAGTGTGGTAAAAATGCTAAACTACTGCTAGTTCTGCATATTTGTAAATGTATCTTTTTCAATAACAGTGCTGTATAGTATTTTTTTTCTTTTGGTCTTTGTAATTAAACATGAATGGTCTTTATCTACATACATGGGATGTGTTTGAATGATTGGTGGTCCTCACTTTGCTTTTCAACAACAAAGTGGTCCTTGTTTTGAAAAAGTTTGAGAAACTCTGAGGTAGATATATCTACCCCAGCTTTACCTGTTTTTTTGTTGTTGTTGTTGTTTTAAAGAAAATATACTGATTAAATAGAAAATGACATATTTTCTATCTCTTTTCTTTACAGGTTAATTGTGCCTCCAATGGGCCTGTTATTCCAACTAGGAATTCTGACTGTATTTCAATAACTTTAGGTTACTCTGGGGACTACAGACTTCTTTAACCCCCTTGTCCACTGCCCATGGGATACATCCTGAGCAGTGGCCAGCTAGTTTCATAGTGACGACAAACAGATATATGAAGGTGTATAGCACAGATAGACACACACAATCATTCAATCTCCTAATGATGTACAAAAGAAACTGGGAAGCACAAATACAACCATTGTATATTATATAATACACATTTTCAACCCTTAATGCAAAAGAACATGTTCTTGCATCTCCACATTTACGTCCTCTGTCCTGTCAGCTCACATCTGCCCTGCATTTCCAAAGCCTTCATATTTTCCACTTCCACTCTTCCATTCCTCCCTTTCCTCTCCTCTCCTCTCTGCTCCGAGCTCAGAAGCAGCTCCCAGGTCACGCTCGAGGTGTTTATGTAGCGTGCTGCGTGCATGTGTGACAGCCAAACGGACAGGTGAAGGCCATCTCCGAGGGGGGTCCCATTGTACATCGCTCAGTACAATAATGCTTTCCCAGAGTCGAGGAGAGCGCCAGAATGAAATAAGTGAAATCGAATTCCTCCACAGCTTCATATCTCTCTGCCCTCCACAAATGAGAGGCATAGATCCACATACCAGAGGCTTTTATTGACTTGTCAGTGCAGACTGCTACAGAGCAAGCTAGAATCTGCAAGGTGGGAGCACTTTTACGCCGCACACTTGGGGAGTAAATATTGCAGGCCTGTTATAAATGCCAATGTCTATTTAAATCAACATGCACAAATATGCCTACAGAAGCCTACGGGAGCTCTGAGCAGTCTACATGTCAAAAATAGAAATAATAAAGGTAAGTAGTACAAAAAACTACTAGGTACAATACAAAATTACTTTAGAATAATAAATGACTTCTCTCTGACAGCTCAGAGCTTCTGTAGATCTGTAGACTCATTAAAACAACAGTGCAAAAAGGTATCCTAATATGAGCTGAAGTAAATTATTGCACACATTTTATCACAGGGAGCTATGGAAATCTATATGAATAAATAGCCTAAGTTAAAATGGTTGTATTTTTTTAAAGGCGCACTGCAAAACTTTTCTGGTGGAGGTATAAGTTCGCCATCTACTTGCCGCCATGGACATTTTTTGCTCGCCAGAAACGTTCTCCAGTTTATCTCCATAAAAACAAGCCGATGAAGCTACTAGACCAAGTGATGGGTTCAAAGTTCAAAGTATTGCATTGTCTGAAACCTGCAAAAATACAGCAACTTCAGGAGGTACATAAGCATTGCTCATACATTGAAAACAAAACACAACAAAAATTCAGCCTGAAATCATCTCCTCAGCCTTACCTTGTGCATTTCAATGGGATCTTTGCAATGAAAGGAGTTATAATTATCCCACTCGTACATACAGTTGAAAAACGAGCCAGTGATGTTCCCCGTGAAGACGTGCTCTGCTCCCCCCTGGTGTATGGGAGGGGGCAGAGGGTGGAGGTGGTACAGTGCCCGCTATGCTAGTAACAGATGCTACGGTTCTCCATGTCTCATAATGAGTTTAGCCCACTAGCACAAATACAGTTAGAAGCAGGACCGTTGGGGATTAGCAGCTGCCTGGAGTTTTGATGCTAGCTCATATAAAAGCCTGTAATTAGGTTTGGTCCATGCATTAAACTTGTGTGCATAGGTGTTACATTCCAAAGGAGAAAAGCAAAAAATTTGAATTTAAAATATACATAAAGATTGTGATAAATAAAAGAATACAACAGTAATAAAATACACACAACAAATAAAATAAAATCCTAACCCTTAAAGCGGACCTATTATGCAAGCTCAACATTGTAAAGCTTTTATAGTTGTTTTTGCTCTCTCTCATAGTTGTATTCAGAGTGATTCATGCATATTTGAGTCATCTTTATACTCCTGTCATTGCTCCAATCAAACCTAGTTTTCACCCCCACCTGCTCCTTTTTGATGAATATTGCGAGTTAAAAATGTACAAATTGTAACATAATGATCCACTGATGTCATAGATTATAAGCATATAACAGACACAAGCACAATATGTCTTCTTTAATAAATATAGGATTTTTTTATTTAATTATTTTATGTCGAGCCAATGTAAATACTTGGATTTCATTTTATATATTTAATTTTATAAGTGCATTTAATATAAAAAAAATATATATATTTAAAAAAAAAAAAAAAAAAAAAAAAAAAAAAAAAAAAAAAATGGCAAAAAAATGACTAAACTCGAATTTGTATTTATTTAATTTTGAGTATAATTGTGGAGGTGGAATTGCTAAAAAAAAAATTTTTTAAATATGGAAATTTGGAAATCAAGTATATAGGGTATGCAAATCCATGCATAGCACCCTAAGTATTTTTAAATAAATATAAGATAAATAAGTAAATCCAATTGTTTTTTTTCTTGGCCCTGTTGTTCATCTTTTTTATAAATATAAAAACAATAATTTCCTTGGTATAGGTGTATTGACTCGGACTTCAGCTTCAAACTTTGGCGATCCACAAGGGAAATTACGAGACATAAGTAACAACTGAATTAATGAATGCCTCGCTGGTCTTATCAAACGAAAACAAAAAGCACTTCAATCCACTTTGTATTGAACCAATCAGCAGCCTATTCATTTAGACTTTTTTTAAAAACATATCTATTTTACTCAAAAGCCTTTGTTGGTTACAGAACCGAGTCATGATTCATAAGATAATTGTTTCTAAGGGGTGCAAAGACAAGGCGCTCTTCACTAAATTCACTAAAGTTCAAAATAAATACCTAATAGAAAATAAATACACATACAATTCTTGCAGTATTCTAAAAAAGCAGGCCTCTGTTCTGTTAAAAAAAAAAAAAGACACACAAATGCAACATAATATGGGTGAATCTCATTATTTCTGATAATCCAGTGCATTCCGGCCCAGGATAAATTGACTGGTATCACTGCTATCGTTAAAGAAAATATGTGGAATTCCAGATTTTTGGCATCGGAGGATACGATCTGCTGTGTTGGGAATCGCTCCACACTAGGATCACAGCAGAATTCCAAATATGCCCAGACTGCACCACCAACCTGCACTATTCAGCCCCTGTGCTATTGCTCTATCTTATCTCTTTGCATATTGTTCTCGTCCTCACCAAAGTCTAAACATTTGGAATGAAATAGATCTGAGTACAGGTGGGATTAAAGGCTTTGTGCAGTTTTGAGGTACAATAAACAATGGATTCTCCAATAACTGGTATTTATAGTTCAAATATTCACTCCATGTTTGATCAAGTAAAGCAGTTATGTTGCAAAATGATAAAAATCCACTTATTTCATCGAGTCTTTCTAAGTCTGTAAACAAATACATTCTAAACTGTGGAATGGAGGCGACTGGAGGCAAAGTGAAGTGGAGCTTAATATAATTCCAATGGACAAGTTACTATTAGTCCCAGAATATATCATAAAATGTGAAAAATGGAATTGGTTTTCCCAAATCATAACCACTCAGCTGTATCAGAGCCAGGTTAGAAAGCATGAACAAATGTATTTTACTGTATTTTTTCAGTAGGCACTTATCATAAACTTAAATTGATTAAGGCAAATTATAGATTTTTAGGTTTTCTCTGGGCAACATCCAGAAATTTAACCCTACAATATATTTTTTATTGGCAGAAAAGTAAAGTACTTTTTTAAATAATAGATAAACAAACTGATATTTCTTGACATTTCTAAATTTGAAATTCAAAATTGTAGTTATTTTTTTCAATTTTTTTTTTTTTTAGTAATAGTTACATTTGTGAATCAGAATCAGTCAGTTCATCTTTGAAAAGACTCATTTATCTCATTTTGCCTCCAGTTGCCTCGAGTCCAGAGCACTGAGCATTCTGATGACAGCACGTCAAAGGAGCCATCATTTATCTGAAATATCAGAGAAACCTGCCCAGAATGGTAAATACAATGGGCTGATTCATTTTATTTTCATTTTACACTTATTCTATACTGATTTTTGTTAAGAGAGTCTGGCTGCAGACCTTCACCCAGACGACCCGTCCCCACAGACCTCCACCAGGCTGCACCTCCACCCACACCTCCATCACATTTTCCAACAGTTTACCTCATAAACCGACTTAATCACAAACAAAAATAGAGGGGAATGCTGGGGAATGTGCTGTTTTTGGTGTTCAGCTTTTGTATTGTTACGTTGAAAACATCTTTTGGCCTCTGTGTGCACCCTTAGAGCTGTAAATGGAGGTACGTCACATGAGGGGCCTCCAGGTGGAGGTCTGTGGAGCGGTTCTTTGGATGGAGCCAGATCCCTCTAATTTTTATCGCACTTTTCTCTGTTCGTTTGAATGTTTTAAACCCAGTTATCTGAATAGATCCCCAAGGTTCTGCTTTGGGGACAAAATGATATATTCTTTATTTGAGAGACATCTGAAAAGTATCTAAAATATTGAAGTTGGTTATTTTTGCAGATGATGCATATTGATATTGTTCTGGACATAATGTTGATCAGTTAATTTCACAAACTGAAACAGAGTTAATACCATTTTAAAAATAGTTTGATATAAATAACTTATTGTTGAATAAGAAGATGACAAAATGCATGATTTTTGGATCCAATAAGGAAATTTATAAAATATATATGATATATATATAATTGTTTTGGAAAAGAATTGAAATAGAACAGGTTTATGAGACAAGGCTCTTGAGTGATCATAGATCATCATCTTGTTGGAACCACATCTATATCAAGAGTAAATATTGAAAACTATTGGTATAATTTATAAAGCCAGATTTGTATTGAATAAGAAATCCCTGCATGTGTTATAGTCATCACTCGTGCTTCTCCATCGACCTCACTGCTCGGAAATGTGGAGAAATGCCTGTAAAACTCAGATCCTATAATTAAACTATAGAAAAGAGCAATAAGAATAATTAATAAAGCAGGATTTCGTGAACCTACTAATGAACTATTTATAAAGTGGAATATATTCAAATTTATGGACATAGTTAAGTTAAAAGTTTTGACAGTTGTGTTATGAACGAGGACATGCCCGTAGGCATCCAGACCTGCTTTACATGAAGAAAGAGTCACTAGAACTGAAGAGGTTTGCTTCGGTTTAAATCTAGTAAAATAAGAACTAATGTGAGGCAAAGATATGCGTCTGTTTTAGGATTAAGACTTTGGAATGATCTCAGTGATGAGTTTAAGTGAATTAAAACTCTATCCAATTTTAAACGTGAATGAATTACACATATACATTGTTGTAAATGGTTTTATATGAGACAATACTTCTGCGTCTAAGATACTGATTAAGGTAAACAGATATTGTTATGCTGTGACTATATTGTCTGAGTTGTCATGTGATGTTAGAATGGGTCTTACATGAACAAGCTGCTTCAGCCCAGTCCTTTTTTTGGTTGCAACCAGTACAAATGTAATTTTTTTAATTTATTAACTTATTTTAATGGGACCAACAAAAAATAAACTGAATTCATTCATAAGTAGGGTGACAAGACATCCCTATTTAGTTCTAGTTTTTAGCCTGCGTCCCCTGTCCCAGCAGATTTATCCAAAACCAGTGATTTATCCCAGTTTTATTTAAAAAATTTCTTGGGTGTCCCTATTTTTGACCAATTTGATTCCCATGGATGGTAAAGAGACGCATAAATTGTCATTTGTTTGGCCAAAAATACAGAAAAGCATGCTTGAAAATGACCAGAACACAAAAATCTGTAGACCTCCTCATATGTATACTGACTCACAACAGGACATGTAAATAAGTCATGAATAGACTGAGTGCATAGTAATATTATTAATTCCACGCTATTTTCACAGTTTTACCATTATCAAACACCCATCCTGACTATGTCCCAGTTTTATTTTTCTTTTCATTTTGAAGCTGTGTTCACCCTGGGCATCACTGGTTTGGCCCCACGTGTTTGTCTATTCAACCTGCCTCAACTAAAGCCTGACATCTAGCGGACGGAAAGTGCATGTACAACTCTATTATTGACCAAAAGCCACACCCAGAAATGTCATGAATATTTTATGAAGTGGAAATCTGAGTATTCCTCTTCATATGCATGTAATCTGCCATGCTTTATATTTTATTACAAACCTGCCCTGGTTATTCTGAAAATTGCACCAATCTGTAAATATTATGAGGCCTCTGGTTATTCTTCTTATTAAGCTGATATAGAACAACACAGGGTACTGCAAATATAGATTGTCACTATATATTGTGGACAGGTTATGGCACCATACATGTGAAATCAGATCCCTTTAATATGCTGTTCTGTATGGAGACACTCAATGGGGAAGGGAGGGGCAGGAGCCAGGCTGCTGAAAACTGTGTCAAATACAGCCCCTTGTTTGTTAGCAGGTCTGAAAGAGGGTGGGGGCAGGAAACTGACAGAGACACGTTCACTTCAATACAGAAATGCTGCTTTTATGTTCTAAATCTTACATTTTAATTATACAATATTGGTTACAAATAATGTCAACTTGTAATTGCCGTAGGTGTTTTTGGTTATATTATAGGCTATATTCCCCAATACCCATAGCAACCAAGTGATTATTCTTTTATCATTGTAAATATTGATGTGATAATACTGAAATACCATCAGTAGACTATTGCTCCTATAACCTAGCATCTATATAAACTTAAACTGGACAAAATCTTGTCTGAGGCCTAGGTCTAGTCTTATTTTCTTCCTGACTAAATGTAACCTTGTGCATAAGCAGCATGTTGTTCATAACACCAGTCTTTATGTGTCTGTGGAGCCATGGCCTGTGCACCACAGGCTGTGGGTTCCTTGTGAATGAGTTGTGTCCTCATTTGTGCTGAACTGTTGCTAATAGTAACGTGAGTCATCCTGCTCAGAAAATGAACAAACACCACTGTAATGCCCCACACGTCCAACAGGGGGCGCAGTCTTCACGTGAGTCACAGACCTGTCGGGTACCCTGCCCTTGAACTAGGCCTCTTTTGGAAACTGTTTACACAACTGTTTACAGCTCTAATCATTCTATAAAATGTCTAAATGCTTTGTATTTCACATTCAGCAGAGCTCATGTCCTGAGGTCCTCACTGCACATGCGCCATGTCACAGCTCCACACAGTAAACTAAAGACTGTGCAGCAAATCTAAACAGCACATCCCTGAGTGTGTGCTTAAGTGTTTTCTGGTGACTTGAATAATAATCCACGCAGCAGACAAAGGCTCCAGTGTGAGGGACACAGCTCCATCCTTCCTGTGGGAGGTTTGAGATGCGCTGCGCACACTCGTCCGCTAGCGACGCATCTTCCTGGCCTGCCCCCTCTCTCCCTCTCTCCCTCAGCCTCTGTCCTCCTCTGTCTGCGGCTAGTCTACCTGCGAGGAAGTGCCACAGCCCGGGAGAAGCAGCGGAGTGTCGGCGGGCCTCTGGCGCTAATATGCGGCGGTAAAAGGCCGCAGTTGTGCGGTGTTTTTAGGGGATGTAGACACGGACACAGGCACCACTCTCCCCGACGGACCGCGCTGTGTCTGCTCTGCCCAGCCCGCACCACGGAGCGGCCTGTGAAGCTCTCAACATGTCCACCAGAACCCCCCTGCCCACGGTGAACGAGCGGGACACGGAGAACGTGAGTACTGTCGTACTGTCCTACTGTCCGGATGACAGTGTCCGGGCCGAGAGGGGACATGGAGGTGCTGTGGCCCGTCTGTACGAGCAGCTTTATGCAGACTGAGGGCTCTGTGTGCAGAGCTAGTCACCCATGAGCCCGGGCTTATCTCTATCCCGGCTCAGACAGCGTGGACCCGGTGTCCCGGAGCATAGCACGGCCCGGTGCGGCCCGGTGCGGCCCGGCGCGGCTCGGTCCGGTGTCCCACTTTGTCCACAATACCGCGTTAAGAACGCATTGCGTCACTATGCTGCCTTTAATGACGCGCAGGACTCAGAGCGTTCAGTGGAATAAAGCCTCCAGGACTCGGTTCAGCTCATACATCTGTGGACTCGGTTCATACATCTGTGGACGGGTTTACTGGTCCGCAGTCCATGTTTGGGGGGTAGGGGATGTTGTCCTACTTTCAATGGCAAAGTTGGTAGCATCGCAATGTGACATCCATCACCTATAGGGCCTAGTGGAAACTGCACAGTGTGAGGGGAGGAGGAGCTGTTATACTGCTCAGTACTGCTCACATGTACACGGACAGACACGGCCCGGGCACAGTCCCCGTGCACAGGAATGTCTCTGTGAGATACACACTGTACATAAACAGCCTCTCCTCCGGCCCCGGGCCCCGGGCGCATGGTGCAGCTCACAGTCTCTGACACATGTAGGTTTCCCTTGTTTTCCTGGAAACAGGACCAGGCACAGTGTGATCGCGCGGGGTTAGATTGTGTTACACTCTCTGTAAACCTGTGAGGTCTTTAAAGACAGAGATTTGTACTGGAGCTACATGTATGGTGTTATTACAATGTACTCCTCTGTAATCAGGCTTAAACTGTGAGGACAGGTTATGTCAGCAGCAACACCAAGGAAAATATATTAGAGAAATAGACATACTCATGTTAAATATAGTCCTGTGCAGTTTTGTCTCTAGACTAGAGCAGTGTTTGAGTTGAGAGCAGGTCTAATGTGAGTGTAAAACCCTGTAGTCTGTAGTGAGAGAAAGACAGAGTGCCAGGTAAGTACAAAGCTGTGCTCAGCACATGGCCCTATGTGCTGCCTATATTTGACTGCTCAGGCCCCAGGGCCCACCGGCAGCGTGCATTGCATAAGGAGGTATTACTCAGAAAGACAGGTTTTTACTGTACTTTCTCCTGTTCCTGTTTGACTTTAGTCTGGCAGAGGACAAATCTGTGTTTATGGCATATATGTTTATCATTTCTTTTCTAATCTCCTTTTTATAATGTCATTTGAGCAGGTGATCACACAGTGAGGCAGCTGCACAGGTGCACAGGCCATGCTTACTTAATGAGGAGAAACACAGACAAATGTGTGAGATGCAGTGAACAGTGTGTTCATTGTACAGATAAACTTGAGTTGGACTCCAGCAGGTAGAGCGATGCCATAATAGATTTATAAGGGAAAAAATTCTCTCTCTCTTCATCTCTCCATCCTTCTCTCCCTCTCTCCTCCACACCGGTGTGTGTACAGGTTAGCCGCGGTGATGCTAGCCCTGCAGGGTGTAGCGTTTCCCCAGTGAAACTGAGAGCACGCTGGCCTGGGTAACCAGACCAAGGCTTTATTCTGTGAGTGGGTGTGGTACAGCAGCAAAGGATCATGGGATGTCTGACCCCCAAGTACACTACAGATATGTGCAAGCCATGTTTTCAAGATTTTAGTTCTGGTTAATTTCTGAATTAGAAGTGGATTAGACCTGATTAGACCTAGATTAAATCCAGATATGGGATGGTTTAATCTTAGTTTAGTTTAGTGTACGTGGTCCTAAATTAGCTGTACAGATGTAGGATGGCTTAATCATGCTTTAGGTGAGGAATGGGCAATAAATCAGCATCAGTATCAGTATCGATAGATTACAATAGAATATCATTTTCAACATTAAATGGTAGTACTTTCTTTTATCCTCATGTGGTCTTATATCTGTGTAATCCCTCAGTTGTCCAGATAGGTTCATTGTGGTCCAAGGGTGTATACTTATTCTTGTTCTGATACAGCTCAAGATCATTCTAAAGATATCTGTCCTGTGAAAGTAACTTTTTTAGTATTGATACTTATTCAAATCAAATCTGATACCAGTTTTGATTAGTATCTGATTTTTAATACTTTTTTGACAACCCTACTGTTCTTTTATATAGTACATTTATGCTTTGATTCAGACCTGGTTGACCTCTGCAGTTAGCCTTGTGCAGCCCATGCTAGCTTCACCAAACCCCCTCCCACCTCCTCTAAGAGCTGTTTTTATTCCCAGCTCCAGTGACGTAGGGAGCACTTCTGAAGCTACAAGTGTCCTCTGCTCATTGTCACTTTCCCTCTAGGCCACATAAATAAAGAGCACTTACTTTCTTTTGTTATCTAATCTAGTGTTGGGGCAGATAAGGTCTCTGGGTTAGGAGGTTAGGATGTCGGAGAGGGAGGGCGTCCACTCTTAAATGTGTCATACTGTTTTGTCCATAGCAATGACAGCAGATTAGGTCATTATGTCTTTTAATGTGGAAAGTCCCAAGTGAATTTAAAACCAGAATCATTGTCCCAAGCTGCTGATTCAGAAGTCTTTCTCGCCAACATTAGCCAAATTGGTACAGTGTTTGCCCACTTATCCGAAGGTTGGCGGTTCGAATCCCGCTCTTGACATAAACATCATTGGTAGAGCTCCCGATCCCCTGACCCACAGGTTGGCGGTGCGATTCCGGCTCCCACAGATGAATGCTGTTGTTGTGTCCTTGGGCAAGACACTTAACCCACCTCGCCCCCTTGATGTGAAGCCCTTAGGTGGAAATGCGCTGTAGAAAAATGTGACAGTTTTTTTTTACTATTAAGTCAAAAAGGGTCAAAGAAAGGACTAAAACACATCAGATAACATAATTCTGCATGCAAGAACAGAAATTATACTACTAAAAAGATCTAAACCAGGACTTAAGTAAGTCTGACTATGGGAATGTCTGGAGGGTGTATGCAATGAATCTGTATAAGGCTAAACCAGTACCAGAACAGTTAAGTCAAAGCAAGAACTAAACCAGGTCTATGCTTGATCTTAACCAGGCCTAAACCAGGACTAAACAAAATCCTTACTTGGTACATTTACATGGCCAGTATGAATTAGATCACCAGAATAATCAGATAATAATTAAATCAGATGTTTGGCGTGTGATTACATCCACTAATTAAATCTGATGACATCTGATATCTGGTGACATGTGTCAGTTAATCAATGGACTTTTATAGTAACTGCTGTATTTGGAAGACAGGAAGTAAAGGAAGCGAAATAACTTTAAATCTTTCACATTTGTTTGCTGTTTTTACATCATTTACCTGGTCAAAACCTCCACAGGTGTGAACAGTCAGAAAGAAACCAGATTGCTCACAACAGATGTAAGTGGCTACAGTAACATGCACAGGAAGCATCAGGTTATTATCATGTTATTGAAGTTATGAGATGATTAAAATGACATGTAAACAGGAAAAACATCTAATTTCTTTCTGATCATGGTCCCTTTGATCGCTCACATCAGATTTCGGAAGCTGCATGTCATTCAAATCATCTTAAAAGGTTCAGAAATGAGATAGTTAACTGATTTGTATTGTGCAAAGGACATTTCAATTATGTCATAACTCCAAGTATCAGATAATGATCAGATTTCATGTCTGTGTAAACTCAGTCAAAATCAGAATTGAAGTACATCTAAACCATACCTAAAAGAGGCTCACCAACCCAAGTCTAAACATGCAGGATTAAAGTAGGTCTACATATGCCCTAAAGCCAGAACGAAATAATGTCCTAACACTAAAATGAACTAGTTATAAACCAGTACTAAACCTCGCTGGACTTAAACCAAGGCCTAGAAATGTGCCACCAGAAAAGTGTGCAGTGTACCGCCATTGGAACCAGACCACACTTTGAGAACCAGTCGTCTATAAGCTTTATTTTATAGTCTGTCTCCTTGTCTTGGCACATCCGCTCCACTGCACCACTCTGCCGCACTGTTGGTAAATGCAGTGGAATAAGAATGCAAAAGAATGAGAGTAGTTTATCGTAAACATTCAACCTACATTATAAAAAAAACACTTGCTTCTGTTAATTCATAATTTTTTTTAAACTAGTTCACATTAATTTATGAATTACTAGAGGCAGGCCAGAGACATAGTTCCCACAAGAAATGAGTCTATATGAAGATAAGACAAGATTTATACTTAATTTATGGTAATGCTCCAGTTAAGTTCGCAATTTTGGCTTCACAGTATAGTTTTTTATTTTTATTTTACGGGAATATTTTTGCACTGCCGTCTGGAAGTACCACTTCTTACAGAGTTTAACCATTTTGTCCAATCCAAAGCGTGAGATCTTGTCCCATTCCTAATTACTAGGCCTTAAATATGATATTTTATGGTCATTTTGACAGGTTTGTTTGTTTTTTATTTGCAGATAGTGAAGGTACTGAAAATAAATCAAACTTAAGGGCTCTGTACCTGATTTTTACTGTTTAAAAAAACACAAAATCAGAACTAGTTAATTTTAAACAGTTTACAGTGGTCCAAAGTTATTCTTCACTTACCTTATGCATTCTGAGCATCCTAATATTTCACGGTGATGAGTTTATAATCACTTTTCATAGAGACCAGAGCAGGGTTTTGCCGTAACAGTAAAGTTAACAACTTGCTTCCAAACTTGCACTTCCTGATAATCTCGCCATTAAAACGCTTTATAAGTAGATACAGACAGCGCGCAGCGGGCATATTTTAACCTTGACAGCTGCTTATATAATAATATATCTGTACTGAGGCTTGACAAATGTTTCTCAAATACATGAGGAAAAGTTGAGTACGGGACCTTTAACAACTACCCCCAAAAGCGAACAGTCTGAATGTGTATTGAATATTGTTTTTATCCATCAGACATATAGCCCTAATACACATGCTGCCTCTCTCCTCAGCATTCATCGGTGGACGGCTTTGCGGAACCCCCAGCCCCGCCCACCAAGTCGGCGAGCCGCCACAGCCTGCCGCGATGCCGCAACTCCTTTACCTCCACCGAGGAGCACCCCCACATCGGCAACTACCGCCTGCTCAAGACCATCGGCAAGGGGAACTTCGCCAAAGTCAAGCTGGCCAGACACGTCCTAACAGGGCGAGAGGTAAGAAGGACGTCATTATTTTAGAACAGAAAACAATGGATTGTTAGAACATCGTGCCCCACTTATAATAATAATGATGATGCATTCAGTTCATACAGCATTTTTTATACTCCAAGATGCTTTACAGTGCATTTATTCAGTCACTCCAGACTTGGTGGTGGTTATCTACTGTTTTAGCCATGGCTGCCCTGGGACACACTAACTGAAATAAGACTGCGTATCTGTGACCACCACCAACATTTACGCACACACCACTTTCATACTAGGCAAGTTGAGTGAAGTGTCTTGCCTAAGGACACAATGACAGTTTTGACTACCGCTGACCCACTGTGGCACCTGATATTTTCAGGTAATGTGGCTTTTAAAGGTGCACTATGTAACTTTTCTGGTGCAGGGTCCATCTACATCCTCTCTCCATTGCTTTGCTTGGAACGTTCCATAGTACGTGATTAAACATATCTTTCTCCATGGAGACAAGCAGGTGACGCCACTTATGCATTTTTCAGCATTAATGATTCCTGTTATTGAAAAAAATGCAGGGCATACATTTAACGGCATACTTTAAATCAATTTAGGCAAAGTAATAATACCAGAAAAGTTACTTAGTGCACATTTAAAAGATGTATTAGCTCTTTTAGCCATTTAGCGTTCTCATTATATTCTGATTACTGGTGGACACTGCCGTAGTTGCCTCCGATAGAGAAGCCAACTACACTGAAACTGACACACCTGCTGTTTACAGCTTCTGTTAGTTGAGCTACACTAAGTGTGAACTGTGCCTGAGTCATATTTTGCATAATCGTTCAGGCCCCTAATGGGTGCTCTCACACCTATTAGCATACTAACATCACTATTGTTTTCCTTGTTTGATTTAGGTCAGAGGATGGAGTTATAAATAGGAGATAACTGATATCTAAGCCCCTCATTTCTGTTCAAAGATGGATTGTCTTGCCTAACAAAAAAAGCCTCTTTAACTCAAAACCATTTCTTTTCTTTGTCTAAGATCTGTACCTCTCTATCTTCAGTCTAAAACTGTCCAGTTGACAGAATTGACTTTTTTTTTTTTTTTTGCTATGGACTGAGGGATTACACAGATATTTACTTCTACACATTCTCTAAAATCTCCAGTAAACTGCCTCCTCCGTATTGAGTTGTTGGATGGACTTGATGGTCAGGTTGCTCCAGTCCTGTACTCACTAGCTGTAGTGGACCTGTCTGTGATGGACGGGCTGCTCCTGGTGTGAGTGTAATTAAAGTCAGTGTCCCTCAGGAGAAGACAGGCCTGTGATCTGCTCTGCGTCTGCACCAGCCCTCCTGCTGCCCCCTGACAGCCCACATCACTCACATCAGCTGTGTTTGCGAAACTAGGCTTCTGCATGGCCACGTTCAGCTTTTGTTTCTTTAACTATATGTAATGCCGTATACAGCATGTTGTCAGTGGTTCTGGTAAGAAAAGTTAAACCTCAATGTGGAGTGTGTAGTCTCTGTAGTTGACCAAAGACTGTGGTTGTAGGTATTACTGAGATGGGTGTCTGATATTTTTCTCGTCTCATTGCATATTCTACATTCAAAACATGTGACTAACAGTAAACTCAATTACATGATCAGCCACAAACTGGATCTTTCCGATACGATTTACTACGTTTTCAGAGCACATTGCCAGCTAGTGGGGCTAGCCTCAGCTTACCTGTACTACTGTCCTCTGCTCCTGTCCTCTGTCCCTGTCCTCTGCCCTTGTTGTCTGCCCCTGTCCTCTGCCTTGTCCTCTGCCTCGTCCTCTGGCCCCTGTCGTCCTCCCCTGTCCTCTGGGCCTGTCCTCTGCCCCTGTCCTGTCTGCCCCTGTTGGCTGCCCCTATCATCTGCCTTGTCATATCTGCCCCTGTCATCTACTCCTGTCCTATGCTCCTGTCCTCTGCCCCTGTCGTCTGCCCCGTCCTTTGCCCTTGTCCCTTGCTCCTGTCGCCTTCCCCTGTCCTCTCTGCCCCTGTCCTCTGCCCCTGTCCTGTACCCCTGTCATCTGCTCCTGTCCTCTGTGCCTGTCCTCTGCACCTGTCCTCTGTGCCTGTCCTCTGCCCCTGTTGCCTGCCCCTGTCCTCTGCCACTGTCTTCTACTCCTGTCCTCTGCCCCTGTCCCCTGCCCATATCCTTTCTGCACCTGTCCTCTCTGACCCCGTCGCCTGCCCCTGTCCTCTGCCCCTGTCCGCGCCTGTCAGGGGTATATTATTATTGTGTTCTCCTGTCTCTGTGCAGCTATAGAAGGTCAGACTCTGCTTTGTGTGAGGCTGCTGACTCATCAGAATGCAAAGACACGAGCCAAGTGAGCAGAGAACAGGTGGAAAGAACACAACCTGCTAAACGTCCCAGCGGTATTCCCGAGCATCAGTCTATAGGCCCACATCGGAAAACTGGAGCTGATGGGAAGAGAGAGAGAGGCAGGATTTGGGTAGACTTTTTTGTGCTAACCCAGGCTTGGAAGTAGAAAATCTAGCTGTATGGATTAGGGTTGTCAAAAGTGTTGAAAATCAGATACTAATCAATACTAAAACCAATATGGAAACTAGACACTGATTTGAGCAGGGACAAAATTTGACAGTTTTATAAGACCTTACACTAAGATAAAAAAGTATTATCATTTTGTATGTGAAAATGACATTCTATTACTAAAAAAAACATTTTGCTCCTTATTTTTTTTCAGCTCAACACTTATTCCTCACTTTTCTAAACCATTCAGATCATCCTAATTATTCACCATGATGAGTTTATAAGTGTAAAAACTGGCCGCACTAGAACTGAAATGGAATATATTTCAAGGACAAACTGGATACTTTGGTGGTGCAAATGCATTTTAATAATGTAGTGACAAACATTTATACTCACACCTGCAGCTGTTTTTAATGTTTTAAGTACACTTATGTAGTTATTTTTTGTTTTCTTTGTTTTTGTTTGTATTTTTCGGTATTTGCTCTCATTGGGCTCTTCCTGTACAAATAACGATAAATGGATATGTATTTCACACTATATCAAATCGTAATCTCCTGTGTTAAACGCAGTGTTTTCTTATGGTACGCCCATATTTGATTAATGGTTAGATATTATGTGTACAGGTAATTATTAAGCCAAATATCAGAGAGGGCCATCCGGGTCACATGACACATTTGCATAGACTTGTGCAATGGAGGCTCTGTATTATTGATCACTGGTCAATATCATTCTGAGCAGTGGGTTAGCTGACTTCATATCAAATAGGTTATGATTATCTTTTGTATCACACAGTTTATCAGAGGGAAAGTAACAGAAGCAAGAGAGTAAAAGTTATAGCCGAATTTTGAGAGGATAAAAATTGTGACCTAAAATTTCCTTTTTACCACAACTCTCAGAGACGAGTACAGAATTTGGGCAGTGGCAGTAAAGCTAACAACAACTAGCAAGCTAAGGTGCACTTCCTGGACAATAAAATACTGCCTAATAAGATGCAGACAGCACGCAACAGCCTTATTTTGACCTCAAGAGCTGCGTATACGCTATATCTGCACGAAGGCAAGACACGTTTTGCTCAAATACATGGGCATAAATCGGGTACGGGGCCTTTAATAGCTGTTGTTCATGTCGTTTCATTTTTTATGGGCTTTGTGCCTGGTTGATATCACCTATTTTTCTCATATGCCGCCACATCCCTAGTCTAAAAGGTAATGCACACCGAGCCTTACCCTTTAACGCGTCTTCCTCATTTTTTTTTTTTGCCATATGACCTTTCAGTACGTTTGAATAGTTCCCCCGTGTCTTTGCACAAGCTACCTTATACTCACAGGTGAAGCCAATCTTTTCAGCACACAACTAGCAACATGGCACTAGTATGAAGCAGGCCTGTCACGATGATGACTACATCAACTTATTGTTCAGTAAATGATAGCTTGAACAGTAATTTTCATTGGTCAATATTTGTGTGTACTTTTTTTTTTGGTGTAAGTTGGGATTTTCTGTATATCAATAAGATCTGAGCTGTAGAGGGGCAAATACATACTTCTACAGCTCATATTGTACATTTAGAATACATTTCTGGATATAATGCCACTTAATTAGTTTCAATATTGTCGTTTATCTTCTATATTTTCTTCAGCATGTATCGCACTTGAAAATGTGTTCTCGTGACAGGTCTAGTGTGTTGACTTTGTTGCTATTTTTTAAATTGTACGGGGTTCTTCCTGGGTGCTGCGTATGGTAGAGGAGCATATGGGCCGTGTGTTACAAATGCAGTGAATAATTAACAGTGATGCGCGTCGGCCTTCTGTCACTGCAAAGCTGAATTATTCACTCTTAAATCCATCAGAGAGATAAACAAGCAAGACTTTTGGATGCAAAGGGCGAGAATCAAACGCTGTATGTGTTTCAGCTGACATCACAATGTTTAATACAGATGGGGGCAGGTAAAAGGAATATTGTTCAAATGTAGATTTTTGATGTAATACAGTGAGTTCTTGGGTCTAGCCAGTGATAGAAATGATCAGGTTTGACATTTGCGCATTTACCTTTTGGATATTTCATGGCAACGTGCAGTGTAATCAATAGGAACATATAGCTCTTGCCTCCGTCTCAGAGTATGACGTCAACAAAGTCTAGCATTTGAACACATGAACGCTAGAAAATAGATGATAAACAATAATACTGAAAGTAATTTATGCCATGGATGCAATAACTCTGAAGCAGGACCCCCAAAAACTATTCTAAATGTACTTATAGTTAAAAAAATACCAAATATTTATGTACAAACTCCAAAAATATGCAGCAGAATGAAACACTTTAGATTTTTTTGTATCTATAATGAGTCACAGAAGTTCATAATTCAATTTTCTACAGCTTAAATCTCATCATTGCGCAGAAAAATGACCAATATTTTCCTTTAGTACTAAGAAAAAGTGCTATGATAAATATTGATCCCCAAAAATGATTGTTGCCTGTGTCATGTATTGAACGATTAGTTGATACAGTGATTATCGTGACAGGCTTATATATGGATTTATGGAAAATGCCGATTCAGGAGTAGTATTACATTATGGCACTGTAACTGTTAAGTAGACTATCTGATATATCGCTACAGAGAAATATCACGATAAACGATAATATTGAAAACAACTTTATGCCACTGACGCAATAACAATAAAGCAGGATAATCCCAGTAAACCTTTTATTTTGTTTATACAGTATCATTAAAAACCATGAGCTGCAACAAATAAACAGCAGAATGAAACAATAATTAAACCTGGAAGTTACTTTTTCATCCCTTTACAACTCAAATGTTTCTGTATTACATAACAAATACCAGAAACCTCCCCACTACTGCAACAAAAATAGGCACATGAAGAATATTGAGCCCCTAAATATATTTATATATATTTTGTATTTATCGTAAGTATGTGCTATTTTTAATTTAGATTCATAAATATTTCAATTACATTTCATTTATTTCGTTTATATAGCACAGTGTTCAAAAGGGAGCAGGGAGAAGTAGAAGTGTATCCAACCATGTACCCCTCATACAAATACACAATTTGATGCAAGATATAACTTTTAAGTCCAACATTTCCACATGGTTTAGTCCTGGCTTAGTCCTTTTCAAATCCCTGTGTAGCTCTGACTCAGTCCTGTCTTTTTGCTCAAACACACTCGTAAATCACTAAAGTCCTGCTATCTGTAACTTCTTCAGTAAGTACATCCGAGCTAGTATTGTATTACTTCTGATGTACTTTGTGAAATCCTGCAGTGACTTGTGGATGCGGGGTAGCCCTGCTCTCAGCGCTGTGTATGAGTCAGCTCTTCTCTTGTTGCACCCCTTTAACGGGCTGATAGAGACTGCAGCCAGAGCCACACTCAACACAATGAACCAGACTTATCAGCGCCGATCACAGTGTAGTGTATAGCAGCTGTGAAATTTATAGCTATGTCTCACACAGGATGTTTACATAAAATCACATAGAAAACCTCTAGGACATACTGGCAATGGGATCAGGTGGAAAACAGAGGGAACTACAAAGACCATGATTCTTTGCTCCATTTCAATGCTGGCCACACAAAGAAAATACTGTTATTAAAACTAAAATTTATAAGAGTAAGAAAAAGAATGTTTGGATTTTTTCTTATTAAGGTATGTGCAAGTATTTATTTTAGTAAAAATTACAAAAAAGAAAAATGTAGAGCATTTTGTTTTGGTTCTCAGGCTGATAATCAAATCACAAAGCTGAATGAACTCCTTGCTTTGGGTTGCCAGATTGTACAGCTAAAACCATCTTGTTTGTGTCCTCAAGCAGCAAATGGCATATAGTTGCAGTTTCTTGTAAAGTTGTGGTGACTTTTTTTCACTGAATCTACACTTTTTTCTACTGAACGCTGTATATGGTGTTTTAATAGCTGTTCCTAGTTTTTTTTTTCACCATTTTACTACAAATTAGGTAAATGTGTGTTAAATAGTGTTCTAAAAACAGTATAAATCTAAGATTGTGCTGCCTACAATGGTCACTGCAATTTCAAGTACTATGTGACATCACACAAGACTGATTAAACAAGCATCTGGCTGTAGCGGTGGAGTTTGAAGTGTGGATACCTGTTAGAACAATCACGCTGTTCCTTAAACCTTCAGACTCCGCCCCTCCTCCCTCTTAATCTCCCCTTTTGTCGTCCAGGTATTTTTAAATTTCGCAGCACTATTTAAAATATGGTTGTAGGCACTTAAGCGCACTTAGTACACAGATTACTTTTGAAGCCATAACATTTTGCACATTTGTCAGAACATTTAAAAAACAGGCTTTTAGTATAAGTTTAATATACTATCAAAAATATACTCCTCTACTTTGTGAATTTTGACTATAGCATTAAAGCTTTTCTGACTGAAATTTGGATATTGCTACATCCCCATCCCTCGAAATATTCAAATTGTTTAGCATGCTCATCTGCCACGTGTATCAGTGTCTGAAATGTGAAACTAAACAAACAAACTCATATGTCTGTCAAGCCTGTAGCACTGAAACCTACAAAATCAAAGCTAATGCTACTTCCTGCTTTTGTCTGTGGCATTTGTGATTCTCAGATTAGGAACGCAGCTGGACAGAACAACAATGACTCTAACTGCGGTTCATCAGGGCCAGTTTAAATCCACTTACGCTCCACTTGACACTGCACCATCATTGCAGTGCAGTCTGTAACAAGGGGGCACTTTGTTGGGAAATGGGCTTTACTTTGAAACAATTATAAAAGTACAATTTGCAGTACTTACTGAAGAAACTGGATGAATAGACTTTGGTGCATACCTCAGCAGATAAAGAGAAAGTGTATTTGGTGTGCGTGTAAATGTTGCCACTAACAGACAGATGAAGGAAGGTAGAGAAGAGGAGGAAATACAGTGTTCCATGTCGAAAACCCCATTGTTGTATTAGTTCCTTTTTTGTGACTAATGCTTACCAATTTGACCTTCTTTCATTTTCAAAGCAGTCATGATCTCCAGCCACTGCACTTAAGTTCATGTGGAGGACGTCATTCAAAAAATATTTCCCCATTGTGCAGCCATAATAGCTTGGCTTCTTGAGCTGTGCAAATAATACAGTTTTCATGGAAACAAGATCTAATTATTTGTAATTGTGATGATGGAGACGGATCAACATCCAGACTAGAGATAGACTGATATATCGTTTGGCCGATATATTGTTCGTCTGATATTTTGACTTTTTAGCACATCCAGCACAAATCTCCAGCACACCGATATTTTCTTTTTGTGCCGCTGCCTAGAAAATACACGCAAAGTTTTGTATTAACAGGACTGAGAGTTTGCAGTAAATTTTAATGACATAATTTGGGGAAAATAATCTAAATCTGCCCTTTATATTGGCCCCGAAATATTGGCAGAGCTTATCAGCCATTGGTTGCTCTGGATTCTAAACAATTGGTATTGGCATCGGCCTTGGAAAAAAATCATATTGGTCAACCCCTAAAAAAGTTACCATATTGTGTTAAACCTCTATGTTCATTACTATTCCTTGAAAAAAATGCTTATGTTTATTAAATAATATTGAAAAAACATATATTTAGATTAATCAATACAAGATTTTTTATTTTTTTTTACATAGCCCTTCCTCTCCTTGCTCTGATTAACACTACTAGTCAAAATCAAAAGAAACAAAACTAAAAGACTACTTTCTTGACCCACTCTTGCACTGGTTTTTGCTGTAACTTTCAATATCTAATTTCAAAATTTTGTAGATCTATTAAGTAATTGCAAAATCTGTATCTATATAACAGTGCTTGTTTGGGTGAGATTACACAGAGGTCTATACAAGAGGCTTTACAGAGCATATTTGGAGAGGTCTACAGTTTGTATAGCTGTAAACAAGACCCCATTGATACCGGATATGACATGTCCTAGATGGCCACTTATGTGATTTGCAAATTGTGACCATTCAAATCTTTTATCCATTCAATCTTTATTAGTATATTGTATCAGAACTGCATTAGGCAATCAATGAAGCTATCTACTCCATAGTGTAAACAGTAAAATCTATGTTAGGAAAAGATCTGTAAAAAGCCCTGTGCCCTCCTATGCTGCAAACTAAGTGCTTTTAACCAACACAATGCTGTAATCACTCGACTCTGACCGCAAACCCTCAATAATAAACTCTCAGCGCTATTCATTTCCAGCCATCCTCACATGTACATAACTTTTACCAAACAGACGCCACCACTTTACGCGACGAGCTCGAGCATTTCTCTCTTTTTGGTGCAATCGCGTTATAATGTGCTTGTGTCAGTCACTTTATGTATAATTTAAAAGGTTATCTGGTGAGTCGGCAGTATGGATCGGGCTGGAAGTTGCTGATGCGTGGTTGGCGTTGTGCACTTTGGGGGATGGACAGAACAGAATGCTGCCTATTGGATGAGAGTATATAGGACCATCAGTGGAACACCAGTCTGCAGCAGACACACAGAATTGGATTGTGCGAGTGTGAAGTCACCCTAACGGCTCCAGCCAAATGAAGCACATCGAGGCTAGCAGTTATAGCGGTTAATTTGAGTTTCCAACCAAAGAGCAAATCAGGAGAAAGGTTGTTGAAGGTACTCGCCCCTTCCCGCCCCTTGGTTTGGCAGACGCTTAGCAACAACAGCAACATTGTCCAATTTGGCACCCAGTTCGAACTGGCATCTCTTTAATTTAACCCGTTTAACTCATTTGAATGTGTGTTCTGCTAAGCTTGGATGTATTCATATCAAAGTTTGACAATTCCACCAAGTTTATTCTTAAAAATAGCAACAGAAATGATCGTATTTGACCATAATCATCATAGTTAGCTGTTTTACTCAGGAAGTCAGCTCTACTGTTTTATAAAGTTTAAATACATAATTTTCACATTGAAGTATTTTGAAGTATTTATCAGCAAAACAAATATAAATTTGTTGTCCTAAGTTTGGTTGCTATAGCGATTGGACCAATGTATCTGGGCATGCGCTCTTTGAAAAACGATGCTGGGTAAGGTTCCAAATCAGGCAATAACAAGGTGCACTGTCAGTCAGACCTGTTACTTAAGCTAGCGGGAGCCAACCTCAGGGAAAGGAGGCTCGTGATTGGTAGGTTATTAATGTTCATGTGTTTATTTAAGGACAAAATGATGAAATAAAAACACCAGGATCATGTAGAGCGGTTTAAAAAAAAAAAGATGAGCCCGACAGCAGCAATTACAGTGAGAGGACTGACGGTGTTTAAATAGAAGTCAATTGGAACCAAACTCAGATGTAACTAATTCACACCCATGCCCATTTCCCACTAATGTCCATCTATCTGTACAGTCTATGGTCTGCAGACAGTAGTAGCATATCCACTGTTCTGGCTGAAGGGCAAATACGACGTTTACCCCGAGTCCATTAGTATCAAATAAATGCTTTTGAATGTGTGAGCAGTGATGGCCTCAAGCTTGCGTTCTCTCTGTTTTGACAAAGGTGCAATCTCACTGTAGAATGGTAACGTAATAAGATATTTAAAGTGCAGTCCACCACACCTTAAATAAGCACATAGCAATTTGAGAATGTATTCCCTGGAAGACTTATATTTGAGGTGTAATGAATAATTTGCAGTTTTTGTTAAAGGTGCACTATACGTAACTTTTCTGCTTGGAGGATTCCACTTGTTTGTCGCCATGGAGACGGTATCGCCTTGCCTACAATGTTCCAAAGTACAGCATCAATTTGTCTATCTGTTATAATAGTAATTGGTTTTACATAGTGCCACAATATCGCAAATATGCTTTATTTATTCATTGTGTCACGTGTGTTTCAAAAAAGCATGCGTTCTTACTGTAAGCAGGTCACCTTTTCACAGATCTGACTTGTAACAGGCCCTGGTGGAGTTTATTCCTTGTCTCCATGGAGATAGATGTTTTGTGCTAAAGCCTAGTGACTGTGGAACTTGCTAGACAACACATTAACATCTCTATTTCCACAAAAAAGTGACGTAATACTCTTTAAAACCCATAGTTGCTTCTCTGTATTACAATCAGGCCATTTTTGGTACAGCAAATACAGCCAATGGTTTATCTTCACATGTTTTATTAATATTTCACGCATCTTTCTTTCTATTTTCTCATTCCAGGTGGCTGTGAAGATCATAGACAAAACCCAGCTAAACCCCACTAGTCTACAGAAGGTAAGCCTCCTCTCCTTTCATAATACCCGTTAGCGCACTCTGTCCATTGCCTAATCTAGTTGCTGCTCTTTGAACCGTGTCTTCTGCCTTTTATATAATATGATTCAGATGAAGTCAGCAGAGCCTTGTTTAATCTCCGCTACTCCCCTCTCCCCACCTGTCACCATCCCCTCTGTGTTAGGTCGTGGTTGGGGCTAAAAATACCCCCGCCTGCTCGCCCGCCCGCCCGCTTGTTTGTCACTTAGCCTAGCCTAGCCGTCATGACCAATTAGCATGACGACCCGACGAACAGTTTCCCGATTACTGAGCCCAAATCCAGCTCTATCCCGCCAGGCATATGTACGCACACACAAGCTAACATGGAAAATCATGGAAGCTAGGTGGTATTAGCATTATGTCAGGTGTCAGTGTGAGATACAATAGGAGATGCTAACTGGCGGATGTATTACATACGTTTATGTCAGAGTAGCTGGATGGGGTCTTGCGCTAACTGGGGGTCATTTCAGTACAGAAAAGGTCTTGATTTTGAGATTTTGGCTTTTTAGCATAGCTTTCTTGAGTCAAAATTAGCACAACATTTAGCACATTGTCTGAAAAGCAAGAAAGTATGCAAACGTGTTTTTTTAAGAGCTGGTGTTTCTTATTGATTCTAGCCTATTTGAAGTTGTATTTTGAGTCCCGTAAGTCATGCATTTTGAGTTTTCCTGTGTGCTCAGACAATTTTAGTTTGCGCTTTTTTCATTCTTATAGATAATTTAATCAAGAGAAGAATAAAACTGGATTGTACAGACTTTTGCTAATGCAGACAGTTACCTTTAGTATACATTAGCATGGTGCGCATTCACAATGGAGTTAGCTTGCCTGTCATATCTTTTACACAGTAGTTCAACTCTTCAAGCTATTCCTGTTTTTCGTTCCCCAGCAGCATCCCTTTGTGAATCAAATATTGCGGTGGATGTGAGCCGTGTGGGTGTAGCCTGCTTCAGTTCACAAAATCACTCTGACATTTCGCCTATTTTGGAAAACAGACATGTAAACTAGGCTTGAGTGGAAGATGCTACTTCCTGTTTGCGTTTAGTATTCCACTGATTCCATGTTAAAGGACTTGTACCAGACTTGTTTCTCTTCTAGTGCAGGAAAACAGCTTTAACTCTGTAGCCCACATAACAGCAGCTGAGGAAAAAGAGTGGAACGCTCAGTTATATAACCTGTACATGTTGATGGATGAGAACAATAAAGAAACGACTGGCATGGACACAGTTTTATCCAATCAGAGATGTTGTCGAATGAGAACCTTGTGGAAACAGCTGCCTTTCACTATCTCAGACTGTTGTTTCTCTGTTGTTTAACATCAGAGTGAAAGAAGAGATGATTGTGGGCAGGCTTAGCGGTTCATTCTGAAACATGTTCTTCACTCATGGTTCAAAACTGGGTGCAGCTTTTAAGACTCTTGTACCTTAATTTTAAAGTTTGCAATGGTCCAATTCCGATCATCGTCCTTATGCGGAGTTCACACCGAGGCGTCAAAATCATACCAAGCACCACAAGTAGGACACTTTACTTTCGCATTTGAAATCAGACTCTTGATACTCGTTAACACACAAGCAAATTTTGCCGAAAGTTCACATTTTTCAACTCGACACGCCACACTCAAGAACACTCGAGGTGCGCTTCGGAAACTTTGGATCAGCCTAGACGTTCGCCCCCCAGACATATACAGAGATAGATAAGTTCTTTTCACAACTTTCAGAGGCCAGAGCAGAGTTTCTCATGCTGATTTGCAGACAATAGAACACTTTATAATTCATTTTGACCCCAGGAGGTTTCACTTTATTACATCTTGTTTAGCCTCTAAACATTTTTACAAAGATGTGTGTGTACTCTGATGACCTGATGAACCCAACAAATTACCCAATGTGTTAACTATTTATTTACTGTAGCTGCCATATCCATTTTAGCTCTACTTTTAATCCAACATAAGTCGTGTTGGAGTAAAGTAATCCTCATCCATCATCAATAAACACAATTCTCATTCCTAAAATGTCTGCTTTCTCACAGTGAAGACCCGAGCCGCTCTAATCAAATGAGCCTAATTGTGTTGCAGTAATGTAAACCAAAGAGACAGATCAGTCCTGGTCTAGACTGCTGGTGCCTGCATCTGAATCTTTATCATTCTTAGCACAATACACTGTCTGCTATTGCTTTACACTCGCATAATCTTTATGCTAATTGACTTGAAATTTAATATGATTTAGGATGGCTGTTTTTCTGCCAGTTGTGAAAACTTTTCATAATTAATCTGATGTATTTTCAGTTGTGGTTATGAGTAGTAATGTTTTGAACAAATTGTATCAGTATAAGGAGTTTTTGCACACCAAATGCATTTACTTTGGTAACTTTTACTTCTCTTTGGTAATAATTTCAAGTATATTAGTTATTTCCACTATGAATGAGCTTATAAGTGACCAAACATATTGTTATAGCCAGTAAAATATTACATTGTTTATTTTTTTGTTTAATAAGTGTGTAGTATATAGTATGAATTGCACATCCGGGTAAAAATAACTAACCAAGTTATTTTTTTATTATTGTTGAAGCAATTTAAGGATAATATATTATGATGGCTTGAATAAGTGGTGGGCTTTGGTGCACCCAAATCATGTTCTGTTGCACCCAGTTGTTGCTGCTCGTCTTTGGTGGTACGATGGTTCTAAACTTAATCTTTGTCCCATTTTCCGAAAATGGGAAACGTTCTGAGAATAAAAGTGAATCAAGAGTGAGACAGTGTGCAGGAGTTTTCTTAACCTTTCAGACCCGGTTTCACTCTTAAACCAACAGCCCACAATTTTTAGCTACGACTCAAGATTTTCCCCATGGTCACAAACGACTAAAATCATGCAGCAGACCCTTTAGGGTAATTATAAAGTTTTGTTTTTTTTTTGTCCATGAACCAGAAAGCATGCTGTTGTTCTTGCTTAAAACTCCGCTCTGATCTCTGAAAGTTGTGAAAAGTTCTTATAAACTCATCGTAGGGAATAATTAGAATGCTCGGAATGCATAAGGTGAGGAATATCTTTGCCCCACTGCAAAGCTTTTAAAATGAACTATTGCTTTTCACATTTCAAGACAGCAAAGATCAAGGACAGTGCCTCGTATTTAAAGGTCTTCTATTATGTTAAATTGACTCTTGAGCTTTTAGCCATGTTATAATGCTGTTACCCCATGAAAAACATACCTGCAGTTTGTGTTTTTTCATTCACACGTTTGAGTAATCCTGTGTTATTAGTCTGTCTATATCTCCAGAGATCAAAATTGTCTGATTCACCAACTTGTGATAATTTTCAAGTTAACAACTTTTACCTTTAATTCAATAGTGATAGGTTATTCCAGAGCTGAAATTATCCAAATGATGTGTGGAGTTTAAAAACACAGTGGACCACTTCCTGTATTACCACATGACATCACAAGGTGGAACAGAGTGTTTTCAGTTTGAGAAAAGAACTCAGTCTAAATATGCAGGATTTGTGTGTTAAACATGTGTGAATGAAACAAAACACAACTCCAGGTCTGTTTGTGATGAGGAACAACATTAGAACATAGATCAGAGAATAGAGTAACATGAAAAAGATACAGTCTGCTGCAGGCTACTGACAGACACTGACTGTATAATTAGTGTGATTTTTAGTGTAGCTAAATATCATACTGTAAAATGTGTTATCAGGCCTTTGTTATACATTTGAACACATTTTTTGAAGTAATGGCACTTATTTGCTCCTCATACATTTTGCACTCTTGGTCCATGATGTGGTTCATGATATTTTTTTCCATAAATAGTGCAGTTTGTTTGTGTTACATATCAGTCAGGACGTAGCAGCTCTGGCACATCACGTGATCTAACCGGCCAATCACGGACCAGTATTTAATTATTCAGCACAGACTTCAGATACAGGAAAGACTGTGGACTTAGAAGAGGTCATCTGCCTCAGGCCTACATGGCTGTCCAGATAATTATTTTAGTTTATTTCTAGGTCTATAGTCGACTAAATGAATTCTGGTGTGACTGAACACATGCTCTTCCGATTGACTAAAAAGGGAGCATGACAAAAAACTTTTAAGTATCTCTATGTATCTGAACCAAATAGCACTCACAAGTCTACACTTACACGAGAGCCCATGCAAAAATGTTATTATTATTCATGCAGGAAAAAAAGTACTAAGAAACGGTGTATTTATATACAAACAGATTTAATGAGTTTAATCTGGATTTTTACATATAAATGCCAAAAAATACAACACTTTCAGCTAACTCACTCATTCATGTCCAACATAAATCCTTGACCAATATACATTTCAGTCAACTAAGACACCCTCTAGAGATTAATCGACTAAAGGCCCACAGCGCTACTATTTTCAAAGTGTAGCATGTGTAATGAGCTAACATGGCGACGCGTGTATGTTTGAGTGTCCCGTGCTAGCGTCTATAGATCGCAGTAATGCTATCCGCGTGTGCCATCTGCATTGCAGGAGCAGGTCTTCTAGTGCTGCAGTTGTCTCCAGAGTGGATCGATTGTGTTATTGACTTAAAGAGAGCGTCCAGTGCTGCTCTTTCAGACAAATCAGCTCTTACTAAAATGCACAATGGTCAGTCTTATAGAGGCATTCATAATTCATCAGATTGTTTCTGGGGAAGTGTATCAGTTAAATGTTTTTGTACACTATAACTGCAAAATGTAGTACCTCCCAAAAGTCCCTGTGTTTATTCACTTTCTATTCTTATATGTGCAAAACAAAAAATATTTCATATAAGCAGAGTCGTACCAACCTGTATGATCAGATGGATTTACATGTACTCTTAAGTAACCTTTAAAGGACACATATTGCTTCTTATTGATGATTTGGCCGTGGGATGAGAATTTCACATTTTCTAACTAAAAATAATCTGCATTTGAAAAATATACTGTATAAAGTACACTTCTGTTTCCAATGAGTCCTTACCCCCGTGAATGCATGCTAATATCATCTGCATTTGTTGTAGCAACAAGCTTGAATGAGGCAAAATATAACTCCAGGCATGTTTCTGCCAATATAGCATGGTTAAAAGCTCAAAAAAGTTCATTTTACATAATGTGTTCTTTAAGGAAGTTGCACGTGAGGACTTTTGATACAAGATCCTTTTTATATTGTATTGCCATTATCTTTTAAGAACTGCAGCTACCTCTCTGCTCACTCCCCAGTAATTATTCTAAAAAACAAACTCTTTATGTTGATGTTCATGAAGAGGGTTACCATTGGGAGTATTGCTTTAAAGTCGCTTAACAAGTCCAGGCTTATTCTGAAATCCTGATCTGAAACTAGCTCCAGCTCCAGCTTGATCCTCAAGTTGTTCCATGAAAGAAATAAACCTATAACAGCACTATTTGCATGTAATGAGAATTAGCCAATCAAATCAATGCATATATGTGGGCGGTTTGGGTTTGACAGGGAGCGAGAGACGGGGGAAAGAAGAGAGACAGACAAACGTAATGAGGGAGCTCTCAGCGAGAACACACTGAAAAGCAGCTCATCCTCAGGGTCCAAACAGCATCTGTCTGTGTGCAAAAGCTGTACTGCCTCTCACAACAGCCACATGCACAAGATCATTTTAATGAAAGAACGGCCATAGGGTTTTATATGATTTGTGCGTTTTTGATGAGCGCAGAATCCACATGTGCAGCAGGAGCATGTGGCTGGTGCTCATTAAAAGTCTCAGGCGACACATGACTCTTAAGACATTTTTAAACTGTATTCAGATAGAGACGAGTGGATTAAAGATAGATGGGGGAGTGCACATGCTGAAACGTTGGATTAAAGTGTTTCTTTTGACATTCCTGGAGACAAAGCTAAAATAATGTTGACAGTTAGCATGGTCCCAACCAGGTTTGTGCCTGGGTGCTTGTTACTATGGCAACTCTGATTAGTCACTTTGATGGGAAAAAAACCTGAGGATTTGACAAGCTCAGATTACCCAAATAAGACAGGCTTTCGCTTTAGCTCGCTTCATGGAATACCCCCACTGTGTGTCATTGCAGTGTGAATGAGGTCCTGTGTTTGTCAGTGTTTAGGAATTGTCTGTGTCACAAGGTATTTGACGATATTGCTGAGTAGTGACAAGGCAGAGAGCTGCAAGGCACCTAAAGGGCCCTCCCTTATGTAGAATATTTATTTCAAATTTCATGACCATGACCTATCTGCCTCCCTAGATACAAGTGATACAATCAAATACAGCTTTTACTGATAACAATGTGATGGCCAAGTTGCTGATGTTGATGATGTTGGTGCTTTAGTTCTCGAGATCATTATCTAATCAGAAAGCAGAAGGAGCCTCACATGAGTTTTTTCATTAGTTTTCCAGCACCAACGACGAACAGCTTTTGGAAATAAACCCAAAATGTCTCTCTCTGATCTGAATCCTCGCTACCTAAACCCCAGCACTTGCAGCATCATAAATGCTAATGTGCTAGTGCAGCCACTGCAGCTCAGTGAGTGAATTCTGGAGGCTCTGAGGTTTCACATGAGACATGGCCTGTCCATATACTGAGGATGAGAACTTGAACCCCTCCTCTGTCTGCAGGTTAGATCACTGGCCACACAGGTTCAGTTGTGATTGTAGTTCTCTCTTTTTTTTTCTATTGTGCTTGTGTCTGCTCTGTAGTTATAATCTATAACACCTGTGGATCATTATGTTTAATTTGCAGATTTTAAATCGCAGCATTCATCTCAAACCACTAAATAAAAGAAACAAGTCGGCTTACTTCCGCTTTAGAAAACTACGGTGCCCAGTGGCATCTGATGTTCCTGTTAATGTCATCACAAGAGTTGGATGGATAGCTGCACATCCCAAGAAGCAAGAAGCAGATTTGTTTTCATTTGCACCAAAATGACTACGCAATGCTGCTGAAACCTGCGCTTATCACAGATTAAGAAAATAAAATTGAAGAAGGAAGTAAGTACAGTGCAGTGGGCGTATGCTGGTGAAAACAGGGATTTAACCTCAATATGGCGTATTGAAAATAAATAATATATTAACATTAAAGATTACTCAAACATGCACAAATCACTCCAAATAAAACTTTAGGTGAGTAAATGGTGAGGGGAAACAACTATAACATGGTTAAAAGCTCTGAAAAGTCAATTTTGCAGAGAAGGTCTGCTTTAAAACACTAAGAAGTGTAATTGTTTTGCATGTGTCTGTGTTATATGTTGTATAAAAAATATTGCTTCAAAAATAGAAAGACACTTTTTGTTTCCATCAAAGGCGAGTTGAATAGTAGATAATTTGATCAGCTCACAGTCTTCATTATTGTGACCATGACTGAACAAAGCCTGCATGTTAAAAACCTTCCTATTCCCATAAATGAGCTGAAATAGCCTGCCTGGCCCATGAGCCATCCCTCTTGCATCCTGGTTTCCATTTCACTGGTTTGAAAGCCACACTGTAAATAGCTGAGATCGCTATTTTCAGACACTGCCATACGCAAGTAGAGAGAGCGTAATTATTAATTCAGTGATTCGGGCTTTCTCTACATGTGAATAGGTCCATCCAAACCTAACCTTGTATGTTTTGAGCCCATGTGCTGAAGGACAACCGCCGTTTTTGTTTGGATTCTGAAAGAGTTGAAGTGTGAATCATATTTGTTCTGATAAGGTCTTGTTTTTAATTTTAGCCCGTCAAAATGCCACTTGTGTGTTCTACCATGTCAGAGGAAAGGCTGTTGGCTCCATCTGGACACGTGGGCACCGCCAGTGGATTCAAACCAAATGCATGACAGGAAGGTTTTTAGGTTTAATGTCTGAGTCACTGCAGCACATATGAATCTGAAAATGAGCGTCACATGTTTAACTCACCACAATGAAGGTTTGTTGTGATTTAATGTGAGATTCAGGGCAGTGAGATTCATTTGATTTGACTCAAGATAGAGATAGTGTTTTTTTCTAACAGTCCGTGATCATCTTTGGTTTTTTAATGGAGAGGTCTACCACCGATCCTCTGTCAGTAAAAGTATGTGGTTTGGAGCAGAGGTCAAACTTTAAAGGAAGGAATTTGACATTTTTGTTTTGTTTTTTAGTCTGTAGTCTTATTGTTTATGAAAGGAAAGGCCCTGTACCTGTATGTTGTTTTCCCCCAGTGTAGATATACTGTACAAGCAGCTCTTGAGGTCAAAATAAATGTGCTGTTTTATCATCTAATTATTAAGCATTGTATTAACTTTACCGTCAAACTCTGGTCTCTGAAACCTGTTTATTTATCTATGTTAATTTTCCATGTACTACAGTCAGTCTTCTCATCTTTTCACAGGCCTTAAACATTGAATAATATGGTACAAACACACTGCCTTTAGAAACAGAGGCTGAAACATCACCTAATGTCTCTGTCACTATGTTCTGACGCTGCTGGACTGTGTCATTTTACAATATTATAACACAATATTAGGCTATTTTTAAGTAGGCCTTTTTATGTCTGGTAATAATTTGATTCAACGGGGGCTAAATTCACAATGGAGCACAGCCTAAATTATGTAAATAAAATCATCGAAAGTGAGAAGATTGGTATAGGGGTGTTATCAGGAATGGATTGTTTTTCAAATTGCAAATATTAAAAAAAAATCAGTATGAGCCAAAAATCTGTATTGGGACATCCCGGATCTGCACTAACTTTTTGTGGTGTTTGATTATTGTCCTATTTTGCATCATCACTTTACTATACAGGGTCAGTATCATTAACAAAAACCCTGAGACTTCATCTGTACATCTTCATCCAGCTGTAGCATGCAAAACTGTGTCCATTCTGCATTCCATTGGCTTATATGATCAACTCATTAGCAAAGTCAGCGTAATAACGCAGTAACTAATGACTAATCAGTGGTGGAAGAAGTATCTCAGTTTTGTTACTTTTTACTATGTAGACTCCAACGAAGTGCTCTACATGGGGACTCAAAGCGTACATGATTTTTTGTTAGATTTCAGCATTTTGATTTTGTTCTATCACCCAAGTTTAATTTTAAACCTCCAGAGCCTCCGTGCTGACAGTAGATGAGAGGCATTTTAGGTGTGAGATGGACTCGGAACATGTGATTGGTCAGTGCAAATGTGTTAATAACGCCTGGATGAGGTTTTCACAGTTTATTCTGGTTACAGTATGCTACGGGGGAATCGGACCATGTCCTTCAAATCACTGACTATAGCAAGGTGCCCAAATGAGTACACAAGGATTTAAGATGCTGAAGAGTTATAGGAAAAAAAAATACAATCTTAAGGTCTTTGCATAGACTGTATATATAAACGTAGCTAGCCTGCTAGCGTCACGGTAGTGTCATAGGTAGTGACCATGGGTGCGCTTCTGGCTCCATCGACTCTGGCTCCAATTCACTTTCTATTGAAAAACTGAGGCCCCTCTCTCTGTAACTGCTTCTGTCAGGCTTGTCATTTTGCTCTTAAAATGTTCGTATTAACCCGCTCTACATGATCCTGGGTTTTTTTGGGCATTTCAGAACATGTTTGCAAAGAGCCAAACAAGATAAGATAACAAGATAAAAAACGTGTTCTTTGCAAAGGACATTTCATATATAAAAACTGCAGCCTTTGATAGCTACGCCAATTCAAATTACGATTTTGATTTGACTGATCATAATTCAATTCATGTATTAAAATGAATACTTTAACTTTGCTCTAGCCTCGAGGTGGACATGCTTTGGTCTTTTTCTTGCCTAAACGGTTTGATCACAGTTTGATTAAAATTCACCCACTGTTTTATTAATAACTAATCTTCCAATCTAATTTCCCTGGCACAGTTTGAATGCCCCCTGCTTGTCTCCTGTATTACTCACCTGCTAAAACTCTTTGTATTTTTTTTTTTTTGTAACAGGAAATGAGGTAATCCGTGCTCCCAAAGCATCGTCTTTTCTCGGCACAGGAAGTTCAGCTGTGGTCAGAGGATGTTACCATCGGCATGTTTTTTTCTGCATTTTAGCCCCAAAATAGGCCTCCCCTTTAATCCCCTCTTACTGAGAAACTGCGCTCCTCGCTTCCCGCCACTCTAATCTGTAACCAAGAGTTTTTAGTGCGCCGGCCAAACAATGCAAATAATACAGGACTGTAAAGGTTTGGAAGAGAGGAGGGACTGACGGGAAAAAGAACTAAAATAAATTGGTGGTAAAACGACTATAATTTATCAGAGGAACGTTATTGGCCAAAGAAACAGCAACGCCATTTTAGCTTTTATGTCATCAGAGCGATAGATTACATAACCAGTTCTGGTTTAAGCACAACTGCTATTTATTTGCTTGTCTGCATCTAATTATGAAGCGTTTTAATGTCTGATAATCAGTGAGTGTGCGTTAGTATGCTAGTTGTTGTTAGCTGTACCGTCACAGCTAAATTCTGCACTGGTGTTTGAGCGTTTTAAAAAGCTCTTATTTGCTCATAATGCATAAAGTGAGGAATAACTTTGGACAACTGCAAAATGGACTAGTTCTGTTATTCACCTTTTTAACCCTTAATCACACCTTCACAAAACTCTCTCTGTGGGAGTTAAGCACTTTCTGCTACACCTGACATTTATTTGGCTGTAAAATATCTGAGGATTCATAATTTTCCATTTAAAAAAAAAAAAAGCTCAACCAACATCTCACCTTTTCATCCATATTTGAAAATGTGGATTTTCAAATATTTTTAACCCCTAAATGTCTGACTTTCTGTCATAAAGTCAAAACATGTCTTACTCCAAAAATCGCAAAAACTGAAATATTTTCCATATGCTTGATGCAAACTGGATTTTTGTTTGTTTCATTTTAAGAGCCTGATGTATGTAAAAGTTTATCAGCCATTATTTTGCAAATATGCTTGTGTTTTTTTGTCAGTGGTCAATTTCATAGAAAAGTCATGTTGTGGGAGTTAAGCACGTTTTTTTTCACCTGAAATATATTTGACAAAAATCTGAGGATTCATATTTTTTCAAACTTCAGTTCAGTTACGATCTCATAATTATGACTCTTATTAAAAACCCTTTAATGAACCTTTTAACTCTTCAATGTTTGGTCACAAAGTCACTGTATTTCAAAGTTCAAATATCACAAAAATAATTCAGTTCAATTGATGCAACCTTTTTGTTTGTGTGTGAAAGACTAGCAGCAACAATTATTTTATTTGCTGATTTTTTATTTTTTTGGGGGGGGGCTGAGTCAAAATAGGAGTTAGGTACAAAGACATTCTAAACCACTTTCTTTACATCTTTTTAACCCTCTGGTTTTAAATGAATGTCCGGAGATACAGTACATTTGTTTGTTCACATCATTTCATGAATGTTCAGGGCAATGCAAATGAAAGGCTACTTTTCCATATAAAATCATGCTGCAAACATCATATATTTTTACACCACTAACAAGTCTGATTCTCTGAGCCTCTTAATAATGACAATAACAATTTGTTAATAATTTATAGAGCGCTTTTGGGGCACTCAAAGACACTTACAATGCAATATTCTTTGAATGCACACTCTGTAGTGGTAAGATATTTCTGTAGCCACAGCTGCCCTGGGGCAGACTGATGGAAGTGAGGCTCTGAAAACTGCCATCAGCCCCTCTGACCACCACCAATCTGTTACACACCATATTTATACTAGTGAATGTGGGTGAAGTGTCTTGCCTAAGGACACAATGACAGTGTTTACTAGAGCCACTGTGGCACCTGCATTCCTGTGGTCTCCCATCCAGAACAAATCAGGCCCAACCCTGCTCAGCCTCTGAGAGAAAATGAGCTTGGGCACTGACAAGGAGATATGACTGCCTTTAGACCTTAAACAGTAATACTGTCACTGGATTTGTACTTACGGTAAAACACAAAACTGACTTTCACTGGACTTTGTACTCAAAAAAGTGTATGAAAACAAAAATTGTATGGTTCTATGGAGAAAATATTGAAACACTCAACGATATGTCACTCTCAAAAATCTGCGCATTTCTATCAAAAATGAAGACGTTATTTAAGACACAAATGTCAAATTGCACATACATGTGATAGAGGATTAAGTCAAAATCAGGTACTGCATCTTTAAGAAAGGGCCTGACTTATGATTTTGACAAATGACAATTTTTACAAATTTGAAAATGTTAATATGTTCATAATAACAGAATAATAGCAGAATCATGGCAGACAAATCATTTTTATCAAATGCAATTTTTCACTGGTGGGGCGATATGACATACAAAATCTTGTGTAGATTTATTACAATATTTGATTATATTTTATTTTGTCTTTTTAAAAACTGATAAAATGGCTTTTGATTTAAATTTCCTGAACTTTCTGAAAAAAAATATGTCTATAGAAGTATACTGTATATAAGTATACAGATGTATGTGCATAGAACTGTGTGTATAGAAGTAAAATATAATGTAATGCTGTATAATAGGCCTGCAAATGAAAATGATGATATTGAGCTGTTTGGAAGGCCACAACACAAATAGTTAATCATGGACAAATACTATTACTGGTTTTGTGATGCAGTTTTGATTCTTCTAAACAATATATTACGTTGTACTTTCATTTGTCACTTTGCCTGATTGAGACTGTGTATAATTTAATCTTTCACATGTCTCTCTCATACTTTGACTGCTTTGTCCCTCAGACAAACATCACAGCCCTGTCATCATTTATCAGTAGTAGAGGCTGAGGGGGCGGGTTCTCTAAATGTCTCTTGTTTATGTGTGTCTTGCTCCTGCCACTCTGCATTAGCCTGTGACGCACTGCTCAGCCCAGGGGCCCGGCGTCCAGGGGCCCCGGGGTCCAGGGGCCTTTAGATGAGCCAATGAGATGAGACAGACGGCAAATGAATCATGAAACGAATCAAATATGGCCCAAGCTGCATGTCTTTACACGCTCTTTAGCATCTTTAGTGCTTTTATATAGGAGTATGTGTATAGAAGTGTGAGTATAGAAGTATGTGTGTGGAAGTATGTGTGTAGAAGTATGTGTGTAGAAGTATGTGTATAGAAGTATGTGTATAAAGTTTGAGTATAGAAGTATGTTTATAGAAGTATGTGTATAAAGTATGAGTATAGAAGTATGTGTATAAAAGTGTGTGCATAGAAGAATGTGTATAGAAGTATGAGTACGGAAGTATGTGTATAGAAGTATGAGTATAGAAGTATATGTATAAAAGTATGTGTATAGAAGAGTGTGTACAGAAGGATGAGTATAGAAGATATGTATAGAGGTATAAAAAGTATCTGTATAGAAGTATGTATGATCATGTTTGGTTCTGGGTTGAGACATGGGGGGAGTGGGGACCAGACTATCCCTCTGTATAAAACATACACAGATATATCATTCTGGATTTCCTGAATTTCCTTCTGCGTTTTCCAAAGCAGCTCATCTGCCTCTTTGTGTACAGAGGCCCACATCTACTGGTTGTACCGTGGATTCACTTCTTTAATACAGTTTTGCCTGATTATGAAAATAGTTGAAATGGCCATGGCAATAAATGTATTTTTTTTATGTCATACAATTCATCCTATAGTTTGCACAGGTCCTACATGACACTAGGCCTGGGACTATATTGAAATTTGGTGTCACTATTATCGTGGCCAAAACAATTGTGATTAACGATTATATTACGATAGTTATTAAAGCTGCTGACAGTTTAAAAATATTATGAATATGAATAATTATCATTTTAATATTATGATTAAGTTCCATATGTTAACGACTTCTATATAATTGTACTTTGTTATCAGTGAAAACATCTACAATCTAGTAACGTCATTCGACTCCAGTCAAACGAAGCTCATCGAGGCTAGCAGTTATAGCAGTGTTAGCAGTATGGTCAATCAAACCTGTTGCTAATGCTAGTGGGAGCGACTTTGGGGAAGAAGGCAGCTGATTTGTCCGTTATTAAAGTTCATATCTGGAGTTACGGACAGGATAGTGAAATAAAAACACCAGGATCATGCAGCGCAGATTAATACGAACATTTTAAGATCAAAATGATTACCTGATCAGCATCAGTTACAGTGTAAAGTGAATTAGAGCCAGAGTCGATGGAGCACATGATCACGTCCTATGTGGAACGCAGCGGCTAGCAGGTTAGCTATGTTCGTTTATATATACAGTCTATGGATCTAGCAGAGAACATTATGGATAAGTAGCTCTTTTCTGCACATTCTGTAGAGTATCTTTGTTGGTGACTCTCATGATTCTATAAAACATCCCCTCTTTTTTATCACGATAAACGATATTATTGTTTATTGTCCCATCCCTACATGACACCCTGTTATCTTTCCCTCCTGCTCCACTTCATGTGTTATTTTCTTTAGTTGGTACAGCGGACAGCTTGTATCGCCCGTCACACCCCACACCCCTTGCCCATCTGTGTGCCTCTGCTCCTCTTATCCAAACAGCACTTACTCACACATGCCTTTAATGCACTGTTTGTCCACGCACACACACGCACGCACACACACACACTCTTATTAGCAGAGGAAGGCACGCCGACTCCAACTCATCCCATCAATAATAAGCTCCGTGTTGGCCATGCAGCTGTGTTCTTGAAATAGAGTTCCGGTAAGCGAGGTTGCACCCTCTCCTCTCCCCCTCCTGTATGCCTGGGTGCTGCATTGGGTAGGGGGGGACCCTTCTGTGGTAATTACTCTGGGTGCCCCTGGGTGACTGGAAGTAGGTCACTGGCACAGACTCCTGACAATCAGACACAGTGCGATGGATGCGTCTCCGTGTGCACAATAGGAGTAGTGTGTTAGGCATTCCCCTCCATCAAAAACCAAGAGGGTCATGTGACAGGGATGTTTGGGTTCTTTGCGCAAAAGTTAAAATTACAGCTGCAAGATATATCACATATCATCATATATCAAAATCGCAATTTGATGATATCTCTGTATTTTTTGAACAGAGGGATATCAGTCTGGTCCCTGTGTCCTCTGTTGCATTTGTTTATTTCAGTGACACATGTGAAGCAAAGGAGCTCATAAGACACCTATAATTTATTAATAAAATCTAACAGTTTAGTGCTTCTGTCATTGATTCGGCAGAAATGGACATTGTTTTTCAGCCCCCTGTGATATTTTTTCCCTTGTTAAGTGTGTATTCACATTAGCATGCTAGTTGTTGTTAGCCTCGCCTTCAGGAGCAGTGGGAGACCGCAGCGTCTCTGGGGAGTCTTCTTCACATCTTGAGCCAGGATCTTGGTCGGGTTTACCTGGAGGATTAGCTCATTGTGCATGTTTTAGGCTGAGGGGGAAAATCCACCCAGACACAGGAGAACGTGTGCAGAAGGGCCTCTGTCAAACATTAGCTTTGAGCGTTTGAGAGGATTTATACTATTGATTTAATGCTAACCACCCTGCCATGTTCACTATATTGGGGTCACAAGTCACTCAGGAGGGGCTTCTGATATAACATTTATTGTAAGTGGGGACTTCTTAGAGGAGGAAAAGAATACTATGTTCTGTGCTAAGTCCTGGTTGTGTTAGAGTTAGTTTATCCTTGTTGTATCTGTGTAAAATTGGGCCTCTTATATTCAGTTTATAGTTCATAGTTTAAGTATTTCTTAAAGATTAAGATTTAAGATTTTTTTTTAAACAATTTTCTCTCAAGAGTGACATTCCAGTACTGGGTTAATTTATTTTGCACATCTAGCTGCATAAATCTACACTGATGTTGTATCCTTGGGCAAGACACTTGATCCATCTTTCCTGTAGGTGTCTGAATGCGGTGTATGTGTGTATAAGTTGAAGAGGCCGATGGCACAGATTGGCTGCCTCGGTTCCATCAGTCTACTTCAGGGCAGCTGTGGCTATAGTAGTTTACTAAGAGTGATTGAGTAATGCACAAAATCGTACAGCAACTTTATAAGACTAATCCATTATTATTTCTATCTTCACCGCTCATTCAGATTCTTCAAAGCCTCTATGTGTTATCGCCACGGTGATAGTAACCTTGCTGCTAATGAATCACTGTGTAAACCTTCAGTCGTCACTTTTACCGGCGAAGGTTGTCAGACGCCCAATCAAAGTGAACGCAAATAGACTCTTTTCACAGAGCAGCCTGGCTATTTCAGGTGCTCTCAAAAACTGCTCCATTCATTGTGTATCGGAAATTAGCCTAGTCGCGCTAAAATAAATCAATAATTAAATACCAGGCAACGGACAACGAGTTATGGATTGGTAATCACAGACAGCGATTCAAGACTATTACTACGATGTAAATACCTCACCGGTGGAAGCTTCTGTGTTTACAAAAGTAGGTTTTTGTGTCTTGATGACAATTAGTGACATTAAAATAGCACTACAGTCCGAATGATTTTGCACACAGAAAAACAGTGAACTGGTCATTAGGTATATTTTCATGAAGTTGTTTTGTGTTGTATTTGATTAGAATTATATTAATACCTACTTTTATAAGCACACAAGTTTCCTCCGGTTAAGCGCTTACATCATCGTAAAGGTCTTAACATGCCATCTGTCCTCTGTCTGATATTTAAATATTGATTTATTTTAGGAAGACTGCTAAATCCCCATAGAGAATGAATGGAGCGGGAAGAGCGGCTCCGCACTTTTTTAGAGAACCGAAACTGGCCCAGCCAGCTCGGTGAAAAGGGTCTATTGAGAAATTGCAAACTTATGTGCCCAAAAGTATTTAAAATAGCTCAAAACATGAAACCACCACTCTGCTAATAATGTGTTGACAGATTTCTCAGTCAGCATTGTTTGTTGTACATTGTTAGCTGGTCATTTTGTTTTACCTGATTTGTATCCGGCATGAGCGGGCAATTATTACTGGAGCGGATCGGGCTAGCCAAAATCATTATCCCCGTTAGCCTCCACCTCGGCCGCTGTGCTATTGAGCCCGTTTCGACTGTCTGCATGTTTGTTGTTTTGGCTCCGCCCCCCTCAGATTTGTTCTCATTTTTGTTTCCAAGTGGCTGCACGCGTGTCTCCCATGTGAGGGGCTTTAGGGCAGTGACGCAGATGCAGAAGGGTGAGAGGGGAGAGAGGAAGAGAGGGAGAGAGGGGGAGGATGACAGAGTCAACGAGAGTTAAAAGATAAAACATGGATTCTACACTTTACTTTGGATAACTGAATAGTGTCTGGTTTTGTATGAGCTGAAACTGGACGATATATGAACAGATATTTTGAACCACTGGATTTATATAGCGCTGTTTAAGATACCCAAAGCACTGTGATAAATATATTGAAAAGTAATAATTTAAGGTAAAGTCCACATAGGAAGTTTTGACCTCTGCATTTGACCCATTTATCCAGCTTGAGTTAAACCCGTCAAAACCATCTGCAGAACTTAAACTTATATGATTATGGTTAGCAGCGCAAAACTAGAGGGAATGTTGAACGTTTTGGGTAGAGCAAATTGCCTGGTAATAGTGAGGATTATATTGCAAAGACTTAAGTGACAAGACAAGGAGAATATCTGTCTTAAAAAAAGTGAAAAAGAGAACGAGTTGCTAAGGAATAGGCTCGGTACTCAATACCGATTCTTTTTTCAGACAAAAGAATGTGATTTTCAACATTAAATGGTAGTACTTTCTTGTATATTACCATGTTCTCATATATCTGTGTTACATCAGTGGTCCAGTTAGGTTCTATAGTCATCCATGGGTGTATATTAGTCTATGTTTCTTATATTATTCAGATACAGCTCATTCTAAAGCTGTACAGGAAAGGTAAATTTTTGTCCGTGAATGTGATTTTCTCAGTATCAATACTTGCTCAAATGAGTATCTAGTTTTAGTATCGATTAATATCTGATGTTTGATACTTCTGACAATCATAGAACCCATGAACAAAACCCAAATGCACACATGCAAATTTCACAAATTTACAAAAAAGATGATGGAACATTCGCGTAGTAATAATTAACGTGTCATTTTGTATATAGCAGCCAGTCAGTAGTCTAATGATTAACATATTTTTAATAAGGCTTCAAAGAAATGATTAGACTGTGCATCCCTTCATTACATATTTTAATACTTATGGGATTACAGAATGACATTTCCACAGCTTAGTGCATAATTCCCACTATAAAAACTAGAAAAGGGTAAGCGTGTACGGGCGGATGGGAAAGCAGAGACTGAACAGCTGAAAGGTCTGTGGGCCTGTTCTCACTGGTGGAGACAATGACCTAGAAACCTGTCCCAAACGCAGTCCTGCACTTATGTAAGGACAACAATGTCATTCACAAAGTTACACAAACAACTGGGACAATGGGCGTTCTTACTGTGCTGTCCAAATGGTTCAATAAAAAAAGAAAAAAGGAAAGGAAAAAAAAAACACACACCTAGAAGTTCTTTGATCCTTGTTGGCATATGATATAAGAGATGACTGGGTAAGAGTAGTAAAGCCAGATGCCCTCCCCTGATCAGTGGTGGAACATAACAAAGTAAAAGTAGTATCAGTAGTACTTTTTAAAGTGGATGCTGTCTACTTTTACGAGAAGTTACCTGTACTTCCTACCTCACTACATTTTTGAACAGGACTGAAAAGTAAAAGTATTATTTTTTATTATTGTCTGAGACCTGCTGAAAAGGCTGAGGGTTTATTTTTAACAGTTTGAGCAAACAAAAATATACAGATAAAAACAGCTAGGAAAAAAGCTATTGATTCAGCTGTTTCTGTTGAACAAAATTCAGCACAAATCAAAATCGCTACATCTGAAGCTTTATTAGATCTCAAAATAAATACATGGATGCTTTAATACTTTTACTTAAGTACATTTTCCACGTGATTTTGCTCCAGTGTCTGCACTTTTACTTAAGTAACAAAATTGAGTACTTTTTCCACCACTGCTCCTCATTGTAACAAGTCATTTTCTTTATCTGGGCTACACAAGCAACACAACAAGCGACACAACAATGTACTCAGGTGAGGTTTAAACAGGTTAATATGCTTTAGAATTCAGTTAAAGGAGATGTCGTAAAAACGTGGAAAATAGAACCAGTTCATTGTAAAGGTTTACAGTGGTCCAGTGTTATTCCTCACTTACCTTATACATTCAGAGTATCCTAATTTTCCCCCATATTCACTTTACAAGCTCTTTTCACAACTCTCAGAGGCCAGAGCGGAGTGGACAACTAGCATGCTAACACGCACTTCCACTAAAATGCTTTTTAATTAGATACAGACATCACACATCTGACTTATTTTGACCTCAAGAGCTGCTTATGCAATATAGGCCCATGTGTACTGGGGGAAGACAAACTTTACTAAAATACATGGGAAAAATCGGGTACAGAACCTTTAAATCTATACCTGCTTCAACTCAGTGACAGAAATGACTTTATTCAGTGATCTATTAGTATTTTTTGTTAAAAATACACCATGTAACAATTCTTGTGGGAAGTCTACCACCTGCTTGTTTCCATAGAGATGTTATTGCTTTGCTTTAGGGCATTAAACTTGTGTCTCTTGTATTCATTCAACTACAGGTGTTTTTTTATCGTACTAATATACCTTCTAAAACATGCATTCTCACTGTGAACGCCTCTCCGCAGACCTGACCTGTAACCTGGCCTGGCAACATCACCCGTTTGCCTCAGTGGAAACAGATTTCATTTTATTTTCATTTTCATTTATTTATTTATTTCGAGCACATGTATCAAGTACACTTTATACATTTCACAATTTCTTTGTAATTTAAGCTTAAAAAGGAGTGGGAAGAAGAAAACATATTAAATCCCACCCCTATCAAGATAAGTTTAATGCAATAATGCGGAACAATCCAGGCAAAGCAATATATATCCAGTGACACAACATCAACTTCACCAACTTGAAAAACAGCGTCTTGCTCATTTGCATATTAAAAGTGACTAACGATAAAGCTCGCTAATACAATTGAATTTGATATTAATATACATTTGTGATATTTTTTTGTATTTTAAGGTCAGATGGAGCATTTAAACATGTCATCATTAGCGCTCGGTGTTGTTGTATTTTTGCTGTTATAATGTAAGCAGTCTCCAAATTTGCCTGTGATGCCCTCCCGCTGTGCACCTGTAATCACTCATCACCTCCTCCGCCTCCGTCATTAGCACCGCTGTTTGTTTTGGTCTGCGTCTCATAACAGTGTCATCTAGTACTGCTGCTGGGGTCACGTCCTGTTGTGGCAAAGTATAAAACGGCTAAATCTCATATTGTGTCCTACAGTACACTGGCTCCTATGATGAAATGTTGTATTTTCTGACCCCAAGAATCGACTCATTTACGCAGTTTGCTGAGAGTGACTCATGGAGCTTTTTAGGGCCACTGCAGCTCTCGTCCTGACACTGCACCGAGGCCAGACAGACGTATATACGCAGGTTCTACTGCATGGTTAAGTACAAAGAAATATCTGGGGAAAAACGAGGCTGTAAACTGTAAACATATAGTAAGCTATTTTGGCATTTTGCTAAAAAGTCCCAGGATGCATTGCTGGCAGACAGGAATGAGTTATTGAAGTTGAGAAGCATTCAGTATTCAAAGCAATAACTCACAAAAAAGGCTGATGAATATAAAATGCTTTAAAGCCTCACCGTGTAACTTTTTAGCCAGAAAGAGATCAGATTTTTTTTTTTTTTTCATTTTGGATGTTTTTATTGTACAAAAAACGTCCTTAATGTGAGTCGGTTTGCATCTCCACAAACCTGATGAGGAGGAACGCCTTTGTTCCTTTGGCTAAAATATTCCACAGTCTGTCTTAACATATTTATCTCTATGGAAAATCTTCCGAAGTATGGTTTTAACAGGGTATTTTCATGGAATCAAGCAGGTTATGTACCACCTCCAGAGAGTGACACTTTGTTGCTTTAAATGTGCTGTTCCTGATTTTGACTGTCTTAAAAACATTTGTGAATTTGTGTTACGAACATCTTAATCATTCACTGCAATGAGTTTATAAGCACTTTTTCCAACTCAGACCTGTTTACTGTGACAGTAATTAAATGCAGACAGCACACAGGACTTATTTAGACCTTATACAGTATATCTGTACTGGGGCAAATTTTGCTCAGATACATGGAAAAACAAGTTTACACGGTAACTGCCGCTGCTGACTTGATGCTGTATGTTTATAGTTTTGTGAATGTGAAGTGATTGGACTGTCTGTTGTTTATTTTATGTCTTCATCACTATTGTTTGTCCAACATGAATTGCCAAATAAGGAGGCAACTCTCAATCCTAATCAAAGACTAGTTTCTCCTGTATATTGATAGTGGTGTCTGTAAAATGCACAGAATGTAAATTATTTTGTCTTTTTGTTGCAGCAAGCAAAAAAAATTTATATACCCCAAGTGTAGTCCAGTTACATTGCAAATTAATGTCATGATACTGATAATAAAATTTCAAAATCAATTTTCATTAATAAGGAATTGACTCGATACTCAATACTGATTCTCATAACAGAATGATAATTAAAAAACTAGAATTTGATGTGGTCTTATATCTGTGTAATCCCTAAGTGGTCCAAGTAGGTTCCATAGTGGTCCATGGGTGTGTCTTATACTTGTTCAGATACAGCTCAAGATCATTCTAAAGATATTCAGGAAAGGTTCATTTCTGTCCTGTGAATGTGACTTTTTTAGTATCGATATCTGTTCAAATGAGTATCTAGTTTCGATACTACGGTATTAGTTTTAGTAACAATACTTTTGACAACCCTGCTACAACATGACACTGTTTTTGCTCTTAAATACTTTCAAGGGAGCATGTACTTCCTCTTTATTTTTTCTTTATTTTTTCTTTATTTTTTTTTTTTTGCAGCAGGAAAAAAAACATGTCACGTATATAAAGTCTCGTCCAGCTTCATTGCATGTACTGTATAGACCTATTTATTTCAATTTGTACAAGAAACTGAACACCTCACTATGGCCATTTTTTCATGTGGCAAAGTCAGCACTAGACAAATCTGTGTGAGTATCAGGTAGCAGTAGCAGTAGCACAGAGGCTAAATCCCAGTAGCATTGTAACCTAACACGGGGCAGGACGTTAGTTTAGCCTTAGCGAGTGGGAAACGCAGTGTAAATGATTCAACAGCACCTCAAAGCGGCACCAGTACTCAGGCTAGGCATTTGAAATCATTAGTAGGGGAATTTATTTTACTAAAATGACTTTATTAAACAATTCGCTCAGTTTCATGACATTGTGCATCATCGTGCATTTATTCCCACGCTCCCATTGTGTCCTTGGGCAAAACAGTGACCTTGTAATGATAAATTGACTCAAAAATGTGTAAATGGTGCACTGTCCCAATCTTATTAAATAAATAAACTACATTGCACTACACACATGGAAACATAGTGATTGATTTAGCCACTTTTATGCCCGGATGCCCTTCCTTTTGTAACCAGTAACAGCTTCTAAAGTTTAGAGTCACTCTAGTCACAGTTTAGAATCTAAACTGTGACTAGAGTGGGCATTGCGAGAGAAGTGTCTTGCATATAGACACAACAAAAGTTTGAAGTATTTTTTTTGTTTTTATTAAGGTAAACCTTTTATCTTATAGTTACTGTATCCTGATCTGCATTTCATGGCATGAAATGGACCTATCCTCAAAGACACCTTTACGGGACCAGTCCTGACATTGTTTTAATTGTCTGGTGTCTATTGTGATTTGACTCGTCTGTTACGATAATATTATGTCATTCAAAAATCTGTTGGTTGATATCATTCACCCATATTTGCCTGTGTTTGCCGGTTTTATCCTTGCTTTTGTATGTACACTGTTGTTGTGTCCTTGGGCACCTCACCTGTCCTCCAGTCGTGGTGCCATGCTGCTTGTAGACAGGATTGCCTTACACTTTTACAGACAGTGGCCTCATGGTCCTTCTGTCTTCTCATATTCTGACACCTTGTAACAGTTGAATGCTAAATTTGCTATAGAAAATGTTGCTTATTCATGTTAATAACCCTGCCCCATATATCAGATACACTGTAGTCTATGTTGTTTTGGTCGACTGATTTGGATAATGAATATGAATATGCTAAAAGTGGATTGGTTAAAAAAATAATTTGCCCTACATTTATTTTGTCTTTACAAGCGATGGGAATGGCTAATGTTTTTCTACTTATGCATTATAGGCCTATTAGATGAATCACAAGACTCGATTTTATTTGTAACGACAAAGTTCAGATATTATGATTAACAGTTAAGTAACAGCGTCCTTTGTGTATTTCTAATTACTACCATTCAAATTGCAATTTCAGTTAGATTGCAGCTATCCTTTTAGTATTACAACATACTTATGCCAACATGTCATGGCTAGACCTTACCTCACCATTTACTCATCTGAAGCTGTATCAAGATGTCAATCCCCGTTTTCACCATTACTGGCATTCGCTCACTGCTCTGTACTTCTTACGTTCTTCAGTTTTGTTTTCTTAATCAGTGATACGCATGAGATTCGGCAGTGTTACGTAGTCATTTTGGTACAAATGTGTGGTCTGCAGCTATCCAGCAGATTCTTTACTGTGATGTTGTTTACAGCTCCTGTTTGGCACCGCAGTTCTAACACAGAAGTTATGGGACTTGTTTATTTTATTAAGTTGTTTTTTAATGAATATCGTGTTAAAAATGTGTAAATTCTAGCATAGCGATCCAGGGGATTATAACTATATAGCAGACACAAGCGCAATAGGTCTTCTTTAATATGACGTTGACTAATAGCCTTCCAATGCAAAACTAACCAGTGTCCTTTATAAAGAATTGGCCGCTTGTATGGGATTTTACCAGCTTAGTAATTGACTTTACCTTTTTGTCTCTGCAGCTCTTCAGGGAAGTCAGAATAATGAAGATACTGAATCATCCAAATATAGGTGAGTTCACTGTACAAAGACCCACACAATACACACAGCTTAACCCATAATCACACCAAGCACCACCCAGCACAGAGCCAGACCTGTAAAACGTGTTGCTCACAGGTGGGCAGAGTTATCAAGTTAGAGTAATGTTACTTGTGAAAGCTGCACAGAGAAGTATGATGTTATTAAGAAGTTACTCAAGAGTACTACTCACGTCTGCACAAAAATGTTATAATACTGAATAATGCAAAGAATTTACAAAGAATACACAACAAATCATATTTTAAGGTCGTTTTCACACTGTCACTAGTTAGTTTGACATAAAAGAGCATTTGCTCAGAGAGCGGTGCGATTGGGCCGCATTCTGGACCTCAGTAAACAGCCAGTCCGAGAGCGCTTCAAACAGGAGGTCTCGGTGCACTCTGGAGCAGGACAAGTGCTGTGTGAACGCAACTGATCTCGGACCAACTTATGCAGTATGCAGTGACAGTAAAAGTGCTTGGAATTGGGCAAAAAAGCCTTGGATCATTTATAATTGTACGAATGGGCGGTGCAGAGCTGCCGTTCGACACGTTTGTCTGACGAGGCCATTTGGATCACCTTAATATCAGCCACAGTCTCTTCCTCTGTCTGCGCAGGTGAGCCTCCATTTGTGTTGTTTCTCTTCTCTGCCACCAGCGCGTACAGGCCTCACGATGTATTTAGCCACAAGTGAAAAAAAGACCACTGTGTACAGGAGAAATGAGCTTGTGTGCATTCACGGGGCTCTGTCCACTTGAAGTGCGTCGTCATAGAAATAAGTTTGGCCTCCCATGGTGCGTGTTTGGGGTAAATAATACACAGTGTATGTGAACAAGACCGACCCAAAAGTGAACAGAATTAGATCTAGAGCACACTGGGGTCGCTTCACAGAGCACACTTAACATGTGTGAAAACCTTAGGTGAAGTTTAAGAAACACAAATGTTCAAATAATTTAATTTTGTCACTTGTAGACTTACTCACAATGGGAGGAGGAACCAAAAATGTAGCTCTTGTATGAGTACTGTCAGATCAAACTAAATATTACTCCAGTACAATTAAAGGTTTGATGTCATAAAACTACAAAGTGCAATTTTCAATTACTCGGGAAAATGCAGCCCATCTCTAGTGCTGCAAAACCCAGTCAACGCTATTACATAAACACTATATTTCTATGGACAGTCATGCTTTTTCCTGTTTTACATTTAGGTGCAGTCTTCCGTTCACCTTAACAGCTCAAAGCCACAAGCTGAGGCATGATCCAGCATCTGAGACACTGTCACGTTTTAAATAGAGGGAGAACCCAAAATGCAGGACTGCACTTGAAAAGTTCTTTAACCTTAAAAGAACAGAAGTAAAACCAAACACAAAAATCCAAAATTAAAACTTACAGGACATGACACTGAGAATGAACAAACAGGACAGAGGAGAACACAGGAGCGAGACACAGGTCAAACACATTATGCTGAGGCAATGATCAATATGACAGGAAGTAAAACTACAAACATGCACACGGTTACAGAAATTTCAAAGTAAAACAGGATTTAGTATGATAAAATAACTCAGGGAAAATGAACACCATGACAGACGCAGGTTACCGTTGCCTTTTCCTATCTGACAACGTCTCTCCTGCACTTATCAAAAGCATTAATCATGAATGGAAACTAGCACTTTTGCAGGTAGCGTGAAAAGGTTCAGGGCTACATTGAGGACACCACATGCTAAATCACATGGACGGTATGCTAGGAACAGAGGTGGCTATTCACGCTGCAATAAACCTATAATAAAAAGCTCAAGGTTAGCCAGTTCATATGAAAACTATGTCAATTATGTCCACTGCATTCTATGAACAATGTGTCCTTGAAATATCAATAGAGCTGTAGCTGTGAAGTGGCTTTGATATTGTGGATTGAGAGAAAGAGAGTTAAATTGTACAAATAAATGTGATTGATGTGATTTTTCTTTTTTTTTTTGCAGTGAAATTGTTTGAAGTGATAGAGACGGAGAAGACACTTTATCTGGTAATGGAGTACGCCAGTGGTGGTAAGTTAAGTTACACACAGGATGTATTCTCATGCAATACATTTTCCCACATACAGTTTTAGGCATTAGGGTTCTCAAAAGTAAAGCAAGAGTTATTGCATATGATTTTTCAATTCATGTTTATTTGAACAGCATTTAAAGCAACTTTAAGTGACCAAAGTGCTTCACATATAACTCTATGACATGGCAACATCGTGGATCATACAGTACATAGGTATAGGAGTGGACAGAAGAGCATAAAATGAAATACCAAAATATCTTTGCTAGTTAGTATTACAGGCTAAAGAGAAGAGGTTATGATAATGAAAAGTGTTGCTATAATTGTAATGAACTTAACATTTTTGTACCTATTTTTGTGCACAGGAGAAGTATTCGACTACCTGGTGGCTCACGGCAGAATGAAGGAGAAGGAGGCCCGGGCCAAGTTCAGACAAGTGAGTGGAGAGCAGGGTTGAAGACTGCACTGTAGGCTGTGGACTGCGGGCTTTAACTAGGCTGTAGGCTGTAGACTGTGGACTGTAGGCTGCGGGGTGTAGACTAGAGGCTGTAGACTGTAGACTATAAACTGTGGGCTGTAGACTATAAGCTGTAGGCTGTAGAGTGTAGGCTGTAGACTATAAGATGTAGGCTGCAGACTATAAGATGTAGACTATAGGCTGTAGGCAGTAGACTGCAGACTGTAAACTATAGGCTGTAGATTATAACCTGTAGACTATAAGATGTAGGCTGTAGCCTGTAGACTATAAACTGTAAAATATAGGCTGTGAGTTATAGACTGCAGACTAAACTATACATTGTAGGCTCTAGACACTAGACTGCAGACTGTAAGCTGGTGGTTGTAGACTGTAGACTGTAGGCTGTAGAGAGTAAGCTGTAGGCTTTGTCCTTCTTCCATACTGTTCTATATAAGGCTGTGTCACTGACTGCAGAGGAGATGGAGGAAAAGGATATATGGACTCAGACACTTCCAAAAGCTGCTCTGACACCTAGTGGTTGTAAAACACCCATGCACTGACCGATCAATTCAAGTTTTTTTTTTAATCAGTACTAGGAAGAATGCATAGTGATGTTTTGTCTTACACTTAGCTTCCGTAAATGCGTACTATGTTTCTGGTAGGATTATGATACTTTTTAAACATTTATTCATGCTCTGCCTTGTCAATAGGTGCAATTAAAACATGCCTAAACTATATAATTACATTTTTTTCTTATAATAGTTAAAGTAAAGTTTGCGTCATGTCACTAGCAATATGTACTGCTGTTGTGTCTTTGGGCAAGACACTCTTCTTTTTCCTTCATTGTAATGTATACATGTGCAGTGTAAGTTGAACAACATGGAATTCCCAATGCCCTTAACTTTTCAAATTTCCATTAACCTTTCTGCCCCATTGCCTACTTTGTATCCACCTGCTCCTTTACCTATAAATATCAAATCAAAATTAAAATATGCCCAATTCTGACATCTCAAGACATTTTTGGGCAATCAAGCCAGAATTTGTGTCAAAATAGTCGAATTCATTTGACATTCCAGGCGGTGAAAATTCTGTTCTCCCATCCCATATGAGTCATGTTAGATGCGTAGTGGCACAGGTGGGTGGCATATGTCATGGAAGCGCGTGTGTTGTGTGTATGACGGCTTTTGGTGCCATATGCTACAGCAGACGTCTCCGCGCCAGGTAAAAGAAAAAATAAATAACACCCGCTGTCTGTCCAAGAACTAAGGAAGAAATGAGCCCAGAAAAGAGCAGCCCGGCTTTAGCAACGAAAGGTCATAGACAACAATAGGACATGTTACAAAGAGAAGGGTAGGGCAAGAGTTACATCAGATTACAGATTGACCAGGCAGGTTTCAGAGGGATGAGATATAAGCACCGTTGCCATAGCGATTAGAAATAACAAATATTGCATCTTTCGAATGGACAGAAAGTGCCCAAAATGGTGCCTATAAACAGGAAACTGAAACGTAAACTGTTAAATAAGGTGCGCTGTTTAAATTGCTCCAAACATTAAGATCTAAAAAGTGTAAAAGTTCAAATAATTTCTCCATTTTGGCTACACTGAAACATCAAAAATAATATGGTTGGTACTAGTTTGACCAATTTGATGTAGCCTAATAAAAGTAGTCATGAACATTGCAAATATTCCATAATCAGAGTACTTAAAGTGCTCCACAGTATGGCATTAAACTTATCTCAATGGAGGGAAACAGGATATAATGTAAAAATCAGAAATTGTTTTATAGATTTTGATATTGGCTTTTTGCCCTTTTGATTTAATAAAGCCTTTGTCTTTGTGATAAAACGTCTTTAGGCATGTGGTTTTAATTGTTTTATCCAGATACGACGATTAATGATGATGAATTATTAATATTGGATTGTCAAAAGTATCAAAAATCAGACAGTAATCAATACTAAAACAAATATTGAAACTAGATACTTATTTGTGCAGCTAATGATACAGCAAAAAATCACATTAACTGGACAAAATTTAAGCTTTCCTAAACAGTTTTAGGATGATTTTGAGGATACTATTATTTTGTATATGAAAATTACAGTCTATTACTACATTTTATCTTCATTGAGGTATCTTAATTGGTATTGAGTATTGAGTGAATGCCTTAGTATCAAAATCGAGTTTGAAATTTTAGTATAGTGTCTCTACATAGCTCTCCTTTAATATAGTAGTACCCAAGGTTATGCAATGTCAGATTTGATGCTTCCAGCCACAGTTCAACGTGTATCCACTTGCCTCATACCTACGACTAAAAATAAAGAGTTTAAACAGAGGTCATACACGCACAGAGCTGATAAAACAATTCCGTGATACTATTCCTAACATGCTACCGTCGTGCCCGCCCTTCACTCCTCTGTGCCCTTGACCCACCTCCCCTCTCCCTCCCCAGACAAACTCATACATATGCCTCTCTCTGATCCAGATCGTGTCCGCAGTGCAGTATTGCCACCAGCGGAGGATAGTTCACCGCGACCTGAAGGTGAGGATCTCCACGACTCCCAACTTTGATAAATCTGATATCACGTTTCCCCACTAGTACTCGGATCACGTTACATTCAACCGCAGGGCCTTTTCGCAGCCTAATACATCACAGGACTGTGAGAACTGACAAAGCAACTGGAGATGACCCAATTCTGTTTTTGTGTGTTTGTTTTTAGCCGATAACGATATCCGATATTTGTCTTGCTGCTGAGGCCGATTTACCGATACTGATATTAAGATTGTAAAATTCATAGCAAGGTCCACACACTGATGTTAAGTTATAGTTAAGTTCACAAATTATTCACAAAATGTGTTTATATGGAATTTTAAATCATTAAAGCATGATCATGTAAACATACAGCCATATTTCTAACCAAATTTGTCTTCTATTTAAAATTTTACTCGTTATTCTGTTCAAAAAGAAAAAAAAAATTTATGTACTGATGACACATGGGCACAGACAGACTGGGATAGCTGAGAAAAAATATTAGTGCCAAGCATAGACTGCATATATAAATGGACATAGCTAATAGGAGGTGAGCATGGGCGCTTCTGGCTCCATTGACTCCAATTCACTCTATTGCAAATCTGCGGCCCCTCTCTCTGTAACTGCTGCTGTCAGACTCATCATTTTGGTCTTAAAATGTTTGTATTAACCCGCTCCAAACGATCCTCATATTTTTATTTAGCTATTGTGTAAATCAAGATATGAACATTAACAACAGGCAAATGTAAGCACCCACTCCCTGCAAAAACCTGCAGTGTGGGCAGGAAGGGGCGTTACTTGGTTGCTATGATAATCACGATTTATATTGTCTATGGTGCCAAATATCGACTACATTTTCAATTTCGGATTGATAACAATATCTGGGAAACCCTCCATTATCACAGATAGAGCTGAGAATCACAGGGTCACGATACAATTCACTACATGGCTCACGATACAGTAATATTACAATATGGCAGTACATGTCATCGATATTGATACTCTGTGATATATGACTCTTTTAAACAGTATTTCTTTGTTAAACCACTACATGCCTGTTTTGTGTATGAAGTGCCCTTAATTTAAAGGCATGCTACCTGATTTTTGGATTATTGGAACCGATAAATCACCTATTCCAAGTGGTAATACCAGTTTTTTACCCCGCAGGCGGAGAATCTACTGTTAGACGCAGACATGAACATCAAGATAGCAGATTTCGGTTTCAGTAATGAGTTCACAGTTGGCAGTAAACTGGACACGTTCTGTGGCTCTCCTCCGTATGCCGCTCCGGAGCTGTTCCAGGGCAAGAAGTACGATGGGCCTGAGGTGGACGTGTGGAGTCTGGGGGTCATTCTCTACACGTTGGTCAGCGGCTCACTACCCTTCGATGGGCAGAATCTCAAGGTGGGGCTTTTTTGGGGTTTGTAATGTAATGTCATGTATGAATAGGGTTATGGTAATGCGGTATCATAACCTTTGTTTGCTTTTTTTTTCTCTTTACATCATGCATTATGTGATAGAATCTGCTAAATCTATTTGTTGTCCATTTTTGTCCAATCAGGCCCATTGTTACTAAGAATCATGGGAAACGAATGCCTGACACTATCCCAGATACTTTATTCTCTGTCATGTTGCATTTTCAAGATTGACAAGATTGGAGGAATATAATAAGTTCACATCATGGCATCATAATTGTGCCAAACACCTCTAGTTGGAAACTTTGAACGAGCCTAAATGCGCATCCGCCGTAGACTTTGCATGTAAACGTGATGCTCCTGATGCTGCAATCTGAATGCAGCATAAGGAAGCCAACTTCCTGACACTATCCCAGACACATGATTCTCTGTCATAGTGCAACATCACAGCGGCAGAAAGGACTAAGTGGGCGGGCTAAAAGTTTAAACTAAATCATGTTTCTGACTCATGGTTTGAAATCAGTTACTGCCCCTTTTAACACAGTATCTACAGTGTTACTAGGTCTGCCAGACACAAAGGTCTTTCAAAGGAATGCAATGTCAGCTAGCATGTGATTGGCCTAAACATGCTAACTGTCATAAGACCATACAGACGCAATAAAAATCCAATTAAACTCAACAATATCAAGAACTCGTTTTCACAGCTCATTTCTAATACTGCCTGTTTTTCTTGGTTGCAAGAAAAAAACACACATTTGGAGCCACATTAACCATCGGATTAGTGGCTAATCAGCTAATCAGTTCACACTTGAGTTGACACCAGAGAATTACGACCTCTCTTGATTGCATTTTGTTACTGCTTTGGGTGGCTTAAGTCAAAATCCACAATTTGCAAATATTTGAACTACAATTGGATACACACATAAAAACTATTTCTAAATACATTTTCTGGTTGGATGATATTTATACTTTGCCTGGAATGTACCACAGTATGGCATTAAGTTGTCTTGCATTTATTAAATAGCATGTTTTGTTGCTAAAACATTGTTGCTATTGGGTTCACGTCTACAAAAAACCTACCCGTGACTTGGCCTGATGGCACGTCCTGCTTCTCTCCTTGGAGCTGGATAAGTTTAATGGCACACTGTGTTGTGTTAAAGTGTTGTTTTATACTATTATTCACTGTGCGGACTAAGTTGTAAGTAATTCTGGTTAAAAGCAGACTTGTATACCCATATTGTCCCAAAAACACACTTTTCCACTGCTTGGTTGCCCACAGGGATGACCTCAAAGTGAGCCACTTGAAATGAATAAATTAAGTGAGGAATTTCCTGCTTTTGTCACTGGGATTGACCCACTTGCCCTGATTCATGAGTTTCAATATAAAGCTGGAATGCAGGGGGTCAGATAAGGGCACTCTCGCTGCTATATTTCATTGTCTGTTTGATTGTTTTTGTGTGCAGGAGCTGAGGGAGAGGGTCCTGAGGGGTAAATATCGCATCCCCTTCTACATGTCTACAGACTGTGAAAACCTTCTCAAGAAGCTGCTAGTGCTCAACCCGGTCAAACGAGGCAGCCTAGAGGTATAGCCCTGCTCCTCCATGCTATTTATTCGCTTATACCATTTTAATGATTTAGATTTGGCACTGCATAATTTGAAAAAGACTGAAATGGCTTCTAGCAAACAGCATATTCATTAGCATAAGCATACAGAAATATAAATAGTTGTTGAAGTCAATGCAAGGGTATTAATATCATGGCATAATTGACTGTTTAATTTATATCAAGCAATTAGCGCTAAATGGTACATGGTAATTGACGTGTGCTTGCTAATTGAGTGTGTTTATCATGAGACTATAATGTAAACAATGTGTCTGAATTAAGCACTTTGAATTAGTAACTGGCTTTACAAAACAAAATTAACATTTGGTTGATTATAATATGCTAGGCTAAATTACATATATTATATTTATTGTAGATTTCCATAAGTTTTAGCTTGTAGCCTGAAGCCTCTGTCGTGCTAACTGCTGTTCTAAATTGCTAACTTAACTAGTTGCTAATGCTTTTTCTCAACGCACTGACACATTGTGTTAGCATAGTGGTGTTTAATTTGTTTTAAATAAATAAATAAAAGCACTTGGTTAATTTTACTAAGCTAGGCCAAGTAGCATATATAATTTTTATTATATATTTATTCTATATTTCTTTAAGTTTTAGCTTGTAGCCTGTAGTTTCTCTCATGCTAATTGTTGTTGCTGTCATGCTAACTTAACTGGTTGCTAATGTTCTCTACCAAGGCATTGACACACTCTAGTGCCATAGTGAAATTCAGTTAGCCAAAAAAGAAAAATAAATACACTACCAATCAAAGACACACCCTCTCATACATTTTTCCCATTCATTTTTACTACTTTCTACATTTTATATAAACACAGAAGACATGAAATATTTTAAGTACGATATAAGAAAAAAAGTTAAATAACTCTACTAAAAAATATTTAGTTTTTTTTTTTTTTTTACTTTACCACATAACTCCATATATCTTGCTTCATATATTTAATGTCTACTGTGTGTATCTAAAATTTAGAAAGTAGTACAAATAAAAAAAAAAAACACATGAATGAGAATGTGTCAAAATTTTGACTGGTTGTGTAAATAAAAATAAAATTAACCAACCACTCTCTATAATGTTACACTTTTTTGCTGCGTATGGTAAAGTTAGAAATATGAAGGCTTTGTAAACAAATTTTAGCACAGCAAATGAACACCCATGTCTTTGCTGTGCTCATAATACACTGTCATTAAATAGCTTGATGCTACGTCAATATTTCCCTGCATTTACGAGTGGTCAATACTAAAGATTTCTCCACCTAAGATAAAAATTGATTTTGCTTTTTGTTGGTCATGACAATTAGGCCTTCTCATTTACTCCACTGGTGTGGTCTCGGGGGGCATTTTAGGTCCCGGTTTAATTACACATGATTAGATATATGTGTGTTAGCGCTTCTACAGGCAGGCAACCGTGTCCGCTAACATTAATGATGGCTAATTATGTGCGCTTTGTGTTGGTTTCCTCATCAGCAAATCATGAAAGACCACTGGATGAATGTGGGTCACGAGGAGGAGGAGCTTAAGCCTTACATCGAGCCGGAGGCAGACTTCAGCGATACGTCCAGGATAGGTGTGTACTGCTGCTACGCTGGCCTATTTAAACAGTGTTGGGCGCACTGTCTCTGAGATAAATGGGTGCTTGTTTACGTGTGGAGACAAAGGAATAGGACTTACTGCAGGGAATAATATCAGAATTATTGGATATTTTACACCTGCAAAACCAAAATGCATTATGAAATTTAGTTGCTATAGAAACAAGGGTGTGCAATTAATGACATTTTAATAGATATTCAGTTCTTCACTTCTGATGTTTTTAATGGAGAGGTCTACAGCCAATCCTCTGTCAGTGATTTGGAGTTCAAGACAAGATTTAAGTCAAATTTGTTTTATGTTGTTGTGGAAATGATAAATATCTACTGACTAAATATCTAATGAGAGTAAATACTTAATAATTGAGAGTATAAACACTGAGCCAAACCTAGTCTGTTTCTTAGAGAGTCTAGTCTAGTCTGTTTCTTCCAGACAGATTAGGTCTAGAACCTCCTGACAAAAATAAAATGACAAATATTATTGCTATTTTTTATATATATATGCTACTTTAGAAATGTTGAGTCACAGCATTCTGGCAGGTTGGTGAACATTTTTGCTGGCCTTGGGTGAACTGCACAATTATTATAAAAGGAGAAGTGTGGTACTCCAGACCTCTGTAAGAGCATCTTATTATTTTAATGACCATGAGAGCTAAGTGCCTCTATAAATAACAGCTAACATTGAGCTAATATCTTCATTCCATGCACTTACACTCAGTATACAGTGCTACCCATAATGTTAATAGGTGCACTATTATATAACTTTTATGGTTGGGCGTCCACCACCTGCTTGTCTCCATGGAGATGTGTTGCTTTATCAGGAATATTCCACAGTATGACTCTATTCTCATCTATCTTGCACGAGTGTATTTATTGCTAAAATTACCCTGAAAAACATGCGTGCTTACTGTTAGCTCTCCACAGATCTGACCTATAACTTGGCCTGGTTGTGTCACCTGCTTATCTCCATGGAGATAAGATTAATATCATACTGTGGAAAATTCCAGGCAAAATAATAACATGGACACTAGCTGGTGGTGGACCCTCCATTCCAGAAAGGTTACATAGTGAACCTTTAAATATTTAAGCATGGACCAATGTAAATAAAAACACAGTAGTATTTTTTGAAGAATCATATAGTTTATTGGCACTGTTTTATCATCCCAGAAGTACTGCTTGAGTGGGAATATCGAAACAGTTCAATATTTATAACTTTAACTTCTTTGTAGTTGGTCATCAGCTTTAGCTCATAATAATAGTCTCATTATTGTGTGTTATTGAGCATGTTTGCTCTGTACCTCTTCACAGAGCTGATGGTGACGATGGGCTTCCCTAAAGATGAGATCACAGACTCGCTCCAAAACCAGAAGTACGATGATGTCATGGCCACGTACCTGCTGCTGGGAAGGAAAGCTCCGGAGGTCAGTCAGTCTGCTGCTCTTATTGTGGATTGGTGGGTTTAGATTTTACAGTGTCATAGTCCCATATAGAGAGCAAGAGAGAGGCTAGGTTCAGCCTAAAAACTGTCATCTATCATTCTAAACTGTACTTTTAAACTGGGCATTCTTTAATAGAATTTGCGTCTTAACTGTCAAAATGTAATTTCTCACAAATCTAGTTGCTATATATTTGCTTCCTAGCAAATCCAGAATGATAACTCTGTATTGTTTATACAGAGGGATATCAGTCTGGTCCCCACATCCTCCGTTAGTCTCAAGCCCGGTCAAACATGATTTGATTTTTTCAGTCAATTTATCTCACAGATTAACAGAGTTTTAGGTTTTTCAGCCCCCTGTGATATTTTTTTCCCCTTTATTATTTCCAATTATTCTGGATCCCAGAATGGATATGTGTACACTCCAAGCTAAAATTGGTGATTACGCAAACACAAAGGTGAAGACCCAATCTGTTTCAACATTCAACAGACCTACGTGGCATTTTTATATAGATATACAAAAGGAATATTAATTTTGACTTTGAAATGTCTATTAGTGTCCATTAAATATCACAGCCCTCCTTCTCTGCTGCCCTACATGCCTTAGGCGTGATGGGCGTGTGTAAGTAAGTTCACTCGTGATGTCTGAAAAGCACCAATTATGTCTACACTAATCACGTTGCCAATGTAAACAAATGTCAAACTCCAAATAAAAAGGGTATTAGCTGCTCAACAACTTTCCCAACTGGCGGAATTGGCTTTTGTGATTTCTTTTAGTTTACCTTTATGGTATATAATCCCAGACATATTGTAACGTCCTGCTGTAAGGAAACAAACTGAATTTCTTCAGGTTGTGTATTTCTGAACACAAGAGCTGCTGTAGACCCTAACCCACACCAAAACAAAATATCAGATCATTACAATATAATGTTTTAATGGAATGAACAAAGGCAATAAAATAGTTTGTGTTTCATCCAAATTTGGTTATAAACATGGTTTGAACCTCTAAATTTGAATATGCCATCTTGGAGAACGATAGGGGGTCCTTGGTATATTTTCATACCTAGGGGTTCCGGGCCTTAAGAAGTGTGAGAAACCCTGGTGTAGATCATGAACCATCTCTGTCTTATTAGTCAGTGAAAAGCCATCATGTAAATTCACAAGTAAACATAACCTGATCACATGACCCTTCTGTATGTTTCTCCTTTAGTTTGAGGGCAGCGAACCTTTGACCAACAGCGTCCTGGGCCAGAGACAACGACCGACCAGCGACATCAACAACAGCTCCAGCATCTCGCCCGCCCACCCCAAAGTCACGCGCAGCATCTCGGCCAATCAGAAGCAGCGGCGCTACAGCGATCATGGTGGGGATGAGGAGGGAGGAGGAGGAGGAGGAGGGGGGGTGTCGTAGAGAAGCCAAGTAAAGTAACCCGGCGTCCTGCCCAGCTCTGAGCGTGCTGCTGCCTGCGTCTTCTACAGGGGGAAGCTGCACTTTTGGAAAAAAAAAACTATATTTATACTATATTAGCAATTCTTGTATAGTTTTCTGAGCTGAAATTCCAGACAATATAAAGTACAGTGCAAAAGTCTGAGATGAGGATTTCAACCTTTTAGGGCTCAGGATTCAGTGAATGTGCAATTGTATAATGAAACACAAATTAATTATAATAACAGTTTTAGAAGTTGGATTGTAATTTAAAAGCTGCAATACCTCATCACAAGTTATCACCAAAAAATATATATATATATATTATATGTAAATTACAATTAGGTCACTTACTTATATTAAAGCCACATTATGTAACTTTTTGCCAAAAAATAGACTAAAATAAAAGCATGTTTTTATTATGATTGCTTTTGTTAAAATGAAAAACAGAGGAAAAACATGCGTCTTCACTGTGAGTGGGTTTGCATCTCCACAAACCTGACTCTTACTTGGTCTGGAGGAGGGCCTCCTCCTGCTCTTTTCCATGGAATTGTTATTCCACAGTATGGCATAAAACTTATCTATCTCCATGGAGAATGTTCTAAATTATTTTAACTTTATATTTCCATGGTGATACAGGTGAGTTACATACTGTATCTTTAAATATACAAATATAAAAAAAGATATATGTGTTTTTCAAGGAAAGCCAAATTAAGAATAACAGTAGTTAATGCTCCCCATTCTTTTCATTAAAATGTGTAATGGTGTGTTTTTATAGAAGTAGAAATTAACATCACACGTTTTACACAAATTTGAATAAACCCTTTAAGTTCTCAGTGATTTTCACACCTCACCTGAATCTTCTGCACTGTCCTGTACAATAAGCATCTCTTTGCTGAAAAGCAGACGATATAGAGCTTATTGTTGCATTGTGTAGCAGCTTCCTCCTAGTTCATGTGGGGCCATTGTGTGTGGCGCCATCTGCTGGCTGCTGTCCTGCAGCACCTCAAAGCATGAGGAGGGAACAGCTTTACTTCAGACCTGGGCCCTGTACCACAAAGCTTGTGAAAACATCTTCAGATGTCCCTCTTACTCTCATTTAGACAAAGTATTGACATAAAATGTGTGATACCAGATTTGATTATCGCAGAGAGGAAGGAAAGTTTCTGTTTTTTATCATTACACATCTTCTAAAGTCATGACGTCTTTTGCAGTTGCACTGACATTTTAGTGCCTTGGCATTTATTAACTGGCTCAATGCATTTATTATTGATTGTATTATTATTGATAATAATTGTGTATTTCACTCTATCCATTTGGACTTTAACTTGGTCAGAACAAATTACTTAAACAAATCAAATTTCAAACACAAATTACAAAGTCTGCTATTTTCAATGAATAGTCTCTGCAAAGAACATGAGGTCCACTGGGTCTTGTGACTAGTGACACTGTGCAGTTTTGGCAAGTAAGGAATTGATTTTCTGACAAAGATTGCAATTGCAATTAGATTTGTGAGTTATATTTTAATAGTTGGATTCTGTTCAAAATTCACATTTTAAATATTGAGAGGTGACTGAAATCTGAACTGATCTTTATTTCAGAGCGCAAAGAGACTAAACTAGAGCAGCAGATATGTTGCAGCCCAGTAGATCACTTTAGACATGTTCTAAGTATGTCATTCATTGTGTATAGTGGTTTAAGTTTTCTACATGAAATAGGATTTAGAAATAATTAGTCTACAGTGAATTTAGTATGTAAATGATAAATGGTCACAGTTTTATATCAAGGAACCTCTTACCCATTCACACACATTCGTACATCAGTGTGCACAGTCACTAGGGATGAGGTGGGTTAAGTGTCTTGCCCAAGGACACGACACCATTCATCTGTGAGAGCTGGGATCAGTGTAGCTTTGTAGTACAGGACCCTGCATACTTGGCCTGTATTTTGAAGTGTGGTGATGTAGAGTGATATATATTTTGTTGTTGCTTGCTGTTTGCCTTTTTATTTAGTTGTGTTTTATACCTCCGTCTCTAATGTTAATACAGTCGTATCATGACTTCCTTATGCTTTGTTTACGTTGCAGTCGGTCCATCGGTGCCCCCTGCTGTCTCGTACACCAAACGCGGCCAGGCTCTGAGTGTGGAGAGTGACCACAGGGAGGAGTGGGACGGAGCGCGCAGACTGGAGCTCAGCACGTCCAAAGGAGATGTGCCCGCCTCGCCACTAGGAGTGCAAGAGAGGAAGAAGACCACAAGTGCTGTAGGGGTAACCATTGCTATGTCATACAGTATCTATAATAGAGTTGAAACTAGTGTAGCGCTATAAGTGGGGTGAGCAGCTGTCTTCACATTTCAGGTGTACTAGCTTTCTGTGTTTTAGCATGTTGGCATTTATTGCTATTCTGATCTCTTGTTGCACGTTACGATTGATAAAAACTAAAACTCACATGGTGTTATAGCAGTTATTATATATGAAATTACATTTCTCGAGGCTCCATGTACCACCATAATAAACAATGTTTTTTTAACAATTTGAGGGGGTCACTCTAAATATGACGAGGGCCTTTATCATCACTTGTGGCTTTAATTCTATATCGTTTGCCCACTTACACAAAAATAATAATACAATTTGTCTTTTTGTCCTTTTCACAACTAGACCAACGGATCCATGACTCGTAGAAATACTTATGTTTGTGAGCGCTCTTCAGACCGATACTCAGCTATTCCCAACGGCAAAGACAGCAGGTAAGAACACTGCTTACACAGGCGATTAGCATTTCAGTCTGCATTCAACGTTCAGCATGCACTTTCTCTTCTAATTAACCAAAATAGATATTTAGAGCTTAGCCTGACAGCATTCCTCTGGGATTCAGGGAAAAGCACACTAGGAGACCATCGCTTAATTGTTGTTTCCGACCTCTCCTAACCTCTGTACGAACACTATACTGTATACTGGTGAAAGTTTTTGTTATCTGTTGTAGTTGTCAGTAGAAAGCCAAAGGCCAAAATGTAGTACAAGGCTAAAGCATAGTTAAAGGAACTGTATGTAGCCGACTGTTTTTTTTTTTTTTTTTTAAGTTACTACAATCAGCACTTTTATGTCATGGTCTCATGTGAAAGCTCAGAACCTCCAGAATTCAGTCACCGAGCTGCAGAGGCTGCACTAGTGCTGATTGATGATTATTTATTTATTTATTTATTTATCTTTATTTATACAGGGGGATTTCAGCATTGAAACTGGCAACCCAAATGAAAGACTCATGCAAGGCTCTTCTGTTTTCTGATTGGATAATCACCTTGAGAGTCAAAACACAAAATTATACCATAAACAACTTTTTTTTGTAACTGAGAATAAATCAGCATTACTATTTGATTTGAGCCTGTTTAGCTCATATCTAAAGACAGTTGGGTCATGTTTATGGGATTTAAAATCAAAATCTTACATATGGTTCCTTTAAATTTCCAATGCATTAAACAAAATAAAGATTTGATCTGCACATGGCCATAAAAAGCCCAGGTGCCACAGTATAAGAACTGCACTAAACACCATTACATGACACAATCCTAAACCTGCTTTTGTTCCTTGCTTGTTGTCCGTGTGTGCAGTTTGACTGAAGTATCGGGCAGCACCCCTTCTACAGCCATGAGCTCAACGCGGCCCCGCCACACCAAGTCCATGTCCTCATCAGGGCACCCCTCAAAGAGCACACTGCCCCCTATTGACGACAACTCAGAGCTCAAAGCCAGGTCAGGCTCAACTTTACACCATATGAGGGGGAAAGAAATTACTATGTTGACTATATTGCAGTAGATACTAGTACTGAGGTACAATCTGGATTTCGTTCAGGTCATGGTTGTATCACAGCTGTTTTAAAAGTCCTCGATGACATAACCTCGGCTCTGGACGCCAAGCAATTTTGTGCGGCAGTTTTTATAGATTTGGCAAAAGCCTTTGATTCAGTTAATCATTCCATCTACAAGAAAGACTTCGCAATATTGGGGTTTCCAATCAGGCTGTGGACTGGTTCTCAAATTTTCTGTTAGACCGAGTACAGCAGGTGAATATTGACTCTCAGCTTTCTCAACCCCTTCATGTTTCAAGAGGAGTCCCTCAGGGGTCCATCCTGGGTCCAACTCTCTCTCTCCATTTATATAAATGATGTCCCACTGTCTGTCAGCAAAGGAACTGTTCATCTATATGCAGATGATACAATTTTTATATTCTACTGGCTCAAATCCTGAAACAGTCATTCGTAATTTACAAGAAAGTTTCCTAAGTGTAGAGAAAGCATTTTCACAGCTGGATTTGATGCTAAATACAAAAAAAAACAAAGACTATCTGGTTTAGCAAGAGAACTGCTAATTCTCCTAAGCTCTGTCTCAGCACAGCTGATGGAACCACTCTAGATCAAGTCACTCAATATAAATATCTGGGAATCTGGCTTGACACTTTGTTATCTTTTCATCATCATATCAATGTTTTACAGGCAAAGGTTAAGGCTAAATTGGGTTTTTTATACAGAAACCGCTCCTCTTTCACAATCTCAGCTAAACGGCTATTGTCGAAATGTCCATCCTTCCATTGTTTGATTACGGTGACGTCATTTATCGGCATGCCTCTAAAAGTATCCTTGCAAAGCTGGATGTGATTTATCATTCTGCTATTCGTTTTGTCACAAATGCCTCCTACAGGACACACCACTGTCTACTGTATTCTCAAGTAAACTGGCCCTCACTGCAGTCCCGTCGTCAAATACACTGGCTCACGTTCATATATAAAACCATGTTAGGACTCACACCCACTTATCTTAGTCAGCTGTTGCGACAGGAGTCTTGCTCTAGATACAACACTCGCTCCTCACAGCTCATCAGACTGAAAACTCACAAATCCAGCTCTTCTTCTGGCCTCATGTCATTTCGATGTGCTGCTGCTAATGATTGGAATTTGGCTCAGAATTCTCTTAAACTGGACTCTAGAATTTCTCTTTCTGCTTTTAAATGTAAAGTGAAGGAAATTTTTAAAACACTCATGTGAATGTTTTAGCAACTGAAGGTCATTTTATGTATTTATATTTCTGATTGTTTTACTATTAATTGTTTTTTGTGTGTGTGTGTTTTGTTTCACTCCCTCTCCCTTTCCCTTGGGTGCTTTTGCACACCAGGCCAACATTGTAAATAAGAATTTGTTCTTAATGTTTTGCCTGGCAAAATAAAGGTTATAATAATAATAATAAAGATCAATTTTAAAAGGCACTGTATGCAACTTTTTAGCCAAAAATTAGACTAAAATAAAAGCTTTTTATTTATTTATTTATTTATTTCATTTTGGCTGTGTTTGCGCTGAAAAACATGCGTCCTGTGTGGCGTATGTTGATAATGGTCAATGTTTAAAATGGGGATTTTAAAAATACATATTATGTTTTTGTCTGCCATATAGTTGTAATCTATGACACATAGTGATAATTATTTTATATTTTGGACATTTGGACAATATTTGTGTAGGTGAAAATAGAGATTTTTGGAGCGATGGCGTCTTGAGTCCAACATCCAAAATTTCTTCTGGTTGTTTATTTTCTGAACACAAGAGCTACGGTAGGCCGTAACCCACACTAAAACAAGAGCAGCAACAGCAGTCGAAACTCACTAGTGCCAGTCTCCAAAACAGACCAGTCACTGACCAATAGAAACTTACAATACATAAACAGATACAAGAACAACAAAAGGTGTCAACTCTGAACTAAACACAAAATATCACATCATTACGATTGTGGGGAAGCTGGCCCGAGCGATCAAAATAGGAGGCAGACTTCGAATAGTCCCATTAAATCAATTTATTTAGGCACCGTGGAAAAAGGTGCAAAAATGATACATATTTACAAAACTTAACTGTGCTCAAAATAAACTAAGCAACAGAAATTAAGAAACTGAAGAAACAAAAAAACCCACGGGTAGCCTTACAACACAGGTCTCCCCGATTCACTGATTGGAGCTCCTTAAGTAGCTCTCTGGAACAGACGCCCCTCCCCCGGCCTACACCACCTTGATCACTGGTGCTGTGGGGATGACATTTCGTTTTCAATGTTAGTTTTTTCTCTGGGCCTAAGTCCCATAACTAAAACATAGTGTTCACAAAATAAACTAAACACTTACACAATAAAACTAAATACATAAGACCTTAAACACAGGAACAAAAATGAACTCAAAACCCAGTTCTCCCCTCCACATGGTCCAGCCCAAAGCCACACCCAAGCCTATAAAGATGGCAGACATGGGGCACGCCCCCTCTTTGTCTGGACCATGTGGAGATGCAGGTAAGTAAATGCAGTATATGAAACTAATTAACTAACTTGAACCAAATAAAATGACTTTAAAGTAACATGTTTGTGTGTGTGATTAAATGAATGAAAACTAAACAAAACAAACCCGGGATAATTCTATTTTAGTATGGTATGGAGAGTTATGGAAAATTAACAGACAAGTGAACAAACAAACGAAATATTTAAAAGGGACAAAGGCCCACTTTGTCACACCGATATTTTGAAGATTGAAGTATGCTTTATTTGTTTAGGACAATTAATTATATTGCAGGAAATAGTGAAATAAGTGAGTTTTAACTATTCTGTGTGTATAAGAGAAGAAGAGAAAGAGGAGAGTAATAAATCATAAACTCAAAATGGAGTGGTTACTCTGAGCAAGCTTGCGTATCCACAAACCTGACTCTCATTTGGTCTGGAGGAGGGTCTTGTCTCGCTTGTTTTTCATGGAAATGTTATTTTGGTTATAATATTTCACAGTATGGCATAAAGCCTATCTATCTCTATGGAGAATGTTCTGAAGTATGGTTTTAAATGTCTATTTCCATGGTATCATGCAGATGACTTGCCAATTCTAGAAAGTTACATACTGTACTTTTGCTTTTGCACAATGGCGAAAACGTCCTTTACCTACCTTAATTTTGAAAAAGTATACGACTTCCCAAGCATAGTAAGTGTAAAACGGAACAAAATGATGACCCAAATATTGAGAAGCAAATTCAGTTGTTAGTGATTGCATTGCTCATGTTGTGAGTGCATGCAAACCTTGAGTGTCTTAAAAGGCCCCATTACAATCATTAAAGGGGCTTTATTACCATGTTTACTCATCTGTTACAATGTTGGTTCCTCATCAGAAACAGACCTGGAGTTGTGTTATTGTTTCATTCACACACACAAACTCTGCATGATTTTTGAGTTCTTCTCTCAAACAGAAAACACTGGTCCTTTTTGTGATGTCATGTGGTAATACAGGAAGTGCTCCACTGTGTTTTTAAACTCCATACATCTTCAGTAGAATCATTTGGATTATCCTGGAATAGCCAATCTCTACTGAACTAAAGGTGAATGGTGGGTGAGAACGTGACCACTACATGACATCACAAGGTGGAACAGAGCATTTTGGTGGAACAGAGCATTTTGAGCTTTGTGTGAATTAAACAAAACTCCATGTATGTTTTTGATGAGGCAACAGCATTTTAACATGGTTTAAAGCTCCTGAGGCAAAGCAAAATATTGGACCTTTAAAATGTCCTTGTTCTAAAATGCTTTTGTCTTTTCAGCTCGTCCCCTCGCGGCCCCTCCACGTCCCCCTCAGCCCACAGCATCAGTACCCCAGAGAAGAACCGCTTCCCTCGGGGCACCACCAGCCGCAGCACCTTCCACGGGGCCCAGCTCCGGGACAGACGCAGTGCCACCTACAACGGCCCGCCCGCCTCCCCTACTCTGTCCCATGACACAGGCGCTCTAGCCCAGCAGCGCAGGGGTACCTCCACAGGCATCATCAGCAAGATCACCTCCAAGTTTGTACGCAGGTACGGGGTCATAGCTGATTTGGGAAAAATATCTAATTGTTATTTTTCTGACATGCAATGTAATTGCAATTAGATTTGTGATTTATGTTTTAATAATAGGATTTTGTTCACAAGTTCACATCCATGCATCCAGGAGAATTAAAATAGGCAAGGATTACATTTCAGAACATGTTTTTACAGATCTAAACTACAAGGTTAGCAGTTTTTAATGCAGAATAAGACAGGATGTTTTGTTGTTTGTGGAGAAAATTATGTATAGTAGCCCCCTCAACTAGCCTCATGAGGCTAGTTGAGGGGGTTCAAATTTTTCATTTAGGTAGAACTTAATATTTGAATTCCATAAACATTTCCACACTTCGCTCCATGCTTCTCGCTCTTTACAAGCCTCTGTTTCCACAATGCTTTTAGCTTGCTACTACATTACAGCTAGTGCCCCGTGCTGTCAGTGT